>OY482671.1:108198591-108688591 GCA_960531455.1 Urophora cardui
ACGGAAGGTTTTCCTTGGATGATTCAAGCTCATAAAATGTATTTAAAAAAGTTAATGTAAGCAAATCAAACAATGAGATCTAACATTTCATTTATGTATGTATTGGGGTCTATACACAGTGCGTCTGACTCGCGAGTCATCTGTGTATGTGTTGACTCGCTGTCATTCTGGGCTCACTTGCGTCATTCATTTGTGAATAGATTTCATTGCAGAAGGTTCGAAATGAATATCTCTCGATGAATTCAAGTAAAAAAAATTTTATCTTCCTCAATATCGAACTGGCAAACATTTTTGAAAATAAAATATGTATATTTTTTCTTTTCGTTATTTATTTTTTAAACGGTTTGGAAATTAACTGACAAAATTTGACAGGCGAATCACAGCAAAATATCAAACTAATTTTGATTTTCTTGAGTCATGCCAGAGTCAAGTCGGTGTAACTACTATATGCGCATTTTCACTAATACACCTAAACTGACTCTTGAATCAGACGCATCGTGCATAGACCCTATATGTAAGTGCTCTAGTAAATCTTATTTTATATGAAATAAAACTGACAATGTGAATTGAAAAATTTTTGTATGTTATTTTTTTACTACATTGAATTTATTTTTTAGGGGGGCCCGTAAACGCCAACTGTCCCAGGGGCCCGGCTCGGCTCTCTGCGGGCCTGTCTGCGTTACGGTGATTATATCTGCGTACTTCTTTTGCGTTTAGCATTTCTCCTTCAGTATGATTTTTTTAGTCAAAATTAAAAAATAACGATTATTTGCAATCCCTGAAAATAAATATTGCCTTCTTTATTAGAATTATACCTATGCTTTTGGATCTTTCTCAAATTATATTTCCAGGCACTGTTTAAATCTGAATTTTCAGGTTAATATATTTATAGAGGCAATGAATGTTTGCGATGAAAATATAGGTATGTAGGTACCTATGTATTTACTTCTGTCAGTCGATTCTTGCATATCGGTGCAACCTTAGCATTGTCTGCATACTCAAGTGAGCGCTCATTTTCTAGTCTTCGAAGTCTTAAAAGATATTTAAGAATTAAACCGGAGAAAAAAGGTTTACTGGTCTGGCATTATTAAACGTGCACAGGTAGATTGACGTGAAAATTAGTGACATTTTAGACTAAATGGCAAAAAAAAAAGAAAATGTATTTGTGAGTAATAAAAATCAAAGCCCCCCAAAATTTTTTTCTGGCTGCGCCCCTGTTTGTTGATGATGATTGCTGATCGTGCTGTTCAAATACAATAAAAACACATAAATGCATGCACAAAAAAGCAACAACAAAAGCAAGCAGAAATAACAAGAAACAGCCAGCAGGGGATACGAGTATAATAAAGCAATAGTGTCGAAAGCAAAGCGCAGGCAAATAACCTAAAATGTATGATTTTACCTAAACCAACCAACCAAGAACAACACCAACAACAACGTTTAGAACAACATAAACCGCAAAAAATCTGTGAAGATGGAAGAAAAGAAAGAAAAAGCAGAAGAAAAAAGAAAACATCAGCACAGTCAAGGCAATAAAAAGAAGCATAAAGGAAAATACGGAAACAACAGCAAAAATGCATGTTGTATGTATGTATGTATGTATGCAGGGCCGTGCGCAGGAATTAGCCTTGGGGGGGGGTTTTAATTTTGGTTTGCATTCGCATACATTTTTCGCTAAGATAAACATATTTGCTGAAACAGAAATCCAGACCCATACATCATAAATTTAAATGTTCTCTAACTTTTCTGAAACTGCATACTCTGATGCTTAAAATTATACCCAAGAAATTTTTTTGGTGTTTGCTCGGACTGGTGTTTGAACCCGAGACCTCTGGTATAGCAGGCGAGCACTCTACCCACTGCACCACAGCGGCCACATGACGAAACTTAGGGTTAAACTTTTATTACTTGTACTAATATACGTTAAAAAATTTAGCGAAATCGGTGTATAACCACGCCTACTTTTTAACACGCTTTTATTAGCTTCACCTGTATGTATGTATGTATGTATGCATGTATGTATGTATGTATGTAACTTCATCCCATCCTAAAAGTTGCAACATTTAACTAAATTATTATATCTTTCAAACATTCACTTTTTTGTGTTATCTCTATTATTTCTATTCTCCTCCGGATTCGAAACATGACATCAACAGCCCAACGGCATCATATAGTAGGACATTCAACATTATATTTTATGCTTCATTGCGGCTTTTATGTTACCTTTCTTCAAAATAGCCTCTATGAATTTCAATTCACTCCCGTATACAAGCCAATAAGTAACAAGCTAGTAGGGTACGGAAAAACTCACTCACGAACGCTCAAAAATACATTCTTCTCAAATCACAAACAAATGTTCAAAGAAAAACGTATAACCACTCAAATAGCGAGCGAACTAACGCACAACAGCCAGCGGTCGCTCATAGCGATGGCGATAAACTCAATGCATAAATTCACTCAAAAATAAAGCTTGAAGCTTTCTGTTTTGGGTTTGTTGTATTTGCAATGAAATCAACCGCATGTACAATGTACATACATACGTATGCAGAGCAAGAACTGGTTTTGTGTTTTGTGTAACAAGCTTTCTGTTTTGTCGTTGTTGTGTTTGCAATAAAAACAATCGCATGTACATACATATGTATGCAAAGCAAGAACTGGTTTTGTTTGTAATTCATTTAATAGTAAGTGCTGAATCAACGAAAAGGAACCCTAATTACATTTTGATACAATGTTTTGTAAACGTGAGGTGAAAAAAATTTCTCTAAAAAAAAAAAATAAAAAAAAATAAAAAAAATAAAAATGCGCCACTCGGGACTCGAACCTGAGCTCCTTGGTCCGTAGGCAGCATACCTCACCATTACGCTACAAACGTATTCGGAGCTTTATTGTCTAAATTCGAATTTATTCAATCAGGTTTCTTTATTTTTTTTGTTCTTTTCAAATGCTTCACCTCAACTTCTCTTCACTTTCTGATTGTAAAATATAACAAAACGTTTGGGAAATTTTGTATTTCCAAACTAGTTTGGAAAACCTTGAATAAAAGGGTTTGGAAAATATTGCATAATAAGCTAGTTTACTTCACTGCATATTGGGATTTTTGGTAGAAGTTATAAATACATATGTATGTAGATCTATTTCGGAGAACACCACATCCCATCAACTTCATTTTACTTTTATTCTTGCGTCCGCATAAAACATCCTCTAATGAAAAATTTCACTAAAAAGTCAAAAATAAATAATAGCTTAAAAAACTAAAAAACACGCTTTAATCTTAAAAATCGTACTAAAAATTGAGAAATAATTTAATTAGAAACAAAATGATGAACGAAAATATAAGTATTTAAGGAAAAGCGTGGGGGTGCTCAATAATATTTAAACATGAAAATATTCGATTCGTACAACTAGTACAAAAATATACCTAGTTGCGAAATTAAAGAGTACGATATATGAAATCTCAAAAAAGTCAAAATAAAATTATTAGTAAAAAAAACACCGATTTTAAATATTTTTTGACATACTGAGCACCCCACGCTTTTCCTTAAATACTTATATTTTCGTTCATCATTTTGTTTCTAATTAAATTATTTCTCAATTTTTAGTACGATTTTTAAGATTAAAGCGTGTTTTTTAGTTTTTTAAGCTATTATTTATTTACAAAAACATTTCTAAAATGGCCTTGTGAAATTTCTGACGTGACATCTTTGTAACTAAAAGTCATAAAGGAATGAAATTTTGCACAAAGAATAATATTCATATGCTTAGTCGGATAATTGATACTAATTTTGAAAATGGGTGTGGCTACGCCCACCTTAAGCGGTATCCGCATTATATAAAATACACCGTGTTTCCGTCAAACGTAAACAAACAATGAGAACATCCCTTTGCCAAAATAATTGACTTATCTGGTCTAATTCTGATTCATCAAAACCTAGTTAACCAGGTCCTGAATAGTACTGTTTACAGTACTTGTTAATTGAAACTGCTCACTGTTTTCACAAAATGAAAATTTTTTGTTATCAGTACAATTTTCTGAAAAATTTCAAACGAACATATGCTACACAACTTTGTAATTTCCGAAAGCTGCAAGTGCAATTCAAAGTGCCGAACTTATGTATTGGCCAACCTTATTTTTTGCAACTTTCACCAATTTCTTCTTCCGTAAAATTATTGTACTAATTTTGTCAAAAATTATGAGTCAAGATTCAATGCAAAATTTATAAACTGTGTTTTGAAAATTTTTGCAAAATCATTGCAACTTAGATTTGGTCATGGAGGGGGTTTTAACCCCCCAAACCACCCCGTGCGCACGGCCCTGTATGTATGAACAACAAAAAAGGCAGACGTTTCGCAATTCAGATTGGAATGAAAATTGATCGAGTGCTGCTGTGCCGCTTCAATACTTCGTGCCGTTTTTATGCTCTTCCCCAAATGCATTTATGTATGTATGTATGAATGCACATACAGTAGCGGCCTTATAATTAGAAACGTTGCACACAGTTATCAAAATCAGTCGTATTAAATTCCCATTAAAATGCTTATTCATAATTGGCGCGTAATCGTCTAGGCGATTTTGGCCGAGTCCAATGAGGCACGCCACTCGTTTCTGTTTAGTGCTGCATGGCGCCAATTGGAAACACCGAGTTGCTCTCCAGCTGATCTTACCTGAGATCTCCCTTTTCTTATGCCTTTATCGGGTTTCGAAGGAAATACTTTCTTATCTGGAACGCCTTCATACATTCGCACGGCATGAACTGGATTCTTATTCACTGAACAATGTCGTTGGCTGTGTGAAGCTCGAAAAGCTCGCCCATCTACAGCTCGTACTATCTACATATAATTAAGTTTACTACCCTTTTTTCTTGCCTTCACTTTCCTTTTTATTTTCTCTTGATTTTGTTTTATTTTATTTTCCTCCACTTTGCTTTCGCCATATCTATCATCCGTAGGTACACTCAGGGAAAAAAAATTATAAAAACATATGTAAACGTGCTTAAAATGGGCAAAAACGTATTTAAGAGTAATGTATATACATACATACCAACATTTTTATTTTAAAAATGTTCATTGTAAAATTTTTAAATCAAGAAAAAACATTTTAATTTAAAAATGTTTATCTTTATTTTAAGCACTATGAGAAAAAAAAACTCTGCAGTGTTCTCTATATCATTTTCTCTTCCGGATTCGAAATTGTATCCAACGGCATTATCTTCATCTTCTCTCCATCCGAGTGCTAACTACAAAAATATAACCTCCGCTTGTTCTCCACTTCTTTTCTACCTCGCCTTAACTGTTTGCCATCTTTATTTCTTATTCTCCTTTTTCTTCTTTATTTTATATTCTCCTCCGGATTCGAACCATGATATCAACCTGAAATTCAATCCAACGCCATCACATAGTATATTAAACATTATATTGAATAGTAACCTATTTATACTTCCCATTTCCTAAAAAAGAATCCATGAATTATATGAATCATTGTAGAAACAAAATTAAAAAAATGGATTCTCATTATTGTTTTTGTTGGATTTCTCACAAAAAAACATTTTCTCACAAAAAAATTTTGAACAAAGAGCGAGTTTTTGAATCAAGATTAATTTTCATTTTTAATTTAAGTATGTTTCTTTTAAAATCCGAAATGCATTTTTACTTAAAAAATTTCATTCTTAATTAAAAAATTTCATTTTTAATTTAAAAATTTTCGTCGTTGAAATAAAAATGGTTTGGTTTAAAACGTGAATTTTTTAATTAATTCTTTTTTTCGTACGAAACAACTGTACGGCCTTGCCTTTGCCTTTGCCATTCCTTTTACCTTAGGGTACAGCCAGACACGCAAGAAAGTACTTTCAGAAAGTGATTTCTAGCGTCGTCTGGCTGTACTCTTACTCTTTGCATTTCCCTTTCATTTTCGTTGCCTTTGTCTAATCTTCCTTTTTGTTTTCCCTATCCTATTCCCTTCCCCTATCACTCTCCCTATTCTCTCTCCCCCTCCCTTTTCCTCTCTCAACCCCTTTTCAATTCTTTACCCTATCCCTTTTTTACACCATTTCCATTCCCTTTCCCATTCTCAGTTGACTCCACCATTTCTTCTGCCCTTTCTTCTGTCTTTTCCCTTTCCCTAAGGAATCGGGTTGGGCAGTACATCGAAGAGAGCTTTGATAGAAGCCCCGATTTCCGATTTGATACTTACCTATATCGCTGAAAAAAATTCCGGAGTCATCCGTGTCCACATTTTGAGCCATATCTGGGTACACGTTCTAGGCATCACATTGAAAATAGGATTATGTTGAAGTCCTGCTACTAACGTTTTGAGCCATATCTTGGGACCCGACCCAGGGATTGAAATAAAAAGTCAAATAATATATTGCCCAAAGACTTGCTTGGTCTTTCTGGGTCTACATTTGGGCCTGTATTCCGTGAATAGAACTCGCAAATTAACGAATATTCTTTCGAATCGAACTACAACAGAGTGAGGGCAGGGCGCTGGTCTCAAATAATTTCCTAGTTTTCGTTTAAACCCGCTCAGAAGCGTGCCTATTATTTTGACCACGTGTGTAATACATGCAACACCCATGCCAAGTACACTACCAACGGAAAAAACACACACAAATTTAATGCTCTCTAGCAAACATTCTGCGCACCACGCCGATAATACACACACACAATTTAACAAAACAATACCTTTGTTGTACAATGTACCTACATACATACATATTTTTAGTTGTTGTTGTTGTTGCCCTGTTGGCTGAAGATGCAATTTATGAGTTGAATTTGCTTGTGGGTCGTCGCTCTTCCTACCTACATTTACATTTTTTTCTTTGAATTTATGGCGTCCATTCTGATTATAATGGAAGTAACAAACAAAAGCGGAGTTAACGACACATACGACAAAACAACAACAACAACAACAACAAAGAAAAAACGCGAGCACTTGAAGTGTCTTGCGCCCGACAAAAGAAAGAAAACAATATTTTTTTTTAAAGCATGCGAACTATTTTTGTGGAGAAAGAGTGTCGGGCGCACGGGCAGCTGAAATCGAGATGAACTGATGGAAACAGTGGTGGTTGTTGTTGCTGAGTTTTACCAGTTCGTTTCGTTCCGTTTCGTTTTGCATCGTGTGAATGCGAATTCGAAATTGATTCAATTCAACATGCGTTGAGCGGCGTCGGCGGGTAGAAAGAGAAGCAGCATAAACTACAGTGAGGTGAGTGAAATCGGCGTAGCACAACAAGCGCCCTCACGTTGATAACCGCTTTTTTCTGCTGCGTCTCTTTTTTTTTTTTTCATTTTTGATTTACGATTTTTATGCGCGAGCGTGTGTGTTTTACCTTTTTGCTTGCCTTTCTTTGCTGTCATGGTGGTTGGTGAAACGAAAATAGCAGCAGGGCAAAAAAAAATAAGGCGCAGCCGTCGTCGATATAAAATTACACAAGCGCACGTACATACATACGTCAAATAGCAGCAACAACAACAAGACCAACTTATCGATTGCTTTGCGCCTTTTTGTGCAGCACAAACACACACACAGCTATATGTACATTCATACATATATGTTTGTATGCATGCATGCGTGTTTGTCAAATAAATATGGTGTACTCGTACCGGTCCGTTATATGAACACAGCGATGGCAAAATAACAGCAACAAAAACGACAGAGCAAACAACGGAAACCGGTCCGCCATGGCATGTTGCTTGGATGCTGAAAAGAGATGGCGGACAATAAAAAATGCCGTTTTAATGGCCGCCCGTGTAGGTGAGTGAGACAACAACTGCATATTTGCTGTGAAACGAATGTGTGTGGGAAGCAAGCGCGGTTAGGAGCAAATATGTATGTGTGTATAACGAAAAGAGAAGTAGAGAGGCATTGAGATTGAATGGTGATGGAAATTACTTTGAGGGTTGCCAACGCATACAAATGGGCATGTTGACGTAGCAAAGGCGAGCACTAAAAAGGCAAAATATGTTAGGGAGTGGAAGTGAAGTTTATTTCACAAGCAGAATATATTTGCGCTTTAGGGTGTGTATATTATTTTCTATTTGAAACGAAGGAAATTTTATATTACAATTTTATTATTTTGTAAAAAATATATATTTAGATTAAATAAAAATAATAAACTAATACAAAAGCCAAAAATATGTTTGTTTTACAAAAAATCAGTCAGGAAGAAGGAAACTCGTAGGAGACAAAAGGGAAAAAATAGTTTTTGTTTTCATAACAACGGCCTCGATAAAATAAAATACACTTAAATATTTTTTAATTATTTTAGTTTGCAATCATTTGATGATTATGACGGCTTAGTGGATCACTGCTATAACCTATTATCTTGATATTGCACTACATTATGTTTATTTCTGAGAAAAAAAAATTGTAATTTCGTTTTTCATTAAGTGACTGCTTTGAACATTAAAAAATCATAATTATTTTGATAAACCACCCTATTGTGCTTAGCACACATTCAACTACATACTTCCAGCAGTATTATACTTTGAAGTTCTTTGCATAGAGACTGACGCTTCCCAGCAAACACAGTCTCTAACGCTAGAAATTTTGTCGAGATTACCTTAGACTACTAGTGTAATTCTCTATATATTCTCAAATCGATAACTAGGGTTGAAAACTACACTAGAATTCGATTAGCGAGTGATTAGAGAAGGAGCCAAATCTCACGCCTTTTATCAATTCTCAATATATTTCTGTGATATATTGAATATACATACATATATTGAAATTAGATACTAAAAATGGTAAAGTTAATATTACCGTAGTACAATGTTTTCCATTAAAAAGTACAAGGAGTACCTTTAATTTAAATAATAAGACTGAATTTTGTTTAAATTTCAGTTCTTATAAATGTGGTAAACATATACATGTCAATATATATAATCATATGCAATTTAGGCACAGATTGCGTTAATAAAATCTAAACAATGAAAAAATCATGTAAAAGGAGACAAAGCTTTGTTTTTCATGTCAATTGGAAGTATTTGCAAATTCTGATTAGAATCTCACTAGAGATCTACATTAGAATTCGATTCGAGAATTATAATTTTCTCGATTTGAGAATTACTCTGAAAAAAATACCCGTAGTTAAACCAACAACTTTCGGCTGTTGAATCTCTGTCTTTGATTCAACAGCAAAAGTATTTGTTTTTACAGCAAAGTTTTTGATCCAACAATTTATTCAAAAACGGGCGTTGTTGATTCAAAAACTTGCTTGCCTTTAAAAAATTTTTTGTGAGAAAATATTTTTTTGTGAGAAAACCAACAAAAAAAAATAATGATGGAGAGAAGATGAAGAGAAAAATCCAAAAAAAGTTTATTTTTAGCAACAATTTTCTCCCCGTTGTTGATTTAAAGGCAAAAGTATTTGACCCAACAGTTTCCGTTGTAAACAAAACTAATGAGAACAAATTTTTTTAAATTTTGTTTTTACAATGATTCAAATAATTCATGGATTCCTTTTTAGGAAATGGAAGTATAAATAGGTTACTACAATTCAATACAATGTTGAATGTTCAACTGTGTGATGATTGGATAGAATTTTAGGTTGATGTCAAGGTTCGAATCCGGAGGAGAATATAAAATAAAAAAGAAAAATCAGAATAAGAATAAGAAATAAAGATAGCAACCAGTGAATGATAAGAAGGAGAGAAGAATAGGA
Source organism: Urophora cardui (assembly GCA_960531455.1). Lineage (NCBI taxonomy): Eukaryota > Metazoa > Arthropoda > Insecta > Diptera > Tephritidae > Urophora > Urophora cardui. Next base: position 108,208,251 of record OY482671.1, read on the forward strand.
GAACAAGCGGGGGCTACATATTTGCAGTTGGGACCCGGGCGGAGAGAAGATGAAGAGTAAAATGCAAACAAAAATTTATTTTTAGGTGAAAATTTTTTCCAACAATCTCCATTATTGACTTAAATAAACAACGCTCGCACCTTTGAAACAACAACGGAGCGTTGTTGGGCACATTTCAACTGCGGAAAGTAGTTGATTTAACAGCGAAAGTCTTTAGATTTACAACGTTTTTTTTTCAGAGTAGGTACCCTTTTGTTTGAGAACGCTATGATTCTCGATAGATTTTCGAGTCGTCCTCTAACGTTAGAGGTTTGAGAATGAGGCTAGTTCTCGAGTCATTCTCAAATCGATAACTAACCTCAGTGTTTGTTGGGTTGTTGGTGGTGGTGGTGGATGCTTGCTTTGCAACCACGTCCAAACAAAACCATCAATAAGCATTGAAAACTCATCAAAAAATGCTAATGCATTACATTGAACAAAGTGTCGACTTATTATTGTCATTATTCCACCCTTGTTGTATTCCAACCAACATACAGTAGCAAATTTTGAGTGTGTCTGCTTTACATTAACACTGCTAACTTTACAAGAGTGGTGTTTCTGGTAACCCTCTTGGGGCTTGTAATATTTGCTAAGACCCTTAAGTAAAAATCATTTCATTTACCACACCGAAAAGCTGCATACTTCTACGTTTGGTAGTAATTTGATATTTTTCAACCCGAAAAATCGGACCGTGTCTGCTTAATATTTACTTGTTTATTTTACTTATTTCTTATTTTTTTGAATTTTTGTATGGTTTTTACTTCCTTTGGACGTAATCAACCAAAACGCCATTGCCAGACTGCAGTGAAGCTAACAACACAATATTATACACAATTGGGCACATATGTATGTATGTATGTACATATGTACCTACTACAAGCCAGTCTAAGCAATAATATGAAAAAAGAAAAAGTAATGAACTCGTATTGCATTGCAAACTGTGTTCACCCCACTGTTCAGAGCAAGCAGTAAGTAACATACCACCAAAACAGACTCGTAAGCCTAAGCTTAAGCTAAGTTGTTAAACTGGAATACGCTGGCAGCGCTGTTTACACTCATTATCTCTGCTCCAAATGTTTTAATACTTCATTTTAACATATTCCAAAGGGAGAGAAAGGGAATTGAGTTTTTATGAGCAAAGTATGTACAATGTGCGGCGAGCGAAAGAATTGCGTATTATCGCCTCTGTCCATTTTCAACTGACATGCAATCAGGTGTCAAGTGCGCACGCTTATCTCACTCCCATATACTTATACATACACATATGGACATTAAAACAGGTGTAACAGTTTTAGCAGTTTTTTTTCTTTTACAGCCTTACAGCACTCGTAATTAAAACGAAGTGCCTTAATTATATGAATAATATACTTTACTAAAACGAATTATGTTAAAATTATTTCGTTTCATTTATTTAAACGAAAGTTATATGAGGTAAACGAAAAATCCCGTGGACACAGAGATAAAAATAAATCAGTTAAACCTTTTTTCAAATGATTTTTATTAGATAGTATATCGAGCCATAACCGCCGAATTGAAGTAACCGACATATAAAAATTTTTAGATGAGAACGTTTTCTTTTGCAAATATATACGTAAGTGAGCAATGCATTGCAGTGAAATTTTGTATGATGATTTAATCCACCTTTAGTATATAATGGAGCAAAACTTCGTTGGAATGGGTCGCTTATTTGTGTAGATATTTACAAAAGAAAACGTTCTCCTCTAAAAATTTTTATATGTTGGTTACGTCAATCCGGCGGTTATGGCTCGATATATGCCATTGTTTTGTCTAACTTTGGCTAATCTGTTAATAAGTTATAAATACACCATATGAGGCCTGATTATCAGGCCATAATAAGGCCTTAAATAAGCCTTCCTTGCATGCGGATAAGCCTTATGAATAAGATGTGCACTCAGAGAGAGAGAGAGAGAGTATTCCTCATGTCCTGATGACATCAACATAAGAAAATCAGCCTTATTTTGAGCCTTTGCCCATAGAACTTAGCTTCTCTTAAAATTTTCACGCGTTGTATTCAAGCCTTTAAATCTTCTGTAATATGTAATTCTTAAATAAGGCGAACATTTTTTGCTGGGATAATATCCACTCACAAACTGGCCAGCAGCAGCAGCGGCACCAGTGTCGCAAACAGTAAGAGCTACGCAACTTAGAAACTGGTTTTTCAGATTAATGTGCATTTTGGGTACACAAATAAAGCGAAAAAAGGTGAAGCAAGTTAAGGGCAAGTTGAGTGCCTCTCAAGTATATTTGGGCTTAGAATGAAAATAAGAAAAAGTATGATTAAAGGAAAACGGAGCATAAATTATTGTCATATAATACCTTTGGGGCATATTTAGACTTTCAGGGGATACTGAAATTAGATACCTTTGACTTTTTAAAAGTTAGATAATGCTAAGCCAGTTTTACAAGCGTCTAAAAAATATGTGTAATATGTATGTAAGTACATATGTATGTACATATACATATGTGCTTTAAATTTTTCAATGCTGAAAGCAAGTACAGGATTTATGTACGTACGTATCTTTTATTTCACAATTTCCATAGTTCATTTTGCTAATTACATTAACGAAAATCTAACCAACAATAAATCTTAATTAATGAATACTTCTCAATCTTGTACACATTTTCAAGCTTAGCATATACATACATACATACAGCGGTGGATAAAGTCTACCGGCTGCTGCTGTTTCCTGATTTAAGAGTGCGAGTTCTACCTGGCTGCATAGATACTTAGGATGGATAGAAGATAGCCAGTAAAGAAAAGGAAAAGACGAATCAGTAAAAAAGGGCGCATAAATTCCTGTAAGAATATTTGATGATGAACATAAATACATACATATGTATCTTTGTAGGTACATATATTGTGTGTATAGCTTGAGAGCGTAAAGGAGCTTGAGAGCGCAAAGGCATACATAAGAAACACTGGCGGCAACACGATTTTTGCTGCCAAAATATACTTTGGCTGTGAAAAGACAAGCAAAAATTGCATTTTATTTCGTATGTAGTTGACATTAAAAATTAATACATATATTATATTACTTAAAATTAATTGCAGACCTTATTGATAGTAAACACACATTTTTATTTAAAACTAAAAATAATTTAATAACTTCAAAATAATTTAATAACTTCAAAAATCAGTTCGATTGTTTGCAGTAGGTAACTACGAAGTAAAGCAGCACTGAGTGGCAGCATTGCTCAATTACGCTTTTGCTTGCGAGTGTAGGTAGAAGAAATTGAGATTCGATAAGAGGCGGCAATCAGATGGAGAGAACATTGTGTTACCGGGTTGCTAAGGTGGTGTTTAAAATAGAGCACTTAAAACTTTTCCTAACAAAAAAGTTGTAAAATACAGGAACGTACATATTTCCAAAAACATTTCAGTTTCTTCCCAGTTGGAATCTCATGTATACAACATCAATCTTGGAAGCATGAATTGGAGCTGTGTATGCCATTATCAATACTCATCTATTTCCATTTTACAGGTATAATTTATAAGGGAGCAAGCATACCCCTGCAGTAAATTTGTTTCACTGCTGAATGATCATTGATGATTCCTTGTTGAATATTCATCACTGTCGCCATAACTGAGTACAATTTTTATTTTTTTGGTTTTTTTCCGAGGAAAGCAAACCATTTATATGAAAAATTCAGCTGTCTTTATATGAAAGTATTCACTGATGCCTCCTCGTCATAAGTGAATTGCATCAGTGATTCATTAATGATTCATTGCGGATTTTTACTACAGGGACCCTAACCCTTCATTTGTATGGCATGTGTATGCATACTCTTGCTGAAAGCATGAAAAGGCACTAATCCAGCATGTATATGTTTTAATATTTTCAGCTCCGAATTCGAACAGCATTCATTTTTTTTTTGTGTGAATAAAACTTGCCCTTAAATCATGCTCTGGGCGTACTTTTTCATGCACACAGCATGAATACTTCGCGTATGAATACATATGATTACAACTGGGTTATTACGCCAAAAAAATGTAGTAAGTAGTAGTAGCTTCACGCAACACAGGCAATACTCAAATTTAGTACTCTCTCAAAACTCGTTCACGCTACTTTAATGGCTCTCTCTGCCATACAATTTACCAACCCAATAAACAGCAGGCCAAAAAATCTCAAACATGAAACGAGAAAACCTTAATGCTCAATTTGATAATAAAGATTTTCTCAAAAATTACACTAACGTTTGAGAAAAATTTTACTTTTTACTTTACTGTTTGAGAACGTTATCAAGGGAAATTTGAGTTGCATTTGATAACTAACGTTTGGGGTTTGAGATTAAGGTTAGTTCTCAAATGCATCTCAAATTGAGAATTAAGAAAAATGTGTATGGGGAAGTAGTAAAGCAGCCAGACAAGAAATTAAAAGCAAACAGCGTAAAAGCAGATAAAATTAATAATCATTTATTTGCTAAATTAAAAGCATGTAATTAAAAAAACAAAATAAAATACCTTTTCGAAATAAACTTCAGTCCACGACGATCCATCGTTCAACGAAAAATTCAATTGAAATAACTTAAAAGTTTGCATGCGGCATAGTCATAATTTTTTAACGTGTGTATGTGTTTGTATTGGACTTTTATGCTCTTTTTAATTTTTGATTTTATCAAACAATTTATTAATATTTCACTTAAAAAATAAACACATGCACATACATAGAAATACGCTCTGTATGAGCAACAATTTGAATCAAAAGTCAAAGAGAGATAATTTCATCAGTAGGTATGCGAGGAAGGGCAAACAAAAATGGAAAACGAAGTGTGTGTAATTCAACAGTGAAAAAACAGAAATGCAGATAATTACAGTGTAATTAAGTAAAAAAAAAAAGTTGTGTTAATTTTTATTGCATTTTTTGATTGATTTTTTAAACTTTTATTTTATAATGCAATCTGTTTTGTCTTGTGTGCGTGTAAGAGTTATGTTGTTATACTAACAAAAATAGGTTAAGCACCTGTACGTGACAGTAGCCAAGGGCAGCTGCTGATGATGTGTGTTTGATTTTTTACTACCTACTGACCACAGGCAACACACAGCGTTTAGTGCACTTTTCCAAATAAAAAAGAAATTTTACTTTTTTGAAAAAATATGTCAAACAGCAAACGAAACTTAAACGCTTTGCTTTTTTTTTCTTAATATGTGATTCACTACAGGCTGCACTGTATTGGTTTTCCTTTCTTTTATAATTTTTTTATACGTTTTTTATAGCTTATTGCTTTTTTATTCAGTCTGCTTCTTATTTAATGTTACGTATGTAGGTATATAAACTTAATAATTCACTTCAATTTTTCATGTATGCACAATAAGCAGACAGCACTCCCTCCCTGCCTTATTACAGCACGGCAAGGGGTTTCGAAACATTGAGCAGCAATTCATATTGCACGCTCTCACTAACTCTCTCTAAACAAATGTGTTTTATTTATTTCTACACTCTTTCTTTTTCTCCTCTCTTTCTATGCCACACACACAATTCGTAAACGTTTGCCGTATTGAACAAAATTATGACCAAACTCAACAACGAACACTTTTAAACTGAAGCAACTTTAGCACACGGCAACTCTGCCTTGCCGCTGCTACTGCGCTACCTACCAACAACAACAAGTAATCACACGCTGTACAATTCATTACAGCGGGCAGCGGGCAAAGCCGATGGCAGCCAGACGATGAAAAAAAGCGATAAAAATGAAGCAAGCAACAACAAAAACACATTTCATAGAAACATGCAAGCCATTTGGTGTGCTGTGCGAGCAGTATAGCAGCATATTACGTGCATATGCCGCAACCATGCGTCTCTCTCACTCCAACACTCGCACAATGCTTGCCAGCCGCCGTTTAAGGCAATACATTTTCGGGGTGATTACAATCTGTATGCATACATAAGTACGAGCGGTAGAAAACAAATGAAAGAAAAAATTTCATAAAATACAGCTGGCGAATTTATTTCAATGCCCGCTTTGCCGCTTATTCCCTTTACCTAGTATATGTCTTTTGTTTTTTGTATCCATGTTTTGTTGTTGCGCTGCCATATCTACAAATAAATATACATTAATTTATGCGTGTGTGTGTGTTCGGCTGCTACCCTTGTCTTTGTTCAAAGACTGGCATTCAATTAAAATACACAATGACAGACAGACAGCTAAAGCAGGCAACCAGCTAGTAGCAAGCGAAATCAGACAGCCAAGGCAGCTCTAGCCAAACAAGCCAACAACACGAATACAATCGACTACGGAACCGCATGCATGGCATTAGCATTCTTCATTTTTTCTTTCCCTCTTCATTGTTTTCTTACTGCGCCTGCTTGCTGGCTATGCCCACCAAGCGAGTGATATATGTATTTCGGCATTTAATGTGTTGTTGCTGTTGCAATGTATGCGCTGTACACTACCCTGTAGGGAAAATCTCTAGTTCCGAACTAGGTCGCTTCTAGTGCATTTTTCGCCACTACTAGTGCGAGCTAAATCTCTTTTGCATGTTATCAACTGGCGAATTGAACACGGCGATGTCCTAGGCTGTGTCAATTGTCACCCTCTGCACTACATTTTCGATAATTCCGAACTAGTACTAAATTCTACAGTTTACACTAGTTCGTTTATTTTACATCTGCCGCTTAAGTGCAGCCTTTGACACACTTCATGCAAGTGGCGCGATGGCCGACTGGTTAACGCATGTGCCTTTAAATCTAAGGGGAGCGGGTTCGAATCCTGGCGGTGTCAAGGTGGATGATAATTTTTTATTTTATTTTTTTTTAACTAATATTTTTTATTTATTTATTTAATAAAAAATTTACGATAATATTTAAAAAGTAATAAAATTAAAAATAAGCCTGAGGGATCGGAAAAGGGAACATATCATTTCATAAAAGATGCAAATAGAAAACTCTTTATATAAAATGCTTCACTAAACATCTGAGAATTGCAGAAATATACAAAGCCGACGGCAATTGAACGAACAAAAAATTTTCATAGAATTTTTGTCAATTTGAAATTGCATACAAATCAAAGTGTGTTTTATAATTGTCACTCAATTCACTCCTTCTGAACTGGTAAGGGTCTAACTACAATTCATATAGTTCCCTTTTGACACCTTTTCTCTAGTTCGGAACTAGAAATTTTGCTCACTAGTTATTGAGTTCCCTGCAGGGCTAGGTACCTGCTAAAGCCATTTATTATACCCAGTTGTGCTGGTGTTAATCGTATCTACATGAAATATGAATTTAGTAAAAAATGTTTTTTAGTACGAAAAATATCGCAGACTTCGTAATGACACAGCTAAAAGGATTTTATAATGTCGGTAGAAAAACGTATAGTAATATTGATTGTCAAAACAGGATCCAACTAAGAGTGCCGCAGACATCCATCAAACAATTTCTGTTCAACTAGAAAAGTCAATAGCGAATAGAATATTTGAACCACCATTGGCTGGTGTTCGACTTCTCAGTTGACTGCCACATATGAAACCATTATCGCAAGAATGATGCCGAATTGAGTTTGCCCGAAAGGTGAGGTTGGCCGGGATACAATGGTCCCTCACATAGACCACATATTGCTGCCAACATCGTATGGGAGGCGTTATACTAAACTTGGAATGCAAGACTTCGCAAGTTTTAGTATTTTGTGTATTTTCTGAATAGTACTTTGTTGACCACTATATTCCACAACAGAGGTGAGAGTACTCCCCCTTGTGGGGTGCGCCTACGAGCCCTACTTGACATCGTCGAAAGACCCGTACGACCACTCAAAAGGTCCTCGATCCAGCGCTGAATGATTGGGAGTATTCCGATCCATTCGAGCTCCTCCAACAGCGCCTCAGCAGAGACGTTACTAAAGGCTCCCGAAATATGAAGAAAGACACCTATCACTCCCTGCAGCTAAGGGCCTTTTCGAAATATTGTACAAGCTTGTGATTCATTACCCTGTTTATCGTCCATCCCGACAAGATAAATGCGTTTTATGCCTTCCGCCAGGCACCTCGAACAATGACTGAAGCCGTCTCGCACGCGCCTTGGGGGGGACCTACTCGACCGCACAGCAGTCATTGCTAGCCCTCTGCGGTCGCCCCGCGAGGATTTTGGCCGCCTGAAAGCATCATGTACATATATGTATCTCCCGAATTCTGTGTTGCAATATTTCATATTTTATTTAGCGATGCAGCAAAGATAAATAGAGTAAGTCACCTCGATGCCCTGCCAGACTCGCCAATAAAAATAAAAAGCATAGATGAGGCTCAATTATGATGTGAGGCTGCTTTTTTTTTGGAACTTTGTCGATGAAATTCATCGCTTTAATGTCAATTTCAATTTTTCCGTCATTTCAAGAAGACAATGATCCGGGGTAGGTACATTACTCGTTTTGCAAAAATTTTTGTCGGGGATAATGCGGCCACTTTTCTGGATTGGGCATCATAAAGTGCCTTTTTAAAATCAATAGAACATTCTTGAAACGGTATAAAGAATGGTTACAATACACAGAATATGAAAACTTCGGATCAGGGTCTCGGCAAGGTATAGGACCCATATAGAGATCCATTTAAGTATAATTTTGGTAATGTCAATAGATACATAGACGATTTGCAGCGTTAATAAAGCAAAAGGGATTTGCCACCAAATATGAATGCTATTTTTTCTTCGAAACTGCAATGATGATGGTTTGGTGTAGCTCTGTTTTGTAACTGTAGCAGACATGGGCATCTGCAATTACTTGTAATTGTAATTGAAAAACTTCAGATACAAGTACATGTAATTGTCATCGAAAAGGTATCAATTACATGTAATTGAACACTATTCGGTAACAATTACATGTAATTGAATACTACTGAGTTATTTTAATAGCACCATTACAATTACAACTGCAAAAATGTAATTGGAAAATTTTCCATTACAATTACTTGTAATTGTAATTGAAAAATATCAATTACAAATACAAGTAATTGTAATTGTTGTGTGTAATCAATTACAACCCAGAAAACACAGTCTCTAACGTTAGAAATTTTGTCGAGATTACCTTAGATAACTAGTGTAATTCTCTATATATTCTCAAATCGATAACTAGGGTTGAAAACTACACTAGAATTCGATTATAATAATATAATATAATACAATGGCGCTATTATAACTCTGACGAGTTTTATGGCCGAGCTTCTCTCCCAATTCGAGGTGTGCTCCTTTTTGTTTTTCCTACTAATTGGGTGGACCTACAGTTTTATGCCGGCTCCGAACGGCGAATGCATTTTTTGTGAGAAGCTTTTTCATGGCAGAAATACTCTCGGAGGGTATGCCGCCCACTGCCGAGAGGTGACCGCTGCTCTTAAAAAACCCAATAATTGGATTTTTACTAATTAGAAAAATTTGTTTGGCTCGGACCGCGGTTTGAACCCGAGACCTCTGGCATAGCAGGCGAGCACTCTACCCACTGCACCACAGCGGCCACTAGAATTCGATTAGCGAGTGATTAGAGAAGGAGCCAAATCTCACGCCTTTTATCAATTCTCAATATATTTCTGTGATATATTGAATATACATACATATGTTGAAATTAGATACTAAAAAATGGTAAAGTTAATATTACCGTAGTACAATGTTTTCCATTAAAAAGTACAAGAAGTACCTTTAATTTAAATAATAAGACTGAATTTTGTTTAAAATATATACATATGTATATAATCATATGCAATTTACGCACATATTGCGTTAATAAAATCTAAATAATGAAAAAATCATGTAAAAGGAGACAAAACTTTGTTTTTCATTTCAATTGGAAGTATTTGCAAATTCTGATTAGAATCTCATTAGAGAACTACATTAGAATTCGATTCGAGAATTATAATTTTCTCGATTTGAGAATTAGGTACCCCTTTGTTTGAGAACGCTATGATTCTCGATAGATTTTCGAGTCGTCCTCTAACGTTAGAGGTTTGAGAATGAGCCTAGTTCTCGAGTCATTCTCAAATCGATAACTAACCTCAGTGTTTGTTGGGAAAATGTAATTGAGTATGCTCATGTCTGAACTGTAGGCGGTAGTATTTCGATACACTGATAAAAAATTGATTCAAACATTTTTTTAATCCGATCTGTAGTTTTCGAGATAGGGGCCAAAAAACACATTTTTATTAGGTTAAGCAATACATATGTATGTATATTGCCACCCCTTTCGCTGCGACAAATATTTCTTTCACTTTTTCTCAATCTTAGGTACTATTTCACTTTCACTTTCCCTCAATCTCACTATTCATTTCATAACAATATGTACATATTTTTCAAATCAACCTGTAACCCACAACTGGTTATAGCATATTCGTTACCAAGCGTAAGCACTTAATACACACCACTTCCAGTTGGTTTTTGTTTGTACCCCATACTGCAAATATGTACAAATTTAGCATTGGTTTTGTTGCTATTGTTGTTGTTTTAACACAAAATTATTTCATCCATGCGCATAGCATCTCGATAGGTAGGTAGGTATGCAATTGAAAAAAATAGCCATGCAACAACGAAAACTCAAACAATGTACATATGTATCTACATACATATGTATGTATTCGATTTATTTTTTGTAGCAGGCATTTTTGGTCTTCCTCCTCTTTCCATTTTTTCGTTTCGACTGGCATTGTTTGCGCCGTTTTTTTGTTGTTTGTTCGCCTGGTTATTACTGTTGTTGTTGGGCGATACATAAGTATGTATACACATTTGTACATCCATATGCACGTTCACACACGCCTACAGTTCCAGATCCATACACACGTTGTAGCCCGAATAGTCTACTCGCCATTGGTGTTGTTGTTGTTTCTGCTCGTATTTCGCCACTCTATACAACTGGTTTTGATTGAAGGCAGCAAATGAGAGATATTCGTTGACTTTTGTGGTGCTTGCGTACAAGCGAAACAGAATAAAAGAAAAAAAAAAAACGAAAAAGATTTCACATTCCCATTAAAATTGCTTCGAGTGCAAAAAGTTTTAGGTATCATGGCAACAACCCCATTTGCATGAAATGAATATTGTTTGCATTTGGAATGGTTGTTTTGTTTTGTTTCTTCATTATTGTTGTTGTTTTGCAGCGGTTTCATTAGCAGATACCTACACTCAGGGAAAAAACATTATAAAAACATATGAAAACGTGCAAAACGTACATACATATATAAAAGGTATGTAAAGACGAGCATTTTTTGTTTTAAAAATGTTCATTGTAAAATTGTAAAATGAAGAAAAAACATTTTAAATTTAAAAATATTAATTTTTGTTTTATTTAATTTAACGAGCCCAGATTATATTTTTATTTTTTATTTTTTTTTTTTAGAAACTAGAAACAAATTTTTATACTAAAGTTTTCCTTTTTATAGATACTATTCAATTTAATTTTTAATTTAAAAATTTTAATTTTTAAAATAAAAATGATCTGGTTTTTAAAACGTGCATTATAAGTAGGTACTTAAAAATAAAAATTTTATACAAGCAAAATGCAAGGCGGCGGTAGCCTAGTGGTGATGCCATTAGACTTCCAACCGGAAAATCCGAGGTTCGATCTCGGCGGACGCCAAAGAATAAAAATGTTAAAAAGAAGTCTGATGAAGAGATGTGGTGGTCTCCGAAATGGATCTATAACTTCTACCAAAAAAGTATTAATTTTTCACACCAATTTTTCCTTACAAAAAAAAAATTGTCTTAAGAGCTCAATAATGAAGTATGTAGTTAAAAATTTTATTTTTGATTCCTTTTCTCTGAGTGTACAAATCTACTAAACTTAGCGATCCCCCATCTAATTAAATTCCTGTTCTTGTTCTTGTGCCATTAACCTATTGGTTTTAATGTTGTTGTTCGCCTTTTCGCCTACGATCATGTCTTATTATCGCAGCAGTCACCGCCATGTTGGTTTTTCATTTTTTTTTTGTATACATACATACATCTCAATATGGCTAATTGTTGTTGCTGCTTTTGTACATATCTACACATGTACATATATTAGTTTACCGTTTGGATTTCTTCATTTTTAATTTTTTTCTTTTTTCAATCTTGCCCACCCCTTGCTGTTAGTGGCTGCTGCTTACTGGTTGTTGTTATTGTTGTCCAGCGTTGACGACGTCGCCACTATTTTGTCTATTAGCAAATTTTTATTCAAATTTCTGTGAAGGTGTGCCCCTGCGTGTGTATAACAACAACAAAAAATAAAAAAAAATTTTAATAGCGCCAACACTATAAATCAGCAACTCTTGCTGTTATTATCGTTCCCAACTGTACATTCTCATTGCTTGTCGTCGTTCGCTAGTAAAACGAATCTTCTATCTAAATCGCTATGCGAGCGATGGAGATGACAATCGCCCGCCTCGCTTACAAAAAGCATTTATCTTTGTTTTTCCAAAGATTTCTATTTACGGCGCATGCGCTTACTTTAATTAGTCGCCCCGCCACCTAAGCGCTCGTAAAATTATACGAGTGGCGCCGCTCTCGCACCGTTAACCCTTCCCCCATTTTGTGAGTCCGTTAGTGCTTTTGTGCGCCGCTATTTTTGTATGTCAGCAATTTATATACATACATATGTATTTACATATGTATGCACGTTTGTCGATTTGATGAATTGCCCTTTGGCGTTGCTATGTGAGGGAAGTTGCCGGAAAAGTCTATTGGATTATAATTGAGTATCTCAATGAACAAATGGCGTTTAATTAGTAGTGTTGTAATGAAATAGAAGAACTGGTGAGAAGAGCTCATAACCTGCAAAGATCTTTAAATTATATGATCCATTTGCGATAGGTTGGAGTACCTACTTTCAAAGTGATCATAATCATAAGCCTGGTTTTCATTAGGTCAAATTCACTGACGTCAAATCACTGTCCTAGATGACAATATGTCATTTTGAGTCAAATGTGTTTTCATTAGGTTTCAAAAACTGACATGAAGTCGATAGAGCAGTGTGGGTCAAAGATTGCCGTCAAATTTTGGTGTCAGTTGATTGACAGCCGGACAGCAAGGTCAGTTTTCTCACCCGTGGTTTTCTAGGTTGCACAAAAACTTGGAAATCGTTTACTAATAACTCTTCCATTTTCTGATATTAAAATACTATTAACAAAATAAGTAAATAAATTTATAATACTCGCACAATCACAATCAGCTGTGCGCTCGACAAACCAGGGCCCCGGTGCAAAGGATTTTTTCGTTTGCTCCGCTTCCAAAATTTTTTGCTGCTCTTATGCCCATATGACACTACGTTTTTTTTTCGGTATTCTACAAGGTTTTTTGGAGTGAAGGAGATGGTCAAATACAGTTTTGCGTTGGTGCAAGCGAGCAAGCTATATTGAAAAAACCAAACGAAATACCAACAAAATACCATCTAGGCAGGTTTTTCTGACAATTGTTTTAAGTTGACAACTATAAAATAAATTATATATAAAATAAAAAATATATGGAAATACAAATTTTAAATTTGCCTCTTGTAAGCTTCTGCTTTGGCCGTAAGGGGAAAGAAGATGTCCGGAAGAAAAAGTATACTGCGCACTGGCTTCTCTTTATAACATGGAATACACAGCTACTCTGCCATCTGAGTTTCATAACTTTTATTGCAGTAATTTAAATTCAAATTTCCAAAAAAATTAATTCTTGAAATAAATATTATTTTCATTTAGTTTGAATGGCAATCAAATTGTTTTTGAGGGAGTTTTTGTCTCTTTTCAACCTACAGAAGAATTGTTTTTGTATTTTGACTTTCGGTGGATTTTCCACACCAAAAAAAAAACAAGAAAAAAACGTAGTGTCATATAGGCAATAGCTCCCATCCTTTTTTTTGCATAGGGCTCCGTTCTCGCTCCGATTTTTTATATATTGGCTCCGCTTCAAATCGACAAGACTGTTTTAAATCAGATACAACAATTTTTAATGATGAAAAGAGACGCTCAACGCTTACCTGAGATAAAGGTAAACTCGAACTATTTGGCATAATCTAGGGTCGCTTTAAAACCATCTTCGGTTTTAAACCTACCTTTATTCTCTATAGCAGGCCTGCTAAACGCTCTCGTATTGAAAGTACAAAGCTCAATACATCTACAAAATTTTTATATGCATTGAAACATTTTTTGCTCATTTAGATTTTTTTATGAATTCCAATAAAATATTAAGGGTCTTCATCTAAAGTGGTAAACTGCTGGTAAATGCGGTAAAGTGATAAAATATTAATTGTAATAAATTATCTGTCAAAATTTGTATGAAAATATATTTAAGCAAAGTTTATCACTTTACCGAACGATTTTGTTGCGTAAATTTATAAATTTCGGTAAAACTCAAGTCTGACACATTGTCAGTTTTACTTTTTCAATTTAAAAGAAGAAATTGTGGTTTCCTTCGGCATTTTTTGTTTGTTTATTTTATTGGGTTTTTTTATTTATTAATCAAGTTGACACTGACAAGAGTTTAAACAATTATTTACCAAGGTGGTTTCATGTAAAAATGCGGATAAACTGATAAACTTTAAAAATTTATTACTTTATCACTTTAGATGTCTACCACTATTATTTTAGAATTTATTTTCAAATGGTAGTATCACATACATACAAATTTTTATTTTATTTTTTATATGAAAATTATTTGAATACAAATTTTTTACAGTGCTTTCATATTTTGAATTTTTTTTTCATTACACTTTTGTTATTGTATATTTCGATTTCTTACGGCAGTTCTCGGGAGCTGTAATACAAAGTGCCTTTGCTCTGCACATAAAATATGAATCATAGGCACATATGTACATATAAAATTTTTTTATATCTGAGTGCTTATGGCAGTGCAAAGAAAATCTTATTTTTATATTTTTATTCGAAGGCTTTTCTTAACAAATCAGAAAAAATCGATTAAAAACCATGGACGCAAAATCAGTGAGCCATTTACAATGTTACGATCTAATTTTGTAAATAAAACAAAATATCATGCAGAAATTTCATTAAGTATATAAATCTACCTTGGCTGTTATAGCAAGTTTAATATACCTAATATACCTACATGTTTTTATTTATATCTTTTTATTGAATTAAGTTATAAGAATGGGGTTTTTACAGAAATATAGAGTTTTAAACGGAGAATAATGTGGTATATGTAACTCAAAATCTTCTTAAGTCGACTTAAGCGGTTATTGCTTGTGGCCACAGATATAGATATATAAAGAACTAGTGATTTTTAACTCCACTTCCAGCTTCTACCTGTAATTTGAGCTCCAGCTCCGCTCCGTGAAAAAGCCATAGCTCCTTAGCTCTTCGCTCCCTGACACGCTCCGTGGCCCTGCGAATCAGCTGTGAGCTTGACAAACGAAACAAGTTTGCCAACACGCTGGCAAATGAATTTTGTGTGTCAAATGTTGCCCAATGCGCTGGCAAACTACAATTTGAGTGTTTTCATATGGCTGTCATTTTATATGACAGCGAGTGGTCAAAACTGACTGCAAACGCATTTGACACAATATGCCAACCCGTTTTCATCTGTTTGACAATATTTGACGTCATATATGACCTAGTGAAAACCAGGCAATAGCCCCAGAAGACCGACTTATGTATTAGCATCGGCTCGTAGTTAGCCGAAAATTGCTACGAAAACCAAATGTTTATCGCGATGACGACGAACCAACCCTGCAAAAAGGCTATGCTTATTGTCGACGAATCAGGTTTGATTTTCTTCGATCTCACCCCTACATCGGTAACAGTCAAAGATGCTGATCGGAGGCGGTTAAGGGGTGTCGCAAAGGGGTCAAAGTTCACATACCCATATGGAACCCCGTGCGACACCCCTTAACCGTCTCCGATCAGGACCAAAATCTATAATTGGTATCCTTGAGTAGGTACAAGGCTATCGTCTTTGGCCATTAGATATAAAAAAATTTAATTTAATGTTTTGGTCTTTATATGGTAGTCTGAACGTTGCCCCCTCCGCGACACCCCTTAACCGTTTCCGAGCGAAACAAAAAAAGGTAAAGCTAAAGGTAAAGGTGAAGGTAAAGATAAAGGTAAAGGGAAGGGCCCATTATAACATAAACCGGATTGGCTTTCCAATAATGTCACACGCCCCCAAAAAAACCACTTATACGGGGGGGGGGGGGGGGGGAGGGGGTAGGGGAGGGGGAGGACGTTCTAAATCCGCATTAAATTAGGCGCCGGACGTACCTAGTTTTCCCGGAATTTGTTGTTAAAGTTTATAAATTTTCACCAATAACAGCCACGATTCCTCATTTACGAAACTAGTTACACTCCTTATTTTAGTAACTAACTTATGTAAACATTATTGAAAAGCCAACCCACACACTATTTTAGTAATTAACACGTATTTCACTCATCTATTTAATAGATTTAACTTTTTACGACCCGATTTTATGCATTTCATTTGTTGTCAGGTTCTCGGCTATCGCAAAATGGCTGCGGTCTGTTGCTTTCAAAACGGCATTGCCATAAGTAAGTATTGCGAGTATAGTAAAAAGTAGGAGAACGCAAAAAATAACACGAAAATTGTTGTGTTGCCACAAGTAACTATTGCGAGTATAATAAAAAGTAGGAGAACGCAAAAAAATACGAAAAATGTTTTTTAATTATTATATTAATATCTATTACATGTATGCATTTTATATATTTTTTATAATAAGTAATGATTCTATTATGAAAACTTTATACTAAGTACTATATATTAATATTGTATTTATAAACCACGAGTGCTGATGGTAGGTAACTCTATATGGTTCATTTCGTTTGGGTGCCGGTGGCAACCCAAATAACGATACACTACGGTTATATTGAATTTAAAGAATCGTCAATTGTGATATTGTTTCTTGCAAGTCCTACATCGAGTGTTTTCTAAGTGAATAATTTATAAAAGTGAAAAACTAATAAAAAAAATGAGCTCCGAAAGCGGTAATTTGGGGTCGGCTTTCCATTATTCCAGCACGCCTTGAGAAAAATGATGATGCAGGACGGTAGAGGGGCTCACAGATCTCATAACTGAAAATCAAACTTGAAGTTGAGAAATTTACTACGCAGAAGGACATCACCGTGGCGGTAGCCACGGTTGGGGCACACGTCCGGACTTAGTGGCGTAGCCCAGGGTTATTTTTTATAAGCGCGGCCGAAGGCCGCCAACGCAGAAAAGTTTTCTCCGTAAAAGTACTACGGACCGGGCCATAGATATTACCCTGAAGGGTGCACTACGCAGAAGGACATCACCGTGGCGGTAGCCACGGTTGGGGCACACGTCCGGACTTAGTGGCGTAGCCCATGGTTATTTTTTATAAGCGCGGCCGAAGGCCGCCAACGCAGAAAAGTGTTCTGCGTAAAATTACTACGGACCGGGCCATAGATATTACCCTGAAGGGTGCACTACGCAGAAGGACATCACCGTGGCGGTAGCCACGGTTGGGGCACACGTCCGGACTTAGTGGCGTAGCCCAGGGTTATTTTTTATAAGCGCGGCCGAAGGCCGCCAACGCAGAAAAGTGTTCTGCGTAAAATTACTACGGACCGGGCCATAGATATTACCCTGAAGGGTGCACTACGCAGAAGGACATCACCGTGGCGGTAGCCACGGTTGGGGCACACGTCCGGACTTAGTGGCGTAGCCCAGGGTTATTTTTTATAAGCGCGGCCGAAGGCCGCCAACGCAGAAAACTGTTCTGCGCAAAAGCACTGTGTTTTTTTTTATCTATTGAATTTACATGGAGAGCTACTAAACTTTAACCATAAATTCCTCGAAAACGAGGTACGTCCGGCGCCTAAATTTTACGGATTCAGAACACTCTTCCCCTCCCCTACCCCCCGGTAGAAGTGGTTTTTTTGGGGACGTGCCGCATTATTGGAAAATTTCCCCCGTTTTTCTCCGGGCGTGCTAGAGTAATGGAAAGTTTTCCCGTAATTTGTTCCTTATTTTTGTGTCTTTTTTATTTACTATTAAGGTATTTTGCTTTTTAGATTTTTTAATACTTGTTCAGGAAGTTTTTGGCGTCGATGGTGCCGATAGTGGTGATGGTGCCAATAATGAGATGGATGGTGGCAATATACAACCCGTTGGTGAAACAGTTGCTGACGCAGATGGTGGCGACGGCAATGCAACTAGTAGAGAGGATGAAATTCGCGTCGACGATGATGCAGTTTGTGGTGACGACAATGCAATTGGTGGAGACCATGGAATTGGTGGCGACGACGGACCGTCGACCAGTGCTGGTATGTCAGTTTTTTTCATTTACATTTTAAATTGAACATTTTTAATAAAATTCGCGGCGATTTTTTCAGGTGTAAATCATCAAACGAATGTTTTAACTTCGGATGAGTTGAAGGGTATGTGGAATTTGCTAAAGATTAGAGACTGCTTCGGGACCACAGAGCAGTGCGTCCAATTTGCAGAACAATGTGGGTGGGTGCTCACGAGCAGGATTTGCCGCGCGCATAGATCAAGAATGATAATCGTAAAGCGCGGCAATAGTTCACTGGGAACTTTTAAATGCGCTAAGGGCAGTTGCCGCAAGAAGTCAGGATATTCCCGAGCGGAAAATACGTGGTTTTCCGGGGTCAAGTTATCATTTCCCCGCGTATTTTATCTAATGTATGCATACGCTCATCATTGGTCCCACTACACTGCACGGTTGGAAGACTTCAACAAAGAAGAGGAAGCGTTATCATCGAGGACGATCTCTGATTGGTTCAACTATTGTCGAGAGGCAGTAGTTATATACCAACTGGAGCAACAGGAGGCGAAGGGCAAAATCGGGGGTCTAGGAAAAGTCGTACAAATTGATGAGAGTAAATTCGGAAAGAGAAAATTTAATAAAGGTAATTTTTTTAAATACAATGTTTTTTTATAATTATAAAATAGATTTCTATTTTTTCCCCGAATTTAGGACGGATGGTGGAAGGGCATTGGGTTTTAGGGATGATAGAAGATGACAGCTTAGATTTAAGGCTAGAGTTATGCCCAGACAATGAAAGATCATCAGAGGTGCTCATACCCCTGATAAAAAAACACGTCGCCGAAGGAACAACAATTCGCACGGACTTTTGGAAGGCATACGATTGCCTAGGAGAACACGGATATGAGCACCTCAAAGTTAACCACTCTGAGGAGTTCGTAGCTGCGGATGGCACACACACTCAGCGAATTGAGTCTCAGTGGCGGGTGGTTAATCGCTATTTTTATAAGGATAATTATAACCACCCGTCAAACTTTGCGGATGTAATTGTAGAATTTTTATGGCGAAGTACCTAATACTGCGAGGGGTCACCTTGACCCTTTCGATAGATTACTTGAAGTTGTACAATATGTATACAAACCATAAAGGCAACAAAAATATCATAATTTTTAATTGGAAATTTGATGGGTATTTTCCCCCGTTATAAATATTAATATAATAATAAAAAACAATTTTTGTGTTTTTTTTTGCGTTCTCCTACTTTTTATTATACTCGCAATACTTACTTATGGCAATGCCGTTTTGAAAGCAACAGATCGCAGCCATTTTGCGATAGCCGAGAACCTGACAACAAATGAAATGCATAAAATCGGGTCGTAAAAAGTTAAATCTGTTAAATAGATGAGTGAAATATGTGTTAATTACTAAAATAGTGTGTGGGTTGGCTTTTCAATAATGTTTACATAAGTTAGTTACTAAAATAAGGAGTGTAACTAGTTTCGTAAATGAGGAATCGTGGCTGTTATTGGTGAAAATTTATAAACTTTAACAACAAATTCCGGGAAAACTAGGTACGTCCGGCGCCTAATTTTTGCGGATTTAGAACGTCCTCCCCCTCCCCTACCCCCCGTATAAGTGGTTTTTTTGGGGGCGTGTGACATTATTGGAAAGTTTCCCCCATAAACCTTTTTTCGTCGCTGCGAAGCGGGACGGGTATTTGCTAGTATGTATGCTATAAAATTTGTCTCCATAGATTTGAGGACCACCCTAATACACATATATATGTACATATATAAATTTATGAATAATAAAGTTTCAACCCTAGCAGAATACGCAAAAAATTTTAATTATGCAGATAAACAAAATATACCTTATTAGTAAGGCATTTATAAGGTATAAATACACCACATAAGCCTGATTACACTGGATCACAAAATGAAATTTTTTGTCTGTACTTTGGACGTGACTATCCTATCTATATGTAAAATCGGTCGCTGATTCCGAAAATCGGGTTCATTTTTAATTCTATGGGAAGGTTTTTGAGATATCGGCAATTTACCGTTATTTGGCCAATGGGTACACTTAATCCAGTATAGCTCTTTAACACAGTGAGTTATCTTCTTTGGGGTGACACCATACGAAAGAAAATTAAATTTCTTTTTCGCGGCTCCTATAACATTTTTCTCTAACTCTTATAGTTTCTGAAATATTGACGATTAAATTTTAATTTTTTCGATTTTTTACGATTTTTTGAAGAAAAAATTGACTTTGTCAGACAATATCTTTAAAACCAATGTCTTCACCTTCGGTTTTAATCTTTTACGTGAAGCTCCATTCCATTAGCAAAAAAATAAGCTATCAACGAAGAAAATCCATGGTAAAATGGAAAAGTTATAGGCGATCAAGTAAATACAGCCAAGTCGCACAATGCCTCTACACGGGTATATTTTATGCATGTTATACCCGTAAATGGGCTTGTATCTACCGCGCTGCCAATGTGCTGCTACTGCAGATGTGTAGGTATTGGTACAATATGCATAGAATGTACGCGTGCAGAGGCATTGCGCGACCTGGCTGTATTTACTTGATCGCCTATAACTTTTCCATTTTACAATGGATTTTCATCGTTGATAGCTTATTTTTTTGATAATAGAATGGAGCTTCATGAAAAGGAGTAAAACCGAAGGTAAAAATATTGGTTTTAAAGATATTGCCTGACAAAGTCAATTTTTTCTTCAAAAAATCGTAAAAAATCGAAAAAATTAAAATTTAATCGTCAATATTTCAGAAACTATAAGAGTTAGAGAAAAATGTTATAGGAGCCGTGAAAAGGAAATTTAATTTTATTTCGTTTGGTGTCACCCTAAGGAATATAACTCACTGTGTTAAAGAGATATACAGGATTAAGTGGACACATTGGCCAAATAACGGTAAATTGCCGATATCTCAAAAACCTTCCCATAGAATTAAAAATGAACCCGATTTTCGGAATCAGCGACCGATTTTACATATAGAAAGGATGGTTGCGTTCAGAGTATTTTTTGGCTGTAGAGCAGTGTTATCAGGCCATAAAAAGGTCTTAAATAAGCCAATATTTCGCATTGCCGATAAGTCTTAGAAATAAGGTATGATTCTCAGAGAGAGAGAGAGAGAGAGAGAGAGAGAGAGAGAGAGAGAGAGTATTCCTTATGGCCTGATGGCGTCAACACCAGGGATGCCACTATTGGGCTTTTCCTACCAAAATCTCGAATTTAACTACCACTCAAATTCAAGATTTAACTACCACTCAAATTGAGTGGTAGTTAAAATCAGATATTTAACTACCACTCAGGTTTGAGTGGTAGTTGCAGGCTGAGTGCACTCAAAATTAGTTAAATCATGCCCAACCCTGGTTGGTAGGACGATTTGAATTTTGGTAGGTTTTTGCCTTCGTTCAACTAACATCACCGATTTGGTACATTTGGTAACTTGGTCACAACACTGTTGAGAAAACGTGTCTTCTCAGTAGAGTTTTGTCACAAAACTCTGCTAAATAGAAATGTTTTCTTTGAGCTTCAAGTACACTTGCCCCCACAGACACAACTGGAAGAGATTCAAAACAGAAAGGCATCTACATTTGACGCTATATGAAACCAACAAGGTGGTTTGTCTACATGGCGTGTAATAAAGAGCTCCATGTGGTATCACAACAGGCCACCAGGCCTACCTAGGTAGTAAATGTGTTTGCTGTACCAAGTGGAAACAATGTCCGCTATTTCCCTCGATAAATCTTCTCATCTTCTTCTCAAATGTTATTCCACAAAATCTAGACGAGCGGTAGCAGCCACTAATACCCAATCCAACCTTGTCCGAATATCATTTAACGCCAACTCAAGTTTTTGTTCATCTGGAAACTGCTGATTCTTCCTCTTCTCCTTCACATTTTTATCACTCATTCCAAAATTGATTGAAATTTGTACAAATAATATCTATATATTAATAGGCTAACATTTTTCTCATACAAACAATTGCTAGGCTGTTTAGCACATTTAACATACTCATATCCACATAAAATTGTGATATGGATGAGTTCGTATGAGTCAGGAGCAGTGCATAGGCATATAATTTTTTCTATAAATTATTTAATTTGTTTATAATTAATAAATAAAATTTTTAGTTAAGAGAAATAGATATCGTAAACGTGTTTACAAATATCGTAAACACAGTTGAAGAGTCGCTTTAATTTAAAAGCGCTCTCTCTATTTTATACGCATTGGCCCAGTTTACGCTCAGATCAAAATCAACGCGGCCAAATATCTCCTATTGCTTTTCCTTTAGAGCGAAAAATGAGAGAGAGGGCGGGAGAGCACTGAGTAATTTTAATTTTGACCAAGGCATATCTAACAGGTAGGCTCGGCGGAGAATTGAAAAACTTCTTTTTTTATTTACAAAGGTAGAGTGTAATGTCAAAATCAAAGCGAATTCACATCATGGCCAATAGGAATGGACGAGCCCCAAGCGAATTCAGATCTTAACCACGGCGAAATATCATTTTGACATTACACTCTACCAATTACAATAACAAAATACATGGGAAATTTCTGAATTCGCCACCGGGCCTACCTTCCTAGATCTGCCTTGATTTTGACCATGATTTCGCGTCGGACCGTGATCAAAAGGGCAAATCAGTGTTGCGGTACAACTGGAATTTGGAAAGTGTTGCTTATCTAAGCGAAAAGGAATAATTGTTGTACCAATACAAAGTTGAAAAAATAAATTGCATGATCGAATTTCGAGCACCGGCGTTACTAGTTAAATTTAATAGTAAAGCTTTCAGTTTTTTTTATTTTAAGCGGTTAAAAAAACAAAAGTGGCAGGTTACTGGCACAGTTACCCTAAATGAATTTTTTGAATATGGTTAAATCTCACATTTAAAAAAAAAAAATGGTAGGCACGAAGCCATTTTGGTAGGTTTTTGGTAGGAAACAAATTTTCTTAGTGGCATCCCTGGTCAACACAGAAAAATCAACCCTATTTTAAGCCTTTGTCCATACAACTTAGCTTGCCTTACCTACTTAGAATTTTCGGGTGTTATTTACTAAGCCTTTAAATCTTCTGTAATAATTCTTAAATAAGGCGTATATTTTTTGCTGGGTAAATACTATTCGTGTTAAGCCTGGTTTTCATTAGGTCAAATTCACTGACGTCAAATCACTGTCCTAGATGACAATATGTCATTTTGAGTCAAATGTGTTTTCATTAGGTTTCAAAAACTGACATGAAGTCGATAGAGCAGTGTGGGTCAAAGATTGCCGTCAAATTTTGGTGTCAGTTGATTGACAGTCCGTTTTCATCTCCGCTGTCAAACGTGAAGTAAAAGCTTTTGACAGCCGGACAGCAAGGTCAGTTTTCTCACCCGTGGTTTTCTTGTGGTGGTGCTATTTCTAGGTTGCACAAAAACTTGGAAATCGTTTACTAATAACTCTTCCATTTTCTGATATTAAAATACTATTAACAAAATAAGTAAATAAATTTATAATACTCGCACAATCACAATCAGCTGTGCGCTCGACAAACCAGGGCCCCGGTGCAAAGGATTTTTTCGTTTGCTCCGCTTCCAAAATTTTTTGCTGCTCTTATGCCCATATGAACACTACTTTTTTTTCCGGTATTCTACAAGGTTTTTTGGGGTGAAGGAGATGGTCAAATACAGTTTTGCGTTGGTGCAAGCGAGCAAGCTATATTGAAAAAACCAAATGAAATACCAACAAAATACCATCTAGGCAGGTTTTTCTGACAATTGTTTTAAGTTGACAACTATAAAATAAATTATATATAAAATAAAAAATATATGGAAATACAAATTTTAAATTTGCCTCTTGTAAGCTTCTGCTTTGGCCGTAAGGGGAAAGAAGATGTCCGGAAGAAAAAGTATACTGCGCACTGGCTTCTCTTTATAACATGGAATACACAGCTACTCTGCCATCTGAGTTTCATAACTTTTATTGCAGTAATTTAAATTCAAATTTCCAAAAAAAATTAATTCTTGAAATAAATATTATTTTCATTTAGTTTGAATGGCAATCAAATTGTTTTTGAGGGAGTTTTTGTCTCTTTTCAACCTACAGAAGAATTGTTTTTGTATTCTGACTTTCGGTGGATTTTCCACACCAAAAAAAAAAAACAAGAAAAAAACGTAGTGTCATATAGGCAATAGCTCCCATCCTTTTTTTGCATAGGGCTCCGTTCTCGCTCCGATTTTTTATATATTGGCTCCGCTTCAAATCGACAAGACTGTTTTAAATCAGATACGACAATTTTTAATGATGAAAAGAGACGCTCAACGCTTACCTGAGATAAAGGTAAACTCGAACTATTTGGCATAATCTAGGGTCGCTTTAAAACCATCTTCGGTTTTAAACCTACCTTTATTCTCTATAGCAGGCCTGCTAAACGCTCTCGTATTGAAAGTACAAAGCTCAATACATCTACAAAATTTTTATATGCATTGAAACATTTTTTGCTCATTTAGATTTTTTTATGAATTCCAATAAAATATTAAGGGTCTTCATCTAAAGTGGTAAACTGCTGGTAAATTCGGTAAAGTGATAAAATATTAATTGTAATAAATTATCTGTCAAAATTTGTATGAAAATATATTTAAGCAAAGTTTATCACTTTACCGAACGATTTTGTTGCGTAAATTTATAAATTTCGGTAAAACTCAAGTCTGACACATTGTCAGTTTTACTTTTTCAATTTAAAAGAATAAATTGTGGTTTCCTTCGGCATTTTTTGTTTGTTTATTTTATTGGGTTTTTTTATTTATTAATCAAGTTGACACTGACAAGAGTTTAAACAATTATTTACCAAGGTGGTTTCATGTAAAAATGCGGATAAACTGATAAACTTTAAAAATTTATTACTTTATCACTTTAGATGAAGACCACTATTATTTTAGAATTTATTTTCAAATGGTAGTATCACATACACAGGCCCGACGAGAGGGGGGGCTGAGGGGGTCAATTGCCCCGGGCCCGGGCTTTAGAGGGCCCGGGAATCTCAAAATGATATCCAAGTTTTTGCTACAGAAAATAAACAAACAACACCTTTAATCACCTTTCGTAGATAGCAATCATTTTAAATTTCAACAAATTTTATAAATCTCTTAACGTGTCTGCATGCCACTTAAGGAATTGTTGGTTTTTGGCGTCGACTTTGCAGCATAAATTTGAATTCGTTTTCTGTTGCAACAGAAAAATTCGGTATGATGCAAATTCTTATACAGCGAAATGGGTATTTCCTGGGCGTTTCGGACGGTATGTTCGCACGATTTTTTGAACTTTTGAGGCAGAAATATCGCGAAATATTGTATCGTTTTATGATAAAAGGAAAGATTTAGGTCACATCTAATGACTAAAGTATGTTACCGACAGAAATTTAGTTTAATGCCTCTGTGTAAGCCACTTAAACTGCGTTCCGGACGCAACAAAAACACGTCCATATTATAAAATTAGCTAAAACAGAGGCATTAAACTAAATTTCTGTCGCTAACATACTTTAATCATTATCCGTGGCGTAAATCTTTCCCTTTATCATAAAACTATACAATATTTCGCGATATTTCTGCCTCAAGAGTTCAAAAAATCGTGCGAACATACCGTCCGAAACGCCCAGGAAATGCTCATATACATATTTTTTTTTTTTTTTTTTTTTTTTTTTTTTATAGTAGGGGGAAGCATCGAAAGCCGAAAAGTGCGAGACTTTAACCCGCTAAACCTAACCTACTCCCGCCCAAAGCCACTCCTACGGAACCACCGGACAGGCAATACTTCGTAGGAGGGCGGTTAGACATAAAGTCTTCATTCAACAACCAGGACAAAACAGGACACCTAACGCCTACCTTGGTCAGTGTATCTCAGTTGGGCTAATATCGACGACGATGCGTCGCTAACTGCCTCCCAAATATCAGAGGACTCACACATAAGTGTAGTCAAATTTTCCACCGTAACTCTAGTTCCCGCTATTTGATTCAACCGTGAGCGCATGGCTGAGAAACGAGGGCAGTGAAAAAACACGTGTTCTGCATCCTCTACAACATCGCAACACACTGGACAAAAAGGACTATCGTCGCGCTTGAATCTATAAAGGTACGCCCTAAAGCACCCATGCCCGCTAAGGAACTGAGTAAGGTGGAAGTTGAGGTCACCCTGCTTTCTATCTGCCCAACTGTTTATGTTAGGAATTAATCTATACGTCCACCGACCTTTAAGCGAGGTTTGCCAGCGTTCCTGCCACAATAGGCGGCTTTTACTCTTTTCCTCTATTCTGCATGACATCAGAACCGGTTTCGTTGCATTGTAAATGTTGCTGCATTCTCGAGCTTGAATGTCTATCGGCGGCATATTTGCTAAAACTTCTGCGGCATCCCCTGAAACTGTTCGGAATGCGCTTATAACTCTGAGAGCGGCCATGCGGTGTACGGCGTGTAACTCCTTTGCATACGAGCTATAATTGAGAGCATCAGCCCAGATCGGTGCAGCATAGAGAATGGCAGAGTTTATTGCCCTCGCTAGCAAATGTCGTCGAGTAGAGCGTACACATCCTTTATTTGTCATCATCCTCGCGAGACCGCCACATATTTTTTGCGCCTTTTCTGCGGCATAGTTCAAGTGCTCTTTGAAGCTCAATCTGGGATCAAGTACCACGCCAAGATATTTTAATGATGGCTGCGAATTTATCTCGCTTTGTCTCTCTTGTGCTTACTAGCAGTACCTCTGTTTTTTGTTCCGCTAGCTGTAGGTCCATGGTCGAGAACCACAGTCGTATTCGGCTTATTGCATCACTACAAATACGCCGCAGATCTTCTATGTGCTTTGCGACTCCTATTATTATGAGGTCATCTGCATAGGCAATGAGCTCTACTGATTTTGGTTGTTCCAACTCTAGGACACCATTGTACATCACATTCCACAGGAGGGGGCCTAGCACGGATCCTTGTGGTACTCCGCTAGTAATCGCATACCTTTTGGCGCCCTCATCGGTGTTATAGACTAACACTCTCTCTTCCAGATAGCTCAGAATTATATTTATAAGATACTGTGGGGCTCGGATGCGGTGTAACGACATGATAATATTCGACCATTTAGCTGAGTTAAAGGCATTCTTTATGTCCAGGGTAACAAGTGCGCAATACTTTTTGGCTCCTCCTTTCCACCTCTTTCCGCTTACTGCATTTTTTGCTATTTCTACTACGTTTTTTATGGCATCAACTGTCGACTTATGTCTGCGAAAGCCATACTGTTTCTTCGACAGCCCACCTGCATTTTCGAGGGCCTCCTCTAAGTGGTTACATATCAGTGACTCGTATACTTTGCCCATAGTGTCGAGCATGCATATTGGGCGCTCATATACATATGTACGTGTATGTATGTATGTAAACAGCAATACGCCGAAAACAAACAAAGCTTGCGAAGCTAAAATTTGCTTTGGTGCTTCGTACAGTTGAATTCGATTGCTGTTTCACTAAAGCGTTCAGCAGAATCAGTCTTTTGATATACTAAATTATTACCAACAAATATTTGTATTCCAATTTAAAGAAATTTATTTCATACAAATAAAGCAATATGTATTTAAACAGAATTTATTCAGACCTATGGTCCCTTGGACAATATTACTCAGTATGACCCATGGATTCGGAAACTGGATGTGCCTTTTGACAATACAATTAACCCACCCTAATATGTATATTTCTATGTAAACATATTTACTTGATCTGTATTAATGTATAGATAAATTAAAGTTCGTAACTATATATTCATTGAATTTTGATTTTGAGAATTTGTTCATTTAGTATAGGGGCCCGTAGTTATTTTGACCCCGGGCCCGGATTTTCTCTCGGCGGCCCTGCACATACATACAAATTTTTTACAGTGCTTTCATATTTTGAATTTTTTTTTCATTACACTTTTGTTATTGTATATTTCGATTTCTTTCGGCAGTTCTCGGGAGCTGTAATACAAAGTGCCTTTGCTCTGCACATAAAATATGAATCATAGGCACATATGTACATATAAAATTTTTTTATATCTGAGTGCTTATGGCAGTGCAAAGAAAATCTTATTTTTATATTTTTACTAGCTGACCCGGCAGACGTTGTTCTGCTAAAACTTATTCCTATGAAGCCTAAAGAAAAGTCTTTGATTACCGTATTGCTAACCATTATCTTAGAGTCCATCTTAATGACTGCGAATAACAAAAAATTGTCTATTTTCTGAATAAAAGTTATAGTTATATTCGCCGCGACAAACCTACTTCCCCCGATCCCTATCACTATCTCAATCCCTATCCCTATCCCTATCCCTATCTCTATCCCTATCCATATCCCTATCCCTATCCATATCCCTATCCCTATCCCTATCCCTATCCCTATCCCCTTCCCTATCCCCTTCCCTATCCCTATCCCTATCCCCATCCCTATCTCTATCCCTATCCCTATCTCTATCCCTATCCCTATCCCTATCCCTATCCCTATCCCTATCCCTATCCCTATGCCTATCCCTATCCCTATCCCTATCCCTATCCCTATCCCTATCCCAATCCCTATCCCTATCCCTATAGCTACCTACCTTTACCTTACCGGGACCGTCCATCACCATCCGGGCCCACTTCTTTAGCCATCTCTGGGAAACAGCCTTAGAAATCACAATGAAAATAGCTGTATGTGGAAGCCTGCTCAACGCTTTTCATTTTCTACCAATATCGCTCGAAAACATTCAGGGGTTATCCGGGTCCACGCTTTGACCCAAATGTTGGAACCCGGCCTAGGCCTCACTATTTAAAAAGCTCTTTGCTGAAGTCCTCCTCAACAGCTTTCATTTGATACCAATATCGCTCAGAAACTTTCCAGGGTCACTCGGTCCCACGTTTTAACCCATATCTGGGAACCCGGCCTAGGTATCACAATAAAAATAACTTTATGTTGAAGGCCTGTTAAACACCTTTCATTTGATGCCAATATTGCTCGAAGGCTTGGTGGATCGATCTGGGTCCTCATTTAGGCCTGTATTCCGGGAAGCTCCCAATTTTTCGAAATTCTATATACCCTACTATGTGCACTAACAACACATGAATCTACTGTGAAAATTTCATAAAGAACGGTTGGTTACTTTGGGAATTTATAGAGGACACACATCCACAGATGCACACATACGCACATACACACCGATTTTTCCAATTTTTGGACTTTTCCGGAGGGATTTTCCAAAATTTTCTTCCGTACGAACCATCTCCTCGAGAATACGAACAATTGATAAAAAGTTTTACAGAAATCGGCCCAGCCGTTCTCATCTGATGAGGTTAGTAACATTTTTTACACCATTTTTATATATATAGATTCGAAGGCTTTTCTTAACAAATCAGAAAAAATCGATTAAAAACCATGGACGCAAAATCAGTGAGCCATTTACAATGTTACGATCAAATTTTGTAAATAAAACAAAATATCATGCAGAAATTTCATTAAGTATATAAATCTACCTTGGCTGTTATAGCAAGTTTAATATACCTAATATACCTACATGTTTTTATTTATATCTTTTTATTGCATTAAGTTATAAGAATGGGGTTTTTACAGAAATATAGAGTTTTAAAAGGAGAATAATGTGGTATATGTAACTCAAAATCTTCTTAAGTCGACTTAAGCGGTTATTGCTTGTGGCCACAGATATAGATATATAAAGAGCTAGTGATTTTTAACTCCACTTCCAGCTTCTACCTGTAATTTGAGCTCCAGCTCCGCTCCGTGAAAAAGCCATAGCTCCTTAGCTCTTCGCTCCCTGACACGCTCCGTGGCCCTGCGAATCAGCTGTGAGCTTGACAAACGAAACAAGTTTGCCAACACGCTGGCAAATGAATTTTGTGTGTCAAATGTTGCCCAATGCGCTGGCAAACTACAATTTGAGTGTTTTCATATGGCTGTCATTTTATATGACAGCGAGTGGTCAAAACTGACTGCAAACGCATTTGACATAATATGCCAACCCGTTTTCATTTGTTTGACAATATTTGACGTCATATATGACCTAGTGAAAACCAGGCATTATAAAAAGCGGCTATTAAATCGACAAAGAGACTGATTCTTTTCCATGTTCTGTTTCAGGTTAAGCGTATTGTGAAGATCGGGCAGATTGTAAACTTGTTGACGGGCTTCAATCCCTCTCACAATATAATTGCTAATAATACCTTATATCGTCGTACCATACGAAAACTAGCACATTTAAAATTTCTGACGAAAACTAGCAATAAAAAAATTCTGTACGAAAAGTAGCACATTTGACTTTTGGCCGACGAAAAGTAACAGTAATTATATACTGTTTTTACATTAAAATTGTTGTTGCTTAAACGAAATTGATAGTTTTCGTTAGCCAAAAGTCGAATTTGTTACTTTTCGTCAGCCACAAAAAACCGTATGCTAGTTTTCGTATGATACGACGATATGCGATACTCAGGAGGATTATCCCACAATAATTAGTGCGTACTATGCGAGGGCATTTGCCCTGGTCTTGAAACATTTACTCATCCGCCTGACAATAAACAACATTTCTTTAGGTACCGGCTAGAAATGATTGATTTACGTTTTTTTTTTCAAGCTTCTACACACAAATATGTACTACATATGTATGTATGTATGTAGGTAAACCTAAATAAATACATATATATTGTTAGGTACTACGCGTGTTGCTAGTGCTAAACACAACTTCAAACTCTTTGTTATAGGTGTAGTTTTCCATGTACGATTAGTTAGAAGGGAATTTGGATAAGAAAACATATTTTTTGTTAAATAAGCAAAAAACCAAATTACTCGACTTCAAAATTGTTGCCGTGAGTGGTCCAGGGCCGTAGCTAGACTTAAATTTAAGGTAGGGCAGCGTTGGTTTAAGGTAGGGCGAAAGTAAATAATGTATCACAATTGCTCTGACATCGAGTCATGGCTTCCAAAAACAATCAGCATGTATATCACTTTTCTCTAGGTCAGTGACGTACATTGGTTCAGATTTCTATCTGTCTACCGAAAGGGACGGCTTTACATTAAGGAACCACGGTCCGAGAAAAATGACCTTCTCAGGGGTATGGAGGGCTGCTTACAGATCTTAAAACTTGAATCAAAACTTGCCGGAGGCTTATAGTTCAGGAGATATTTGTTGGTAATTTTTTGGTAGTTGGATGGGTCCAAAAAGGGAATTCTGCCGGCTGAGGGTTATTTTTTTAAAACCCGGCCGAAGCAAAAAGGTGTTCTACACACATACATATATACATATGTGCGTGTTTTTATAACTGCCTTTCCTCGTACGCAGTTTTGGGGGTTTGTTTGGTAAATTTTACAACTTGCAAACATCTCCGGTCGACGGGACTTATGGATTTAGAATCAGGAGGACCTCCTCTACAACCCACAATGACTCTTTTTTTTCAACGCGTGGTAGACTGTTGGAAAATTTTCCCCGCATATTTAATACCTATTTGTTGACACATAATTATTGTGACAGTACATAAGCAATACTCATTGAGATTAAGCCAACAAAATGGTTCAGCTTCCAGATTTAGATGTGGAGATCTTTAAATTTGGTATGTGGGTCGGCTGTAGGTATGCACGCAAGTCAAGGTGAGTGTTGTTCGCTCACAGTGAGAATGAACCATTCCTTTAACCAAACTACAAAAATTCGATGGTCTTATTTAATTATATATATGATGCAGGGTGGATCCTCCATATCATACATTGCAACCGCAATAATTTTTTATCTCAAACTATGACACAAAATTTAATTATAATAATTCATCTCACTTATTGGCCTTTTTAAGGTAGGGCATTACAATTTTAAGGTAGGGCATTGCCCCAAAAAATCTTTTTTGATTCGATTAAAATTTTTGATTCGAATCAAAAATATTTTTTGAATCTTGATTCTAAATAAACCTAATCGGTTGTATGGCAGCTATATGTTATAGTGGTCCGATCTCGACAATTTTAGGTAACATAATGTTGTAGTGGTCCGATTTGACCGTTTCCGACAAATGATAAATTGTACATAATAATATACTTGTATAGCCAGTTTCAATTTGATATCTCACAATCTGAGGGAATAGTTTGCATTCAAACCGACGAACTATACATATAGACGAACAGAACTTCAAAGTCAAATATCTCCTAAACGAGAGCTAAACTAGAAAAATACATTACACCATCGTGCTCAGAGTGTCCGAATTATCTTTACTAGGTATGTATAATCTCTGTTAATTTTTGGCTCGTGCACAGTGTATTTATTGTTTTAAGAAAATTTTTTTTTTTAATATATGTAATAATCGCCAAAATTTACATCAAACATGTATTTGTATGTGGAGGGTTAACTTTAATTCGATTTCGCTTCTTAATGCAACCGAAATATGCGGTCTGGTCCGGTACATCTGGTTTTACAAAAACCCAAATAGATTCTGAGACTCGTCGGAGATATTGATTATTAAAAGTCAAGTGGATATGAACCTCTATAATTTCCCCTAAATAAAACAAAGTTTTCTTCGTATTGCGTGAAAATTTTATTAGCAAATAATCTCCTACAGCTAGTACACTTTCCTCCTGTAATTTAACCCATTAGCGGTCAAAGCAAACGTACAATAAATATAAAATATATAATTGGGTGTTCCCAAATTGGCACGGCAACCACTAATGGGTTTATTTTCTACGAAGGGACTTTTGTGTTGCAACGCGGGCTCAAAATAACGAAAAATATGCTTTTGATCGAGATAAGTTTTTTTTTGAGTGCGGATTTGACGAACGTGCCCCAAAAACGAATCTGTCCCAGTTTACCCCATTTGAGAACAAAAAAAAAAATGTTATAGGTATCCGGACTTTTATTTTCCAAGTCCAAGAATCTATTACCTATATAAAAATGAATGTGCGTGTGTGTGTGTGTCCTTTATGGACTACCAAAGTAATCAACCGATCTTTTTGAAATTTTCACAGTAGATTCACGTGGTACTAGCGCACATAATAGGGTATATAGAATTTCGAAAAAGTGGGAACTTCCCGGAATAAAGGCCCAAATGTGGACCCAGAGTGACCCAGCAAGTGTTTGAGCAATATGGGTATCAAACGAAAGGTGCTGAGCAGGCCTTCAACATAAAGTTATTTTCATTGCGATGCCTAGGCCGGGTCCCCAAATATGGGTCAAAACGTGGACCCGGATGACCCTCGAATGCTTCTAGGCGATATTGGTATCAAATCAAAGGTGTCGAGCAGGGCTTCAACATACAGATATTTTCATTGTTATTTTTTGAGTCGGTTTCCCAGAAATGGTTCAAGTAGTGAGCTCGGATGGTGATGGGTGGTCCCGATAAAGGTAAAGGTAAAAGTAAAGTGAGAGACCCATTATAACATAAAAGCTTTTGTTTGTCGCTGCGAAGCGGGACGGGTATTTGCTAGTAAAAGATAAATCCGGACATGTACATACCTACATATATGTATGTATGTGTAACTGTATCTAAAAGGCTTAACTTACCTTTCACAATTATGGCAACATGTTTTCACAAACTAATATGTAAAATTAGCTTCCGTGAAATTTTAGAGAAATTTGGGGAAATTAACTGCGCTGTAGTGGATCTGTGGAAGAAGAATAATAAAGAATAGGTATGTATATAACTACATAAATATATAACTATATACCTACATATCTGTGGTCACATGCAATAACCGCTTAAGTCGACTTAGGAAGATTTCGAGTTACATATACCAAGTTATTCTCCTTGTAAAACACTATATTTCTGTAAAACCCCCATGCTTATAACTTAATTCAATCAAAATATATAAATAAAAACATTTTGGCGTAACTTACAATAGAAGTGTATTAAACTTGCTATAACAGCCAAAGTAGATGTACATAATTAATCAAATTTCTTCATGACATTTTGTTTTATTTACAAAATTTGATCGTAACATTGTGGATGGCTCACTGATTTTGCGTCCATAGTTTTTAATCGACCTTTATGATTTGTTAAGAAACGCCTTCGAATATAAAAATCAATTTATCTCGAAATCATATTTTTCGACTTAAGCGATTATTGCAAATTGCCACAGATATGTAGTAATGGGTCAATTTTTCTCAAGAGGGCCACCTAAAATCGATTTTTCGATATTGTATGGTTTATGGATCAATTTAGAAAGCTAACAAACATTGTAATGTGATCGCAAAAGCGTTTCTGCTAGTTTTGATTTTTCAGCGAGTTATTCGCGGTCAAAGTTTTCTTAACGGTTTTTAATTCTTTTGAATAACTCGGTAACCAATGCTTCGATTCTATTGATTTTTTCGGCATTTGTTAGGAAACTTATTTAGCAACAAGATGTAGTGGTCAGTTTTTGAAATTTCAATAATGGCATAACTCAAAAGTTCATTTTTTGAAAATAATCGCGTTTTTCCCCCGTTTTTTTAACGTTCTCATATTTTAAGGAAAAAACACCAATCAGCAGTCTATGCGCTTAATATCAGGCTTCATTTTGCAGAAAAGAAGTTTTGGTAACTCCGTACCAAAAAAGTTACAACGTTTTTAGTGAAGGCAAGTTATGGGCTAAAATCAATTTTTGAATATTTTTATTTTTTTTTTTTTCTACTTTACAGCTCAAAAGCACGTTAGGGGGAAATATAGAGCATCCCAAGACTAAAATAATGACGTATCAATTTTAAAATTAGCATGTAATTCGTCCCTTAACCTCTTCCTTAGGGGCTGAGTTTTGCAGATTTTTTCGATTTAACAAATCAGTGTTGCGGTACAACTGGAATTTGGAAAATGTTGTTTATCTTCGCGAAAAGGAATAATTTTTGTACCAATACAACGTTGAAAAAATAAATTGCATGGTCGAATTTCGAGCACCGGCGATACTTACTAGTATTTATTAATTTGCATTGTCAATTCGCGAAGTTATGTGTATAAAGATTATTTAGAAACGTTCTAGTACAGGGATGGGCGCCGCAAGGCACATAAACGCAGCAGAGGGGCGATCATGGGCTTTCGTGGGCACTGCATAATTTCCGGGGAAAGGGGAGCTAAGGCGATATCGAAGTTGATGTACACTCCGCCTTAAGTGATGTTCATCGCACAGCGCGTACGGAAACACTAAAAATGAAAACCACATTGTTTTATATAGAGAGAGGAATTCACCAATAATAAAATGTGCAGTGTTGCCGCTAAAAAATTTCGAAAAGTGGCCGAAAAAAGTAAAAAAAAGTGTTTCCCAAATTTTTTTTTTAGCTAGAAACACATTTTCATATATTTTTGTGGTTTATTTAATGCTTAAAGCAATTTGCAAGCGGTTTGTACCCTTGGTCTTAAATAGTGAAAGTTTTGAAAATAATCTTTCTGCTGATGCACTGCTGGCAGCGCATTTGCAACAAATTCACAACTAGTTCTCATTTAAGTTGTTTTTCATTCCCCCACGTTGTGCGAAAACTCTTCTATTTCGGTTTGTTAAAAAAATTTTCTTGCATTCTAAAAATTTTTACTCCCAAATAACTTTTTCGGGGTTTTCCTTCGCAGCGGAGAATTGCTAATGAAAAGTGAAAAGGTAACAAAGAGGCTTTTTTATGTGAATTTTATATTAGCTATTGGCCAGTTTTTAATTAAGAAAATTAAAAAATTTTTTTGGTAGAGGTTATGGATCCATTTCGGAGACCACCACATCCCCTCATCAGACTTCTTCAGGCGGCCTCAACCTAGGATCGAACTTAAGTCGTTTCGATTGGTAAGCCAATAGCATCCCATTGAGCTACCACCGCCGTCAGCTTTGTTTTGCTTAATTCTCAATTTTCCTTTTATTACAATCTACATACCAACAACAGTAGCAGAAAACGGCCATGTAAAAACAAACGTAAAAAAGCTTTTTTTATATTTAAGAAAAAAACTAAAAAATATTTATTACATTATAGGTTTGAAAGTAAAAAAGGACCAAAAGTGGCCCAAATGTTTAAAAAGGTTCAAATATTGCATATTTTCAAAAAGTTGGGTTCCGGTAGCCTGGCTCTTAAAAAAGGTTCAAATTGTCACTTTAGTGGCTTCAGCGGCAATTCTGTACAATCGCTAATTTTGCAGATTCTTTCTCGCTCTATTGCTTTCGAACTCCGATGCCATTTACTTCATTAGTGTCATAATTTAAAAAAACCAATTTATGTCTTCTTCGCTATATATGGACGTAAGCTACTATACTAAAGCAACAATATTTTTTAAATAAAGCCCTTAATTTTCATCCGTGACCATAAAATTTCATAACAAATAAATAACACTGATTCTCACTACTAAGTATCGATTCAGAAAATTGTGTTGTGTCGTTATTGAAGCAAGTGTGCTTTGTGCTTTTGGCATGTACATTAAGGTGGAGTGAAAACATATGGAGCTTTTTTTGTTTTTTTTTTTTGAACGTACCAATGAAAAGTTGCCCTAATGAACCCCACAAAATTTTATGGCCATAGGATGACATTTTGAACTGCCCCCAGCCCCGCAAAGTTGAAAGCACGATCTGGTACAAATATGAAATTTTGAAAATTATAAAAGCAAAAAACCAAGTATGAGGATTGATAAACATGGCTAAGCTGAGTATTAAAGTGAATTTTTTTTGGAAACAACAACAACAAAAGTTATTAAAGGACAAAGTTTATATTATGCATTCTTTAAATTGCAATTACTTAAAAACTAATGAACCGATTTCGAATATTTTTATACCATTCGATAGGTATTTTGATTCCCTTTAATTTCATATACATTTTACAGTGCGTTCCATAACACCCCCCAGCGGGGGTCAACCCCCTTTTACCCACCTTACTTTTCATATATAAAATGTATACCAAATTTAAGGGAAAATACATGCGAGTAGGTCAATAAAATTTGACAGGCTTATTTCTGGGCTAGGAAGGTGCCGTTCTGGCTTTGGAACAAATTGAATTTCCAAAAAAAAAAATTCGCCCCACCTTAATGTACATATGTATATATATATATGCTCTCTTGTAGAGCTGCAAAACTATCGATGGCACTATCGATAGTATCGATAGTTTTTTTTTCGTGTCACTATCGATAGTTTTTTTCCACTATCGATGGTTATCCCTATTCATTCTTGTAGTTTTGTCCCAAGAGAAGAATACTGAATACTATTTGTTGTTCTTTTGTTAATTAATTAATGTTACTTCAAGTGGGAAGATGGCATGGAATGCGCGGATGATGCTCTTGCTATGAGTTAGATTTGCATATATATTTATGATTATGTTATGTTTTTTTAATTACACTGTAGGCAGGCAAAAATATCAAAAAAACGCTGAAATACCCCAAATAAATGCGATGGCGTTTTCAGAAAGTCCGGATTAGCTCTTGATTTCAAGATACATAGAGAATTTTTCTATACAGTTTTTAAACAGAAAAATTATACGCACGTTTAAGGATATTAGAAGCCAGGGTTGCTCAACGCTCTCGTATTGAAAGTACAAAACTCAATATATCTACAAATTTTATATATGCACTGAAAAATTTTTTTGCTCATTTAAATTTTTTCATGAATTCAAATAAAATATTATTTTAGAATTTATTATCAAATAGTAGTATCACATACATACAAATTTTTTTATTTTTATATGAAAATTTTTTGCATAAAAATTTTTTACAGTGCTTTCATTTTTTGAATTTTTTTTTCATTACACATTTGTTATTGTAAATTTCGATTTCTAGTGCCTATATGACACTACATGTTTTTCTGGTTTTTTGGTTTTGAAAACCCACCGAAAGTCAAAATACAAAAACAATTCTTCTATAGGTTGAAAAGAGACAAATACCATCTCCTTCACACAAAAAACCTGGTAGAATACCAGAAAAAAAACAAAGTGCCTTTTCTCTGCACATTCAATATGAATCATAGGCACATACATATACAATTTTTTTATATCTGAGTGCTTATGGGAGTGCAAAGAAAATTTTATTTTCCTATTTGAACTGAAAATATGTATATGTGCCTATGATTCGGAATGCCTATATGACACTACATTTTTTCCTTGGTTTTTTTGGTTTGGAAAACCCACCGAAAGTCAAAATACAAAAACAATTCTCCTGTAGGTTGAAAAGAGACAAATACTCCCTCAAAAGCAATTTGGTTGACATTAAACTTCAAACTAAATCAAAATAATATTTATTTCAAAAATTAATTTTTTTGGAAATTTGAATTTAAGTTACTGAAATAAAAAAGTTATGAAACCCAAAGAGAAGGATAGCTGTGTATTCCATGTTATAAAGGGAAGCCAGTGCGCAATATAATTTTTCTTCCGGACTTCTTCTTTACCCTTGCGGCCAAAGCAGAAGCTTACAAGTGGCAAATTTAAAATTTGTATTTCCATATATTTTTTATTTTAAATATAATTTATTTTCTAGTTGTCAAATTGAAACAATTGTCAGAAAAAATGACTGAATGCCAAAAAACCTACCGAAATACAAGCTGGTTCGTTGGTTTTTAATCGCCTAGATGGTATTTTGTTTGGTTTTTTTTTCAATATAGCTTGCTCGCTTGCACCAACGCAAAACTGTATTTGACCATCTCCTTCACACAAAAAACCTGGTAGAATATCAGAAAAAAACGTAGTGTCATATGGGCTGAACAAAACAAAAACAATTGTGCTTTGAGTGCCTATCATGGTGTAATAACAAGGTGACGTAAGTAGGCAGCTATTTCATTCTGTTTTCCTCTTTATCCTGTCATTCGGCTCTTTGAAAATGAAATTCCAATGTTGCCCCCAGTTGATCCCAAAAAAGTGTTGTTTTTATGTGTATTTTAGGTGTATGATGGAGCGAGTTTTGGTAAAAATTTAAAACAATAGTTGTTTTGTAACATTTTTATTTCCTTTGACAATCTTATTATTTATGAAGAAAAAATCGTTAAAATTTAAATTTGCGCGGCATCATTTCAAAAATGCCAAAAACAAGCTACGCCCATTGTAGAAAACCGTGGACGGCGGCGAGTTTCAAAATGTTTGGCCCTCCCACAGACCCAGATGTGATTCTGCTAGGGAAAGCAGCGGTGTGATGCTCGCACAAAATTCAAAAGTGTGCGAGCTGCATTTTGCCGAATGCGAGTTTCGGCAACCGCATAACCCAGCAAAACGACGCTTGCTTACAAAGGAAGCAGTGCCGATGCCTGTGGTGTCCCTTATCTTGGGATTTCTAAAACCATGGTATTTGTAAAAAGCGCGACCATGCAACACAAATATTACATATCACTCTCCGTATGTATTATTATTTAAAAAGTTCTTTGGAAACTGTTTTCGCTCTAACAAGGAATATGTTGCCAAAGATCCAATGCTTCTTCAAATATCAAGATTAAAGTTGCAAATAAAGCTTCTAGAAAGCAAAAATAAAAATCTAAAAGCCGAAAGGACACGAGATGGAGCAATATTAGAAGGTCTCAAAAATATTTTTACAAAGGCACAAGATAGATATATTATAACGATTATAAATTTTATCAGATATTGAGTTGAATATATCCAGTTGAGTATAAATTATATCGTCGTTTTATATTTTTTCGGTGAGTTGTACCGAATTCGGAAAAACGAAACCTGATACTAATGATTATAACTTTTACCTCATATTGAACTCAATATATTGAGTTAAATGTGAAATATATCATAATATTAAGGCGTTTTATTTTAATTTTTATATTTATATTGGTTCAGTTTTGTATCTCAAGAGTGAATAAAAGCTTCTTAAGAATTGTAGGTAAATAATATAATATAAATATTTAGGGGATTCACAACCTGTCATATTGCGTCATATCGTCATAAGTCATAATATTTTGTTGTTGCATTCTAGGCTCTATGTGTACTAAATAAATACAACTCTGCACGATATGTTTTTGGGTCGTCGTATTTGATCAGCTGTTTTTGTTTACTTCTTCACAGGGCTTCGGAAAAGTCTTTTATAACTATTTCCGTACAATATTTTAATATGACATATGACTTTATGACACTTTGTGTATCACCTAATTGTATTTTACTTTTAACAATAAGATAAATATATAAATAATCTACTCCCCCTTTTGGACCGGATCCGGCCAATTTAGCCCTACATTTTCCCCCCTTTTCCCTATGGAAATGCAACCCTACCGTTTCAAAGAGCTTACTATTTGAGAATAGTGTCGCACTCTTCTATTTACGTCACCTGTAATTATTACACCATGAGTGCCTATGAGGTGAGCAGCCCTGTTATAAGCATTTATCATAAAATTTTCCTACAAAACAATCCTCTTTTTAAGGTTTAATTTAACTTGAAAATGCTATATGCATAAGTGAAGTATTTAATTCTTATTTGATCTTTTATTTAATTATTGTTTTGCGTAAAAGAAAAATTAAAGACTTTTTGAAAAGAAAAAATGTAAACAAAACCATCCCTCTTTTTATTGTAGTGAAATATTCATAAAAAACTATCGATAGTATCGATAGTTTTTTTTTCGACTATCGAAACTATCGAGTGGTCCGACTATCGATGGTTTTGCAGCTCTACTCTCTTGTTCTCAATACCGAATATGCATTAGCGCGCTCAATATTGGTTGATATTGGTTGCCACTATCCTAAAAAAATGTTGATAATAATTCCCAACAAAATAACCAAAAAATTACAAACAGACTAATAAATTATGCCGGAATCGCAATTTGGCGTTAGGTCGGTCGCGCGTTAATCGTACCTCAAAGCCGCTTCACACTGACATTCGATATTAGATGTTGGATTGTAAACATGTTCACTGCCACTAATATATTTTGTTGAATTTTTTCACAAATTTCATAATTTTTCATCGAAAAAATAATACTTTTAATTTACTTAATGTCAAACGCCCGACTTAGTAGAGAAATATTCAACTCAGGCGTTATACAGGGTTGCAATGAACATACGATATTACAAAAATTTTACGATCAAACGCTTGAGGTCACAGTACGATTTGCTCCATATATTTCCATACATTTCTACTCACTTGTCAGAAGCGCGACCGACCGAACGCCAAATTGCGATTCGGGCATTATCGCCTTCATAATTCGAATGATAAAAGAAACTTAAAAGAAGTACACCTGCTTTGGTTTACAAAAAAAAATTATCTGAAACGTAAATCACATCTATGAATGAATTTTGTTTGTAGTTCGTTTGATTTTTCTTTGGTCATAGCTTTAGTAGAAATTAAAAAAAAAAAACATTTTTAACATTAACAAATTAAGTATACCTTAGAATAATTTTATCATATTGAAAAAGAAAAATACTAAAATCATTTGATAGTTACCAAATTACCAACCGCAAAAAAATACCTATTTTGGAATTAATTACCAAGTGTGGCAACCATATGCTCAGTTTGAGTTCGTCCTTCTCCCCACCAGCTGGTACATTTACCTATTTCACCATCCCCATGCAATGAGCCGACGCGACCCGTACGGGTAAATACCCATATGGGCTCAATCGCCCATGGCTGTTCTAGTAGATTAAATTAAGAAGCTATACCCCAAAAAAAGCTATATCTGAACAATCGGTTGTAGGGCAGCTATATATTATAGTGGTCCGATCTTGACAAATGTAGGTGACATTATTTAGGTCCGTATGTATACAAACACTGTAAAGTTTCATGTTCTTAGCTCTTTAAATGGGGAAGTTATACCCAAAAATGTAAAATCTGAACAATCGGTTGTATGGCAGCTATATGTTATAGTGGTCTGATTTAGCTGATTCCGACAATTGATCAGGTTTTCATAAAAAGATACCCACATACCAAATTTCGCTGACATAGTTGAGAAATACCCCTTGATTTTTAGCATTTATTTTTTTCCTAATTCTGTTTTTTACACGGATTCGCCCATATGTCGGTTATTTACATTTTATAAGCTTTAATAAATAAATAAAATAAAATAAAATTTTTGTGGCATTCACAGGATGTTAAAATTTTTAAGAAAATGAAAAAGAATAAATTTACATTCTTAGGGCCGATTTCATAATCAAATTAAAAGTTTCTTTAAAATCTAAAGGAGCCTTTAATTTGCTGATTCATAAAGTCTGTTTGAAGATAAAAGTTCCTTAAAAGTTAAATACCTACCCAATAACGGACATTTAAGTTATTTAAAGGTCCCTTTTGCCACAAAAAAATTTAATTTCTGCCGTCTGTCAAAATCAAATATCAAAAATTTATTACAATTTTTGAACCGATTTTTTTTGTTGTTTTGTTTGTTGAGTCCTATAATGCAATATTCATCTTGTTCCTCTTTTGTGAGGTTGGATGACCGCTTCCTATTTTTTCTGCACTGGGTTTCCAAATTATGCTTCTTTGTTATTTATTTTTATTTTTTTCAAACAAAAAAAATTAAAACCACAATCAAAAAATGGGATGGTGTCCAAGGCCGTATTAGGGGGGGGGGGGGGGGGGTTTGGGTGTTTGAACCCCCACGAAATTCTGGTAGATAAATTTTACTTCTATCATATTCAAGGCTATATGTTGAAAACACTAGTTTACAAATAATTAATTTGAGAAAATACCAAGAATTTCAGGTACAGGGGAGGATTGGCATGAACCTGCTGAGGTCAAACCCATTTTTTTATGGTTAGGGTTTTGAGATAACGGTAATTTTGGGTTTTTTGGTTACAACCCCCATCAAAAATTCTTTTCGCTAAAGTTACAAATACCCGCAAACCGTATCTACTCCGTTCGAAAGATAATTAAAGTACGCTTCTAACGACATACCA
The DNA here is from genome assembly GCA_960531455.1 of Urophora cardui. Lineage (NCBI taxonomy): Eukaryota > Metazoa > Arthropoda > Insecta > Diptera > Tephritidae > Urophora > Urophora cardui. The sequence goes on from OY482671.1 coordinate 108,251,195, forward strand.
CTTATAAATTAAATTATGTTACCACTCCGGAATAAGGCAGTCAATCATCGCACATTTTCTAAAATTTTAGCATATTTCCTTATAACTTCATAAAGTCATTGCATGGCTGAAAATTCATTACTCGGGTTAGGTATATTAGTGAATTATAAGATTTTGTGTGTTTTTCTAAAGATCCCATATATGGGATGTGTGAGTTGTTATAGTCCGATTTCACCTATTTTCAATACTAACTTTTCAAAGCCAACATTTTATTGATTTTTTGCGATTATTGAAAAAATTTCGTTTTTATTTGGGTTTTTTATAAGAAGTTGTAAAAATCAGGAAAGTTTTATTCTTTTTAAAAATTATTCTGTTTTATTGCAAACATTTTAAGCGTAATATTAAAAAGATTCGATGAATAATTTATTTTTGGCGATTTCTTCCAAGTGAAACAAAAAGGATGTTTTATGGTCGAAAAACTCGGCTAGGTGACCCAACTATATGAAAACGACTTCACAGATCAAAGGACATTAGAGGGAAATATATAGCTTCCCAAGCAGTGTTTGCCAGCATAACACCAACAGTCTCAAAAAAATAAGCTGTTGCTGTTCTGCGAAAGTTATCATAATTTTTTTAGAACTTTTGAATTTCGATTTCCTTTGAAAATATCTGTAGTCGAAGCACAGAACAGTCGAATATACATATTTGTTTGTTTATTTGTGCTGTTGCTTTACTGTGTAATTTCAAACAGATCAGTCGACAGCAAAGCACAGATAAACAGAATTTTAGTTTTAAGTGCGGCTTTTTTTAATTGGTTTTTTTGTACATTACAATTTCGACTGTGTTCACATAAATTAAAAAAAAAAAAACAACAACAACAACAGTGCTGTAAAAACTCGAAATTATGTTTGCCCTTTGCTGTGCTGTACAAATTTCCACAATACAGCAACAGTCGACTATAATTTTTTGAAACTTAAGGCTGCGCAGTTGCAGTACAGTAGAACTTTTTATTTTTTATACTTCTGCTGCGCTGTTTATTTTTTAATTTTCAAATGAAAATGAAATTCAATGGAAATGAAAAAAAAAAGCTGAAAATAATTTCAAACTCTGCTCAAAAGACTGAAATAATGACATATATATCTATCAATTTTAAAAATCGGATGTCAAATAACAAAGTTGCAAAAAAAAAACTAGTTAGAGTCCAACATAAGCTAAAAATCTTGGGGCGGACCTTTACAGCTGAAAACAGCTGGGTAATCTAACCGAGTTTTTCGTCCATAAAATATTTTTTTTTCACTTGGATAAAATCACAAAAAATAAAGTACCTATTCATCGTGTTTGCAATAGAAAAGTCTAATTTTTAAATGAATAAAAGTTTCCTGATTTTTAAAACTTCTTATAAAAACCCTAATTTGAAAATCAAGTTTTGTAAAAAAATTTGTCTTCTAAATAGCACTTTAGAAACCAGAATTTTTTTTTTTATTAGTTTTATTTAGCGCACGAAATAGGTTATATATTTTTCTCAAAAAAAAAAAAAAAAAAAAAATCACAACGATAAAAACGAAAAAAATTCCTGGCTACGGTCCTGATGGTGTCGAAATTCTGTATGTCTAAAAACAAAATTCTGCTTTTTTAAAATTCAGTTTTTTTTTAATTCTGCTTTCAAAATTCTGTATTAAAATATAATGTTAACAATGTTGAGGGCCTTCGGCCGCGCTTATAAAAAATAACCCTCAGCCGCAGAATTTTTAAAGCAGAATTTTGTTCAAGCAGAATTTTTTTGCAATTTACAGAATAATGACACGCTCCCTATGCACTTATGTAGGTACAAATATGGATACCAAAAAAACAAAGGCTACACGCCATAAAACTAAATGAGTAAAAAAATAAAGTTTTTCAACACAACAAAATAAAAAAATATTCAAAATGAAGGATGTGCATTGTTGTCGTCATTTTGTTCAAATGACGCCACCACCACCATTTTCTATTCTTTTTTCGTTTTTTCATGCAAGCAATCGTAACTCACAACCGTTTTCATTATATACTTGTAGGTAAAAGAGCAGAGAAATGATTTTGTGTGAGCGCGAGTGTGCGTGTGATGAATGGCGAATGAAAATGGTGAAATTGATGAGACATACATACATACATATTTATGTATATATCTATCATCGGACTTTGCCCAGAGTAATAGGTACATACATACACATATATAGTATATATTGTATATTTATTTGTATCCAAATGATAATTATCAATATAATTATTTGATATGTATGCATGACATAGTGTCGGCCAATGCAATAGTATGTAGCTTTCACTTGTGTGCGTACAATACGCTGCTGCCGAACCAAGCTATTCATAGATATACGAGCAGTTTATTGGCTCTTTCGTTTTTTCTGAAGCTGGCAGAGAGTATACGTGGGAGTATACGTGTTTGACGTCGCAGCAGCTGGCCTATGCCCCGGGCATAGGAAAAATGCATTTTGGCCGACACTGATGTATGTATATCGCCTCCCTTACTAGAGCGAGCACGCATGATTTTAAAACCCGAACGTAGGTGTGGCTAACTGTGGTATGCTGTTTGAATCTCTTCATTTTGTCTTTGCTCTCTCTTTCTCTTTCACTCTCCTTCTCAGTAACTCAAGCCATTCAATATATTTTCTTCTCCGTTTATTTCATTGAAAAAAAAAAATACCTAAAATAGAGAAAAAATGGTGAATTACACCACAGAAATGGTGAATTTTATGAATATTTATTGTAGAGCAGCAATTTGCAGCTTATCTGCCAGTAGGTATATGTACATAAATATTTGCATAATATTTAATAAAAGCGGTAGTAGGTACCTACCATAGATGGGCATACTGAAGTAAAATTGTAATTCAGTAAAGCAAACAGTAAGCAGTAAAAGAATATTGCTTACTTAAAGTTTTTTACAGTAATAAGTAACGCGTTACTTATTACTTAAAATTTTTTACAGTATTAAGTATCGCTTTACTTATTACTTAAAATTTTTTACAGTATTAAGTACCGCGTTACTGTAAAAATTTTACAGTAATAAGTAGTCTTTACTTAGGTACTACTGTAAAAAGTTTACAGTATTTCAGTATTATTTACTGTTTACTGTAAGACTACTGAAGTAGCGAGGATACAGTTGTCTAAGAATTGGCATACACACACACGCACATTGATGAGCACAAGGGCATGCGCTAACGAGCATATGAGGTATCATGCCCAATAAACATAATAGAAAAAAATCTCGAACGTTGAAAAAACGTTTATACGCATTTCTAATTCCAGGGCATTTTGAAATTCACAATTAAACGTACCCATTCTCAATTTTTTCTCAAATATACCAAGGTAAGTACCCAGGTATGTATAAATTAAGGATATAAAAATAAAAACTATATTTTTACCACAATGCTCGGTAAAACGTCGGGAAGCAAAAGTTTACTTAAAAATCAATTGAAAAAATAAAATTGCTTTTCATCCAAATTTTATTTGAAGCAGTGGCAACAAATATCTTAATTGTATTCTAGGTTAAGATTTTATAAAAAAAATTAAGTAAATTTTTGCTTCCTGACGTTTTACCGAGCATTGTGGTAAAAATATAGTTTTTGTTTTCATATCCTTAATTTATACATACCTGGGTACTTACATTGGTATATTTGAGAAAAAATTGAGAATAGGTACGTTTAATTGTGAATTTCAAAATGCTCTGGAATTAGAAATGTGTATAAACGTTTTTTTCAACGTTCGAGATTTTTTTCTATTATGTTTATTGGGCATCATACCTCATATGCTCGTTAACGCATGCGCTTGTGCTCATCAGTGAGCGTGTGTGTGTGTATGCCAATTCTTAGACTACTGTATCCTCGCTACTTCAGTAGTCTTACAGTAAACAGTAAATAATACTGAAATACTGTAAACTTTTTACAGTAGTAAGTAAAGACTACTTATTACTGTACAATTTTTACAGTAATAAGTAACGCGGTACTTAATACTGTAAAAAATTTTAAGTAATAAGTAAAGCGATACTTAATACTGTAAAAAATTTTAAGTATTAAGTAACGCGTTACTTATTACTGTAAAAAAATTTATGTAAGCAGTAAAAAGGGTAAAAATAATGAATTACTACTGGTACTTAAAAGTGCCCATCTATGGTAGGTACCTACCTAGATTCTTAAATTTTGTGTTGGCGATCTGGAGTGCAGATTTTAAATATTGCGGAAAATTTAAAAGTTAAAAAAGATTTAAAGGACGAGCTTCTCTCCCAATTCAATGCGTCCTCCTTAATTTTTAATTTGAAAAATTCCGTTGAAGAAAGTAGCTATAAAGAATCATCAGAATGCATACACTCAGAGAAAAAGCAGGCTAAATTTAACCCTTAAATGCATGGCGTACCATATATGGTACGAGCATTTATTTCTTAATATATCGGACAAATTAATATGTATAACATAGCAGGATAATTTAAGTTGGAGCTATAAAATCTAGCTTTTATTTGAATAGTGTCGAAGCTTGCTGAGTTTCATATTCAGTTGACAGTGGGCAGTTCAATTGGTCAAACCAAAATTTTGAGAAATATTCTAAATGTGATTGTCATTCGTCAATAAAACCTAGTTTATTTTATTTTATGGTATATAAATATTACAGATGAGCATATTGGTTCTTTTTATATACATATAAAGTAAATTGTGATTAAATACGATCGTTTCTTATTTTTTGTTGCCTTTTTTGCGTATGTACCATATATGGTACTTCATGCATCTAAGCCAAATATTTTACCCAGCGCTTGCTGTTTTACATGTAATTTGTGTGCGGATACACGGAAAGAATTTTTTACTAGAATCAATGCCGAGACAAGAAAAATCAGACTTGATTTTGAACTTAGAAAATAATTTCTTAATATGAAGAAAATCCAAGAAAATTGGATTTTAAATAAATAAGTAAACATTTTCTTGCTTCAAGTGAAATTGGATTTTAAATAAATAAGAAAAAGTTTTCTCACTTCAAGCAAAAATGGATTTTAAATAAATAATAAAACATTTTCTTGCTTCAAGTAAAATTGGATTTTAAATAAATAAGAAACAATTTACTTACGATAAGTGTTTTTTTCTTGTTTTTAGAAATAAATAATTAAGAAATAATTTTTTTGTTGCAAGTAAAACTTTTCTTATACGAGCTTAAGTAAATAAGAAAATATTAAATATTAAATCAAGTAAAAATTTTCTAAAAATATTAAAAACGTAAAAAATAAGGAAAATGAAAACTAATCATGAGGGATTAGAAAACCATAATTAGTCAACTAGTACTTATTTTCCTAGGACTTGTTCACTGAAATGACAACATTTCAATTAATGTAAATGAAGATGCAAATAGTGAACTCCTTATACCAAATGCTTCACTAACAATCTGAGAATTGCAGAAATATTCAGAAATGTGCAAAGCGGATGGCAAACGAAAAAAATGCATGTTAGTTTGGAAATGCGAATTCAGCAAGAAATATTTTACTTCGCTCAATAAAACGTTTTCTTATTTATTTTCATTTTTTTTTGCTGTAGTTTGCTGATATGCTCAAAGAACTTTGGCGTTCAAATTGAGCAAGAAATATTTTACTTGGCTCAAGAAAACGTTTTCTTATTTATTTTCAATTTTTTTTTGCTGTAGTTTGCTGATATGCTCAAAGAACTTTGGCGTTCAAATTGAGCAAGAAATATTTTACTTGGCTCAAGAAAACGTTTTCTTATTTATTTTCAATTTTTTTTTTGCTGTAGTTTGCTGATATGCTCAAAGAACTTTGGCGTTCAAATTGAGCAAGAAATATTTTACTTCGCTCAAGAAAACGTTTTCTTATTTATTTTCAATTTTTTTTCGCTGTAGTTTGTTGTTCCAATTCATCGAAACACAATTTTCTTAAATTCTTCTTGATATTAGCAAAAAGATTTTCTTCATTTAAGTAAATTTAAGAAAAGATGTTCTTATTTATTTCAACATTTTTTTTTTCAACACTTTTTTTCTATAGATTTTGTTAGTGTTCTTGAATAAGAAAATAATTGTCTCATTTTTGGAAAACTCAATTTCTTAATTCCAGTAATAATTAAGTCAATTTTTCTTATTTCCCTAAAAATTTTCTAAATTGAGTTCAAGAAAGCATTTTTCTTAATTCAAGTATACAAATTTCTTTCCGTGCACAGGAAGCGAAAAACTTACATATGTATATTGCTCGGAATGCTAATCGTGTTTTATTTGCGATTCTAGCGGTAAAATTTTTTTTTCCTGAAAATCATATGAGGGCGTGATCTTTTTTGCGACACGCTCTAATGTACATATGTATGTAAGTATGCATATATACATAGGTATTCAGTTATCGATACAAAATTATCGAAGAAAATTGCAAACATAGAAAAGCTTGCATTTGCCGACGGCAAATCATTTTTACATAGGTAAGTAAATACATACCTACATAAGTATCGCTCATTCGCTGGAAGAGGGTGAAAAATTATTTTCGTTCTAAGCAACTAAGAACATGTACGAGTATACAGATGTGTGTCTGGCTGACTTTTGTGATAGGCACAAAACATATCTGGGCGTTTCCAATCATGCCGAAAATGGTCATCAAATAAACTGCAAAAAAAAAAATGGTCAACACATGAAAAATATTGCAAATTCCAAAATCATTCTTTATTCATTTTATTTCTTCCTGGGTTTTTATTTACATACATACCCACAAAACTATTTGTTCCGATTTCTTTTCGAAATCGTTACGCCGCATCGAAAAAAATTTCCGAAATCGTAACGATTTTTGTATGAGAGGGTTGACACGACTTCGTAAAGAAATAGTCTTAACGATTTCGTAAAGAATGCTCTTAACTAAATCGAAACGAATTTATCGTTACGAAATCGTTTCGATTTAAGAATTACACTTTACGAAATCGTTTCGAAATCTTTAAGATAGAGCGATAGACTGTAGACTGTAGATCAAAAAAATTTTATTTCCGAAAAATTCAGATTTCTGTTTACGAAATCGGAACGAATTCGATAAGATGTAGCGGAAGACTTTCGAGTTTGTTCAGAAAAGTCTGACTACCGACAAAATCGAACCAAATTGTTTTGTGGGTACATATATACATTTGATTATTTTTATCCATATTTTTTGCTTTTTCAGTTTTCACAGTAGATACATAGGTACTTAGGTAACAAATAGGTTTGCTGTATTGTAATCTACATTGGCAATAAAACACTCAACTGTACAATATTTTATTTGCGAAAATGTTGATTAAAAACATAATAATAAAATTACGTTCGCCCATAAGATCGCATATATTCAGGGCATACTCAGCTGCTGGGCTACCAGAGTTAACTCAAGTGAGTACCTAGGTACCTACTTACCAAGTAAAAAAAATTAAAGCGTGAATAACGAGTATTCATGAACATTGATGTGTAAACAGTTTCGAAATCGGATATTTATTCCCTTTTCCTTATTCCTTTTTTTCCTGGTTTTCTATGGATTAAAATGCGACTATAGTTTTTGTAATTTTTGTTGTCATTGTGCCTGCTACTATTTTGTTGTTTTTGTTTGTTTTGGTTTTTGGGTTTTAAATTTTGATTTTTTATTTTCTTTTGTTTTGTATTACTCAGAAACATGCAAGATAATCAGAGTCCACGTTTGACAAATATCTGGAGACCCGGCCTAGGAATCATAAAGAGTAGAGCTCCGTATAGAAGTCCTGCTCAACACTTTTCATTTGATACCAATATTGCTCAGAAACATTCCGGGTTAATCCGGGGTAACATTTTGACCCATATTTGGGGACCCGACTTAGGACTCATAAAATGAATAGAGCTCTATGTGAAAGCCCTGCTCAACACCTTTTATTTGATACCAATATTGCTCAGAAACATTCAAGGATCATCCGGTCCTCATTCTGGCCCATATCTCGGGACCCGACCTAGACATCATAAAGAATAGACATCCATGTAGTATCCCTGCTCAACACCTTTCATTTGATACCAATATTGCTCAGAAACATTCAAGGATCATCCAGGTCCTCGTATTTCCCCATATCTCGGGACCCGACATAGGAATCATAAAGAGTAGAGCTCCGTGTAGAAGATCTGCTCAAAACCTTTCATTTGATACCAATTTTGCTCAGAAATATTCCAGGATCATCAGGGTCATCGTTTTGACCCATATCTGGAGAACCGGCCTAGGAGTCACAATGAAAAGAGCTTCATATCGAAGTCCTGCTCAAAACCTTTCATTTGATACCAATATTGCTCAGATGCATATCCATACATGTTCAAACAGGTTGGCAGGCCCGTAGCTAGGGGGGGGGCATTGTGGGGCAATGCCCTACCTTAAAACTAGAATGCCCTACCTTAAAAAGGCCAACAAGTGATATCAATTACACTGTAGGTAAATTTTTAACTTTTGAAATATCACAGAGAAACGCCGAGACACCCCAATTTAATTTTTGGCTGTAGAATACGATGGCGTTTTCAGAAAGTTAAAGTTAGCTCTCGTTTTCGAGAAATTTAGGAAATAAGTTTCAGAGCTCCGAAGGTAATTTTTTCCCGTTTATAAACTTTACCCGATCTTGACAATTTTCAGTGAATAGATTAAGATCAATACAGGTCGAAATTCTCTAAAGTTTCATGTCCTTAGCTGTTTAAATAGCGAAGTATACCCCAGAATGTCCACATCTGAACAATCGGTTGTATGGCAACTATATGTTATAGTCACCCGATTTCAATTATTTTCAGAAAAAGTTAAGGTAATGGTAAAATATGGTCATGTGCAAATTTTGGGCAATTTAGCTCATAAACTGACTGAGTTATTAACAAAAAAGTCCAAATTGATGGTACTTTTTAAATACCGTTATCTCATAAACCGAAGGCAGTTTGGAAAAACTATTGATGGTACTGTATTTAGAATGCCCCAATTAAGTAAGAAAAACCGTCAAAATCCTTAAGCGAGAAAAGGGTTCAAAACCTAAGTAAAGTTTATAAACGGGAAAAAATTACCTTCGGAGCTCTGAAACTTCTTTCCTAAATTTCTCGAAAACGAGAGCTAACTTTGACTTTCTGAAAACGCCATCGTATTCTACAGATATAAATTGTATAATTTATCCATTAAATTTTTAAATTTACTAATATTTTAAGGTTTTAAGTTAATAAAACTAATAGCCTTCAAAGCTATAAATATTAGTAAATAATCTCTTAAGCCTTAGTAGTATTTAAATTACTCCTTTAGATTTGTGATATTTTGACCTCCCTACAGTGTTATTATAATTAAATTTTTTGTTTGAGATAAAAAATTATTGCGGTTGCAATGTATGATATCGCTAGCTTAGAGTGCAAACTGTGTAAGTCCAATTTTATGAAAAGGCGTATGTATATGTAGCACGCTAGAAAAACCAAATACGCACCACGCTAAACAAGTCTGTGATACTTGCCATATTTCTACTCGTTGTTATTCAGTGATACGCAAATTGTGTAAGTCCAAAAAACGAAGAAAATTGTGTAAGTCCAAAATAATTACATGAACAAAAAATTTTTTTTCATTTTGAATTTTTTTGTCTCTCCTACAAAGTTTGAAAAAAGGCCTTACACAATTTGCACTCTAAGCTAGCGATATGGAGAATCCACCCTGCATCACATATATAATTAAATAAGACCATCGAATTTTTGTAGTTTGGTTAAAGGAATGGCTCATTCCGGCAGTTTTCTGACAAAAACTAATCTGACTGTGAGCCTACAACACCAAGATCGCGGAATTGATTTCTAAGGCTGTGTGCTAATCTAAAACATTTTACTCGTTTGAAAAATGAGGTGTCTAAATTTTCTATGGTTATCGTTTAATTATTTTCGAGAGTTTTTTTCTCACCTTGACTTGCGTGCATACCTACAGTCGGCCCACATACCAAATTTAAAGATCGAAGCTCTCTTAGGTATGGAGTAATCGAAGGAAATTAAATTAAAATTAAAAATTTAAAAAATTAAATTTTTTGTTGCATTAAATTTATTATAATATTTTCGGCTTCAATTGTATCTCTCGCTTATTTGCGTATGGCGGTTGGTCGCTATCTTCCATTAATTATATTTCTATTCACATGCATGTCAATTGCCAAAACTGACCTAGCGTTCGAATTCACCACTAAGCACGGATAAAACTGCACTCAATGGTGGTAGTGCCAAGACTGACTTCCGCCCTACCTTAAACCAACGCTGCCCTACCTTAAATGTAAGTCTGGCTACGGCCCTGCAGGTTGGCCCTTTTTATTTTGCCTATTTGTCGCATTGTTGCAGAAAACAACAACAACAGCTGATATTTGCATTTGCACGACTATGCATGCAAGCATTTGTAAGTACATGCCTAGCTACCTACCTACCACTGACAATGCCAAGGTCATTTACGGTTTACGCATTTACATGTTTACTCGTTTACGCATTTACATGTTTACGCGTAAACTTGACCTGTTTTTCGAAATTACTCGTAGCTACAGCAAAGATGTTTACACATCAAAAATTTCAAAGCACAAGGCCCAATTTGCCAAACGACTTCGAATCGAATTCGATTCCGGCTCGGTCTAGTGAAAGATTCGTTCGCCAGCTACTATCGCGCATAGATGGGCACTTTTAAGTACCAGTAGTAATTCATTATTTTTACCCTTTTTACTGCTTACATAAATTTTTTTACAGTAATAAGTAACGCGTTACTTAATACTTAAAATTTTTTACAGTATTAAGTACCGCGTTACTTATTACTGTAAAAATTGTACAGTAATAAGTAGTCTTTACTTACTACTGTAAAAAGTTTACAGTATTTAAGTATTATTTACTGTTTACTGTAAGACTACTGAAGTAGCGAGGATACAGTAGTCTAAGAATTGGCATACACACACACACACACATTGATGAGCACAAGCGCATGCGCTAACGAGCATATGAGGTATGATGCCCAATAAACATAATAGAAAAAAATCTCGAACGTTGAAAACCGTTTATACACATTTCTAATTCCAGAGCATTTTGAAATTCACAATTAAACGTACCTACACCAAGGTAAGTACCCAGCTATGTATAAATTAAGGATATGAAAAAAAAAACTATATTTTTACCACAATGCTCGGTAAAACGTCAGGAAGCAAAAATTGACTTAATTTTTTTTTATAAAATCTTAACCTAGAATACAATTAAGATATTTGTTGCCACTGCTTCTAATAACATTTGGATGAAAAGCAATTTTATTTTTTCAATTGATTTTTAAGTAAATGTTTGCTTCCCGACGTTTTACCGAGCATTGTGGTAAATATATAGTTTTTATTTTTATATCCTTAATTTATACATACCTGGGTACTTACCTTGGTATATTTGAGAAAAAATTGAGAATGGGTACGTTTAATTGTGAATTTCAAAATGCCCTGGAATTAGAAATGCGTATAAACATTTTTTCAACGTTCGAGATTTTTTTCTATTATGTTTATTGGGCATCATACCTCATATGCTCGTTAGCGCATGCGCTTGTGCTCATCAATGTGCGTGTGTGTGTATGCCAATTCTTAGACTACTGTATCCTCGCTACTTCAGTGGTCTTACAGTAAACAGTAAATAATACTGAAATACTGTAAACTTTTTACAGTAGTAAGTAAAGACTACTTATTACTGTAAAATTTTTACAGTAATAAGTAACGCGGTACTTAATACTGTAGAAAATTTTAAGTAATAAGTAAAGCGATACTTAATACTGTAAAAAATTTTAAGTAAGCAATATTCTTTTACTGCTTACTGTTTGCTTTACTGAATTACAATTTTACTTCAGTATGCCCATCTATGCTATCGCGTGCGACCTGCCGGCGAAGTCGTAAGTGGATGTAAAGAACGACGTGCCAAAACGACTCGTAGACGACATACAATAACGACTAGATAGCGACGTTCAAAAACGACTCGTTGATGACGTGCAAAAATTACAAGATAGCGACGTGCAAAACCGACTCTTTGACGACGTACAATACGACTTGATAAAGCTTCATAACGAATGCTTGGAGTATTGGAACGTCGGGAAGTCGCTAATGCAGTGAGCATAGAAAACACTTCTTCAATACAAGAAATTTAGTTAAAAAGAACATGGTACTCTTACGACAATGGTTTTATTGGACGAAAGCAGGTTTATTTTAAAGCCATAAATACAATTCACCATTTTCTTTTGGGTTTCTTGAATGGTTTCCAGTTTTTCCAAAACATCTAGAGTTTGATCTGCACTTCTTTCTGTAAAGAATAATATATTATTTCTATAGAAAGCAGGAGACAGACGTTATTAAAGCCAGGATACTTGAATTATGTTTACTTACTGACTGATGAAGCACATATGTATATCGCCTGAATCGCTGCTCACAATGCGTAATCTATTCATAATATTTTTTTATTATTTGTAAACAAATGAAATATTTTTGTTCAATATATTTTCTAAGTCAAATGTTGCTTAGATTTCTTTAAATTTTTCTGGAAAGTAGGTAATGCACTTCATGCCGTGTACATCAACGTAACTTTTTTTTGCAAGTGTTTGAAGTGAATATGTATACATATATAGGTATACAAATTAAATCAAGTAGGCCTTTGTAACGCTGCGCCGCACAGTGGGTTGCACTCTGTTTTCACTTCGGACGACAGTTCTTCAAGCTCATCGTTCAGTTAGTAGCCTAAATTGTGACTAAGAAGTGCGGGGTATAAAATAAGTTGAGATGTACATATTAGACATATACGCCGCCGATTGACGCCGCCACCGCCGCGCCGGTTACCTTCATAATTGGCCGCCGCCGCCATAATCCGTGAAATCGGCGTATCGGCGCGGCGGCGTGCGCTGGCGCGCCATACCTGTATGGAGCGAGATGTGTACATCTTTTCCTAGTTTTGCTAACTGCTAAAGTTCTTTAAAATTAAAAAAAAAAAAAAGGAACCAATCGACGTGTTTTGACCTCAGGAACACGAAGCTGAATGCGGAAATGTTTTATTTTTTGCCGGTTAAAAGTTATTAACAAAAACTTTGGCTGTTCCCTACTTTACTAGCCTCAGTCCTAAAGAATTTAAGCTACTGGAAAATTTCAGTTCGTTGGCTTACATAATTTTTTCTCAGATACGGAACTTTTCTGGGATCTCTTCGATTTAGTCTGTTGCTAATTGTTCTACTCAAAACTGCACCATTTCAACCCTCCTTGATATCATTAGATGCCGAAAATGATCCCAAACATGCCTCCAGAATCGAAAACTCATAGTTTGAACGTAAGAAAGTTGCTGTTTTTGAGTAGCCCTCACAGTTGTCGAACCTCAGCCCTATAGGGATTATTAAAGAAGACGATGGGGGATCAAACATGGAAAAATAAGCAAGAGTTATGGAAAAAAAATTAAAAAAGCTTTGTACTTAATACCAGTTGCAAATTTCGCTGATTTGGTCAATCCTATGCCACGAAGAAGTAAGGAAGTTATAAAAAATAAAGGAGCTTCAACTAAACATTAGTTTAAATCTAGCTGCAGCAGTAATATTGTAGTTTATTTGGAAAAACAATCGAATTTAAAGTTTGTCCCTATTATTATTTCCAACTTAAATTATACATTTCATTAGTTTTATTTATAAAAATTAAATTATTATACAAAAACCACCTCAGAGTCATTGAAGCATGTCCTCTCCGTGTAAGCATCAATATATGGTAATTATTATTTGGTCTTAAAATGAAATAAATGGAGAATTGCAAAATTTTGTCCCTATTATTTTTTCCAACACTGTATATACATATATTTATTTTAAAGTGCCTTATATATATATAAATATGTACATATGTAAATATATGTATGCATGTTTATTATCATACAAAATAAGCAAATGAATTTAAATTTACCCTTACATATGGATTTGTGTATATTCTTTAATATTTATTTTCTTTATTTTATATTTTAGTTTATGTAACAATTGTTTTTTGCTGTTAATAAAAAAGTTTCAACAATTTAAGGTGGAAATTAGTTTATTTATTCCATTCAGCCAGCGATATTAAGGTAACTAAATAAAATTAATATTTGAATAGGGATTGTGATTTGTAGATTTGGGGCAGGCGCGCCGGCGCGAAAAAGCACGCCGGCGTCGCCGCCGCCGCCGAAATGTTTTTGGAATAGCGCCGCCGCCGCCGGAATCACTGTCGGCGTATATGTCTAGTACATATGAATTCATTCCCGCTTTGTTACAAAATACACGCCACGAATTCGACAAACCGACATCGTGGCGAAATTGATCCGATGTTATAAATGGAAGTCGGAACGAATTTGATTTTTGATGTGTAAACATCTTTGCTGTAGCTACGAGAAATTTCGAAAAACAGGTAAAGTTTACGCGTAAACATGTAAATGCGTAAACCGTAAATGACCTTTGTGTTAGTGCGCTGCTATGTCAGTGTGAATCGCTTGGCATTGTCAGTGGTAGGTAGGTAGCTAGGCATGTACTTACAAATGCTTGCATGCATAGTCTGCAACAATGCGACAAATAGGCAAAATAAAAAGGGCCAACCTGTTTGAACATGTATGCAAATGTATGGATATGCATACCTACATCTACCTATTTAATTTTCTGAGCAATATTGGTATCAGATGAAAGGTTTTGCGCAGGACTTCGATATGAAGCTCTTTTCATTGTGACTCCTAGGCCGGTTCTCCAGATATGGGTCAAAACTAGGACCCGGATGATCCTTGAAAGTTCATCTGAGCAACATTGGTATCAAATGAAAGGTTTTGAGCAGGACTTCGATATGAAGCTCTTTTAATTGTGACCCCTAGGCCGGGTCTCCAGATATGTGTCAAAACGATGACCCTGATTATGCTGGAATGTTTCTGAGCAAAATTGGTATCAAATGAAAGGTTCTGTGCAGGGATTCTATACGGAGCTCTACTCTTTATGATTCCTATGTCGGGTCGCGAGATATGGGTCGAAACGATGATCCTGATGATCCTGGAATGTTTCTGAGCAAAATTGGTATCAAATGAAAGGTTTTGAGCAGATCTTCTACACGGAGCTCTACTCTTTATGATTCCTATGTCGGGTCCCGAGATATGGGGAAATACGAGGACCTGGATGATCCTTGAATGTTTCTGAGCAATATTGGTATCAAATGAAAGGTGTTGAGCAGGGATACTACATGGATGCCTATTCTTTATGATGTCTAGGTCGGGTCCCGAGATATGGGCCAGAATTAGGACCGGATGATCCTTGAATGTTTCTGAGCAATATTGGTACCAAATGAAAGGTTTTGAGGAAGCCTTCTACATGGAGCTCTATTCTTTATGGTTCCTAGGTCGTCTACGAAAGGTCCTCTCTACTAACCCAGTTCCCCCAAGCTGTATCCGAATGCAAAATGGGGACTGGGCCACATCTAGTACTGATATTCTGAACACCCTGGTCACCACACACTTCCCAGGGTGCACCTCGGAACCTTATAGAACCCACTCTAACCCCAGGACATCTAATGACTTGGAGCACATAATTACTAACACAAGGGTAAAATGGGCAATTAAATCCTTCAAACCCTTCAAATCTCCGGGAATAGATGGAATCTTTCCTGCTGAATTACAGGCAGCAAGTGATACTCTAACCCCTCTACTTGTTCCTATCTATAAAGCCTGCCTCAACCTGTCATACATTCCTCTGGAATGGACCAAGGCGAAGGTGATCTTTATTCCTAAAGGGGGCAGAGCCTCCTACAGCAGCTCAAAGGATTTCAGGCCGATAAGCCTGACCTCTTTTCTACTCAAAGTTCTTGAGAGATTGCTGGATGTCTATATCAGGCTCCGTGCGAATACTCTATCTCCTTTTCAACACGCTTATTCCAAAGGCAAGTCCGTAGAGACTGCTCTACACGCTATCACTTCCAAGATAGAAAAGGGGCTAGCCTTTAAGGAATTCACACTGGGCATCTTTCTCGACATAGAAGGAGCTTTCAACAATGTTCTACCGGGAGCCGTTACCACCGCCCTACGGGACTTGGAGGTAGAAGAGGCTCTCGTGAGGTTTGTCGAACTTCTTCTTAGTAGAAGAGCCATTATTTCTGAAATGGGTAATTCATCGATAACTAGGTATGCCAACAGGGGAACACCCCAGGGTGGAGTTTTGTCTCCTCTGCTTTGGAACCTAACGGTGAACACCCTGCTCTCTAAACTTCAGCACACGGGCTGCCAGGTCATTGCGTACGCCGATGACATCGCCCTGACAGCGACTGGCAAGCATATACCGGTGCTGAGCGACCTTTTGCAAAATGCACTCAACATTGTAAAAACCTAGTCTCTGAAATGCGGGCTCAGTGTCAGCTCTGAGAAAACGGAAACGGTTCTGTTTACCCGCAAACATAAGATACCTGAATTCAAACCTCCGTCCATAAATGGGAAGGAGATTAAACTCTCTACCGAGGTTAAATACCTTGGTGTTATTCTAGACAGAAAACTAAACTGGAAACGGAACGTAGAAGTACGATCCCAAAAAGCAATGTTAGCACTTTACGCATGTAAATCAGCGATAGGCAAGAGATGGGGACTTAACCCCCAAATCGTCCATTGGCTGTACACAGCGGTAGTGCGACCTATTCTCTTCTATGCAGTCACCATATGGTGGCCAGCACTGGAACTCGAAACCAATAAGAGCAAATTAACTAGAGTGCAGCGAATGGCTTCCATGCTTATTAGCGGAGCCCTTCCCTCCACCCCAACTAAAGCTCTCGAAACCATCCTATTTCTTCTCCCCACGGATATACAGGGGAAACTCATTGCCAGCTGCAACGCGGCAAGGCTCAATGCAACCGAACCCTGGAGGGACACCAGATTCGGGCACGCTCAAATTCTTGGTAACGTCCCTGCCAATTTTCTAAAGCTGGACTATGCAATAGCAGCCTTTTGTTGGGATAACAAAGAATCCCGGAGAGGAGCGAGTGGAAGAACTTAGGGGATCCCGACCCTAATACACTGCACATTTACACGGACGGCTCTAAATTGAACAATAGAGTTGGAAGTGGGGTTTTCTGCGAAAAGCTTCATCTGAAAGTAAGTTTGCGCCTACCTGATCACTGCAGCGTCTATCAGGCTGAGCTCATAGCCATATGGGAAGCAGCTCGTCGCCTGACAGATCTGCCAGACATAAATTCTATCAAAATCTTCTCTGACAGCCAAGCTGCCATAAAATCCTTACAGAGTAACAATGCTACATCTATAGCTGCAATGAAATGTAGGGAGTCTTTGAACAAACTAGCCGAAAGGTGCGACCTGAACGTCATTTGGGTTCCAGGCCATAGCAACGTTCGGGGCAACTGCATTGCAGATGAGTTGGCAAGGGAAGGCACAAGCTTGCAGGATATCACATCTGCGGCATGGGTTGGCCCCCCGCTTAACTCATGCAAGCATTGGTTGAGATCTCGCTCCATTGAACAGGCTAACGCTAGATGGGCCAAGGAGTCAACTTGTGTGATTTCTAGGCAAATCTGGCCTAGACTGGATGAGGCTAGGTCTGTATCGGTGCTGCATCTGAATCGGCTCTCTATAGGTCCGCTGGTGGGACTTCTAACAGGCCATTGTCTTATGGGCACTCACGCCTCTCGCATGGGCCTATATAAAAACGACTTCTGCCGCAGCTGTAGGGACGTGGAGGAAATAGAGAGTGTTGAGCACTATCTATGCCACTGCCCCGCACTGTCGCTATCCAGGTACCGCTTCCTCCATAAACACTTTTTCGAGTGCCTGGCGGAGATGGAAAATGCAAGGACACTAGATTTTCTGCGCTTCATGAAACAATCGCGCTGGTTTAGCTTCACGGGCATCTAATCTATCATACTTTTGAATCTAATTTTTCCGGAAAGGTTTGTAAACAGGGATAAGGAAGCTAGGGCTCCCGTGTGGTATCACAATGGGCCACCTCGGCCTAAGTGTGTCCCCGCTTTCATGAATTGCGGAGACAGCCACCTCAACCTAACCTAACCTAGGTCGGGTTCGGAGATATGGGTCAAAACGGGGACCCGGATATTCTTGCATGTTTCTGAGCAATATTGGTATCAAATGAAAGGTTTTGAGCAGGCCTTCGATATTGTAGTAGTGTGAACTCAGGCTTAGTACACATTGTACATATTTGCATAAACTAAGGGTTAAGTAAATTAAATGGTGTTGCCATAATCGATGTAGAGTAGATTTTAAGAACCACTTTACAACACTGTATGAAACCATTTTGTAAGATTGAGTAGATACAGAATTGATATGTATAACGAATAAAGAGATTATTCGTTCTTGACCGGCAACCTAACGTGACGTGCGTTTTATTTCTTTGGAGCTTATCCTAAAATAAGCTAAAATATATTAATAACGAGCAACATATTTTAATATGAAGCTCTTTTCATTGTGATTCCTAGGCCGGGTCTCCAGATATGGGTCAAACGTGGACTCTGATGATCTTGCATGTTTCTGAGTAATACAAAACAAAAGAAAATAAAAAATCAAAATTTGAAAACCAAAAACCAAAACAAACAAAAACAACAAAATAGTACACGGTGGGCAGGAAGCGACGATAGGTTGCATGAAAATGTCGCCAAAAAAGGAAAGTGGGGTTGTGTTATGTGATGTTTATAGATGAAACATCCGTTGAAATTAAAATCCGAGCTGCTCATTTTTCAAGGATATCCACATTTATTGTTTTTTTTGAAAGGATCAAATATTGACGAAATCGAAAATTCCAAATTTTTCCGATTTCAGTACATTATCTGGTAGCTAAAGGATACAAGAAAAGGTATTAAAAAGAAAACAGGACACCTGTAGTGGAAAAATCCAATGTGAACAGGACCTAAAGTATAACCACTGAAATATAAAATAACACAAAAAGGACCCACTTTAATTTGCGTATAACTCCTAAAATGTTAACCCTACGTGAAAATTGCTTATGATATGTTTCATTCGGAATAAATAAAGCAATATTTCTTTAATATACAATTTTGATGTACCTGCAGTACTTATAGTTTATGTAAATATTTTAATCTAATAATCCAATTCTCATTCTTACATATCTATACGTTAATATTAAAAAGAATTTGAGCTGAAATACTCGCTAGCTGTGCACGGTGGGCGGTAAGTTACAATAGGTTGCATGAGAATATCGACAAAACGATGGCCGGCTAAAAACTTACGTAAAATGATATTCTAATCTACTTCATAAACACACAGCAAGCGTGAATAAAATCTCCAACATTTTTTTTAAACGAAAATTAGTACCAGCGCACAGCTAGGCACATATTCGTTGGGCCATCGTTTTTTCGATATTTTCATGAAACCTATTGTTGCTTCCCGCCCACCGTGCACAGCTAGCGCGTATCTCAGCTCTAACTTTTTTTGATTATTAACCTATAGGTACGTAGGAATGAGAATTGGATCATTAGATTAAAATATTTACATAAACTAGCAAAATATTTGAACTTAAAATACCACCATAAAAAAACGTACTTTTTTTGAAATTTTTACTTTAGATGCACCAAAGTACATTAGGCACTGCAGGTACATCAAAATTGTATATTAAAGAAATATTGCTTTATTTATTGAATGAAACATATCATAAGCAATTTTCACGTAGGGTTAACATTTTAGGAGTTATACGCAAATTAAAGTGGGTCCTTTTTGTGTTATTTTATATTTCAGTGGTTATACTTTAGGTCCTGTTCACATTGGATTTTTCCACTACAGGTGTCCTGTTTTCTTTTTAATACCTTTTCTTGTATCCTTTAGCTACCAGATAATGTACTGAAATCGGAAAAATTTGGAATTTTCGATTTCGTCAATATTTGATCCTTTCAAAAAAAAAACAAAAAATGTGGATATCCTTGAAAAGGAGCAGCTCGGATTTTAATTTCAACGGATGTTTCATCTATAAACATCACATAACACAACCCCACTTTCCTTTTTTGGCGACATTTTCATGCAACCTATCGTCGCTTCCTGCCCACCGTGAGTAGCAGTCACAATGACAACTAAAAATTACAAAAACGATAGTCGGATTTTAATCCATAGATATTAAGGAAAAAAAGGAATAAGGAAAAGGGAATAAATATCCGATTTCGAAACTGTTTACACATCAATGTTCATGAATACTCGTTATTCACGCTTTAATTTTTTTTATAAAATAAAGACTTCGATTCGAGTTCACCCCGGCGAGTTCCCCAAAACGATGTCGAATCGACCTCGATTCGAACTCGACTTCACTCAGTGGCAAATTGGGAGGGAAACAAAACAAATACATATGTATGTATGTACATATTTAAACCTACATACATACGTAAATTTCTTTTTATTGATAAAAAAAATGTTTCGCAGCTTCGACATAATGTAAAACGAATGGATTATGCCAAACTCAATGACAAGGATTTAACTTTTTTCGAAACAATTGTGGGCAGAAGTTATGCATTGCAGGAAGACTTACAAGCTTACAATGTGGACTTTTGGAATACCGTAAGAGGTAAGTATGTACATATGTACCCCGCTAACAATTTTGCCAGACAATTTCTGATTCAGACAATTCTGAAAATATTCTGAGCAAAAATTTGAGTATTTGGACAAGTCTTCCGATTTCTTAGGTATTTATATCAGAAATGCCTGGGGAAATTAATTTTTTTCTCATCCGAAAAATCTTATAGATATCGGACCGATGTCGTGCAGATATGTCAAAATATTTTAAATTGTTTTTCTTCAAGAAAATTTGTATTTGTCATCAGTTCAAGATTGAAGCAAAAAAATTTGTGAGCTGGAAATATGTATCAACAATAACGATTGGTGTGTAAGAAAATAAAGAAAATTGGGAATAAAATTTTTCTCATACATATGTATGTAGGTTTTCGCAATTTCCAGAAAATGGTAAAAAAAACTCAATTACTCAAACAATTTAAATCCGAACAGGATATGAACGGCGAATCATGGCCAAACGATGCTGTCCTTTATCAACCCTACGAAGAATTACCCGAACAAGCCTGTTGCTTGGCCATTAAAACTTATTAGAAAATGTGCGAACTCCCATTCGAAGTGCGGGTGTGTGCCAATGCTGAATTCATGTCACCCAATGGCCGCATGAAAAAATTGCCATACTTGCGTGCATGTAATTTCAGTTTGGCCGAGTTCGAACCGATTGGGGCATTGGTCGAAAACAAAGGTGCAGCATTGGGCCAATGGCGGAGCATTTTAAATATAATAGATCTTAGACTAAGTACCCATGTATACATGCATATATATATACATACATATGTATTTATATATATATATGCAAATTAATTTTTATATAATAAATAATTACAAACTAATTAATTTGCCACTACATGTACATATCGCACACTAAATCAAAAAG
This sequence comes from Urophora cardui, assembly GCA_960531455.1. Lineage (NCBI taxonomy): Eukaryota > Metazoa > Arthropoda > Insecta > Diptera > Tephritidae > Urophora > Urophora cardui. The sequence continues at coordinate 108,272,559 of OY482671.1, forward strand.
CGTTACAACTCAAAATTCAAACATTTTCAGGAGAGGCAAAAAACTTTTTAATTTTTATAGGCAATGATATGGGAAAAGGCTACGTATAATAGTTATTTCTCAGTTAAAAAAGACTCTGATGGAAAAGATTTTTTGGCAACCGCTAGAGATATATTCTGTGTACCAATTTATGGAAGAAACCCGATTTCGAAAAATTTTGAGTTGTGACGCTTTTTGATTTAGTGTGCGATATGTATATGCGTGAAAATTCTTGAAATATCTGTAAGATATCCATCAGATTCTTCTTCAAATAAATCAGAAATTCTCACTATTTTTCTTCAGATATCTGTAAGATATCCATCAGATTCGTCGGAAAACAAAGAATTTCCCCTCATTGTTCGTTCAGAAATCTGTTAGATATCTGTACGAATCGTCGGTAAAAAATAAAGAATTCCCCAAGACATGTCGGTAAGAATTCCTGTCAACGTCTCAATATATTTATCTTGAAGAAGTCGTACACAAAAAAACTTATTGATTTCGGAGTTTTTTGCCGACAATCTGATAGAAATCTAACCCATTTCGGGTAAAATTGTTAGCTGGGTACATATTTATGTACAAATGTGTGCGTTTTATTGTGGTTTTTACTGAAATACATAGTACCCCAAATGGTGGACTTAGGGTTAATGACATGCGCAGCTGAATTTTAAGATCTGACTATGAATGCTGAAGATATGGAAACGGGATGTATGGTGGCCGCTGTGGTGCAGTGGGTAGAGTGCTCGCCTGCTATGCCAGAGGTCTCGGGTTCAAATCACGGTCCGAGCAAAACACCAAAAAAAAATTCTAATTAGTAAAAATCCAATTATTGGGTTATTTAAGAGCAGCGGTCACCTCTCGGCAGTGGACGGCATACCCTCCGAGAGTATTTCTGCCATGAAAAAACTTCTCACAAAAAATGCATTCGCCGTTCGGAGCCGGCATAAAACTGTAGGTCTACCCAATTAGTAGGAAAAACAAAAAGGAGCACACCTCAAATTGGGAGAGAAGCTCGGCCATAAAACTCGTCAGAGTTATAATAGCGCCATTGTATTATTATATTATGTATGGTGGAACGAATTTCCGCCATCCCGTCAAGTTTGATTTGGTTATTAACCGGTTACGCGATGTGCAATTGTCAGTAATTCTGTGGTTACAAGCAATAACCGCTTAAGTCGACTTAGAAAGATTTCAAGTTATAAATACCACGTTATTCTCCTTAATTGCTACAGAATTTTCCTCCCGAAAAAAAAAACACAAAAAAGAAAAATAAATATGGAAAAGGGTTATAAAAAGACTTTTTCTCTTTCGGAAGTTAATTTCAAAAATGCATTATATGTCAGGTATCCGGTGAACTTTTTTCAAATTACTTCAAGTTATGATGCACTTAGTCTTAATTATCTTCCACGAAAAAGATTTATTTCTTGACAAAGAAAAAAACAGGTATCCGACTATAAATGCCGAAGATATGAGCAAAAATATAATTGATATAGTACTAGGGCTGTCCTAAATTTTTTTTTAAGATTATCCAAAAATATATATGTACTCTATGAGCGATGCGTACCTACGACGATTTATTTTTAATTATTCGGAACTTTGGGTCGTAAGTACCCTAATGGTGCACTTATGGTTAATATGTATTGTCATCCAAAAATATGTACCTACTTTATGAGCGATGCGCGAGATGATTTATTTTTTTAATTTTCGGAACTTTGGGTCGTAAGCACCAAAATGTTGCACTTAGGGTTAATATGTATAATTCGCTTTTTATCATCAAATTTAACACTCTCTCTTTCTCTGTCCTCTCCTCATCTACAGGCAGTAGTAAATTGGTATTAAAGCCCTCTTCAACACAACAAATATCCGCTATATTAAAGTACTGCAACGAACGCAAATTGGCCATTTGTCCACAAGGTGGCAACACCGGTGTCGTGGGCGGTTCAGTGCCCGTTTTCGATGAAATTGTTTTATCACTAACACGTTTAAATAAAATCATAAATATCGATGAAATTAGTGGCATTGCCACCTGTGAAGCGGGTTGCATTTTAGAGAATTTGGATAATGCGACACGTGAGCTGGATTTGGTGGTGCCATTGGATTTGGGCGCAAAGTCTAGCTGCCATATTGGCGGCAATGTTTCAACGAATGCTGGCGGTTTGAGGGTGGTGCGTTATGGCAATTTGCATGGCAGTGTATTGGGTGTGGAAGTGGTGCGTGATTATGATCTGTTATAATTTTTTTTTTTGAACTCTTAATTACATTTTTTTAGGTGCTAGCCAACGGTGAAATCTTAGATTTAATGTCTGATTTCAAAAAAGACAACACCGGCTATCATTTGAAACATCTCTTCATTGGGGCGGAGGGTACATTGGGTGTTGTTACCAAAGTGTCACTTTTATGTGCGCCAATGCCACAAGCACAACATTTGGCTTTCATTGGTATGTATGCATGTATGTATGTATATTATTTCCGTTTGTGCAATAGGGTGACCCTTAAAAATGAAAGAACGAAACTTTTTCGTTTCGTCCCCTCAAGCGGTTATAACACGGTTAAAGATATCACATGAATTTTGGAATAGATTGAATACTGTTAATGGATGTTACTCTGGAGTCAAAGTTCACATAAAATGCTCCATAAAATAGAAGAGGAATGTCTATTCAAGAAGAAAATCTGCTTAATAACAGAAAATAGTGAATTTATAATGGAAGAAAAATAATTAAAATACATAGAAAGAAAATAAACTGTTAAATAACAGAAATGAAATTGAATGATTAAAAAATTTTAATGATTAGTAACTAAAGCATATTTTAAATCCGATTACTTTCACTTTTTAATGGTCACACTGGTCGCGCTGTGAAGTTGTCAAAAATTTTTTCCTCCGTACTTTTGTGCTAAACTCTAAAGCGTAAATTAAGTGTTATTGCTGAGTGATTGTGCATATTGTTGTTGCATTGATCGCACAATAGCAAAAGCTCCCACACACAAAACTCCACCACAAACCTCTTTTTCACCACTAAGTGGTGAATTAGTGTGGACACAAACCATTCGTGTAAAGTTTATACATAAGTATCAGAGCTGTAAAAAGCTGCAACCACATTGTATTACAATCATAAAAAGTTGTACATATTACAAGCGCAGCCGGGTGCAAATGAATATAGACTAAAATATTCGTTTGCACCAGCGAGATGCCCCCCAACCATACTCCTCCTAAAGTAGGAGGTTCCCAACAAGTCGAAGTGCGAGATGCCCAACAAGCCCAAGTGCAACTACAGCACCAAACACCGAGATCCCTAGGTACACCCCAACAAATGTCCCAACATCTAACCCCATCCCGCCTGCCTAGTACCAACGTACCAAACGTACAACAGCAGATCGAAACCCTCCAAAGGCAACTGGAAATTCTCTATGCCCAACAACAACAAGCCCAGAAACCCCAAACTGCAGGAAACTTGACAACTGCTACCCCAACCGACCAATGGAAGATCGTCAATCCCAAACGCCAACGCGAAAGCCCAAGTAAAAATACTGCCTCTAAAAAACAGGCTAAACTTGATAATTATTACTGGCTTGGAAGCCGCCAACCAAATGAAAATGAAAACGAAAACAGATTTGCCTCCCTTGAAGTTGAGGAAACTAACCAACCAACTGAAAAAATACCCAAGCCGCCGCCAATATTTATAGACAAAGTTCTAAACATTCCCCCCCTAATGAGTTTACTACAAGAAGTTGCTCCAAACTCCTATGATCTAAAGCTCACAGGCAAGGATCAAGTAAAAGTACAAGCATCATCCCTGGATGCTTACAAAACCATAGTGTCACAACTGGAACAGAAGGGCACAGAGTTCCACACTTATAAAACAAAACAAGAACGTACCTTCAGAGTTGTTCTCAGAAACATGCACTCCTCAATAGACACAAAAGAAATTGTGGATTCTCTAAAAGATCTCGGTCACTCAGTCACAAACATTTGGAACATAAAACACAGAGTCACAAAAAATCCTCTCCCAATGTTTATCATTGAACTCAAACCCGCCTCCAATAACAAGGAGATATATCAAATTAAAAGTCTCCTGCACTCAAGAATTGCTTTCGAGCCCCCACACCCGAAGCGTGAAATACCGCAATGCCCCAACTGTCAGCAATATGGCCACACAAAGTCCTACTGTCGTCGAAAATCAGTATGTATAAAATGTGCTGGAAACCACCTCTCCGCTGATTGCAAGCGAAAGACAAGATCTGAAGATGTCAAATGCGCTCTATGTGAAGGCAACCATCCAGCAAATTATAAAGGCTGTATGGTATACAAAAACATCCAAAGCGCCAAATACCCAACTCTGAGGAAAAAAGCTCCTGCACAGCCCCAAGAGAAACCACAACAGCCAATTCAAACCCCAATGCAGATTGAAACCCCAATTCAAATTGACCAATACCCAGCCACATATGCTCAGGCAGCAAAGAAAGGCGTAACACCCCGCTCGAACCCTAATAATGCCATTCCAAATAGTAATGAAACCCACACCCCAACGCAAAACACTAACGAAATGCGAGAAATGATAGACTTACTGAAACAAGTCATGCAACAAATGACATCAATGATGAGCCTCCTCGTCACCCTCACGACTAAAAACTGTGCATCTTCAACCCGTTGAAAATTATCATTTGGAATGCCAATGGCCTATCCAAACACTTACTTGAAGTTAAAACTTTACTTCAGACCCACGATATAGATATACTCCTCATATCTGAGACCCACTTTACTGACAAAAGCTACTTTGAAGTACCCAACTACAAGTTTTACCACACAAAACACCCCAGTAACAACGCTCATGGAGGCTCAGGTATCTTGATACGGAAAAGTATTAAACATTACAGCACGAATTCATTCCGTACAAATGCTATACAAGCCACAAATATTGTCATTGAAGACCCGAGCGGCCAGCTTACACTCTCTGCTATCTATAGCCCGCCGAGGCACTCTATCAGCACTGCAGAATATGAAAATTTCTTCAAAACTCTTGGAAATCGATTTCTAGCTGGGGGCGATTACAATGCCAAACACACGTTCTGGGGCTCTCGTCTCATTACCCCTAAAGGAAGACAACTATATAATGCTATTAGCAATCTCAGTTTAACTCCATTCTCTACTGGAACTCCCACTTATTGGCCAACATATAAAAATAAAATACCCGACTTAATCGATTTCTGCGTGGTGAAAGGCGTGAATTCTTCAGATATAAATTGCAAATCGTGCTTTGAATTGTCTTCCGACCACTCTCCAATCCTGGTAACAATTGATAAAAATTTTACACCGGCAGCGGAACAATGCAGCCTTTACAATCGGAAGACTGATTGGGAATACTTCCGACACATCATCACGTCTAATCTTGACTTCAAATTAGCCCTGAAATCTGCTGAAGATATAGAGGCAGCAGTCGAACATTTTAACAGCTGCATCCAACACGCTGCATGGAAATCAACTCCCACCCTCATCAGACAAAAAAGGACAAGCGTTACCCACAACATACAAGCTAAGCTCAAAGAAAAACGACTCGCAAGGAAAAAATGGCAACAAACCCGTCACCCCGACGACAAGAAAAGATTGAATGCTCTCACCAAAGAACTCAAAAACATCATCAAAATTGAACACAACAGACAAGTTCAACAATATCTCAGTAATATTGATGCAACAGCTGCAACTGATTACTCCCTTTGGAAAGCTGCTAGTAAGCTAAAAAGGCCGATTTTCTACAATTCTCCAATACGAATGGAAAATAACGAATGGGCGAAAAGTGACGCAGAGAAAGCAAATACTTTTGCACGCCACCTAAAATCAGTATTCACCCCACATGATATTGAACCCCCACTAAGCACAACAACAGAAGTGAAAAATACTCTGAGTCATCCCTATCAAATGGACCTCCCCATAAAACGATTCGCAATATCGGAGGTAAAAACCGTAATAGCGATGCTCAACCCAAAGAAAGCTCCTGGGTACGATATTATTAATGGCAATGTACTAAAACACTTACCTTACGAAGGCATAAAATTTCTCACCCAACTTTTTAATGCAGTACTAATAACTGCATTCATACCCCCTCAATGGAAAGTCGCTCAGATGAAAATGATTCCGAAACCAGGAAAGCCCCCTGATACGGCAGCGTCTTACAGACCCATTAGTCTGCTGCCCATTGTCTCAAAAGTCTTGGAAGTTCTCTTCCTTAAAAGACTCCTACCCAAAATAGAGAGCGTAACATTATACCTAATCACCAATTTGGCTTCAGAAGAGGACACGGAACAATTGAACAAGTACATAGACTTACCGAGAAAATCTACTCTGCCTTTGAGCAAAAAAAATACTGTACAGCTGCCTTTCTAGATATATCCCAAGCTTTTGATCGCGTATGGCACGACGGCCTGCTCTATAAAATAAAAAATACTCTCCCTACAAGCTACTTTCTATTTATACAATCTTATCTAAAAAATCGTTACTTTTTCGTCAAAGAAGGAGCAGAGCAGTCTGAGCTTTACGAGAGCTTAGCAGGCGTCCCGCAAGGTAGTGTAATGGGCCCAATACTGTACCTACTTTACACATACGACCTCCCAATAGCAGAAGGAGTCACTATCGGCACTTTTGCCGATGACACTGCTGTACTGGCTTCAGACCTCAACCCTAACGTCGCCTCACTCAAGCTTCAAAGAAGTTTAAATAAAATTACCCATTGGCTGAAAGACTGGCGGATAAAGTCAAATGAATCAAAATCTGTTCAAGTGACGTTTACCACTAGACGCAACACTTGCCCACCCGTAAAACTCAATGGCATTGATATACCGCAAAGTGACGTAACAAAGTACCTGGGTATGCATCTCGACAGAAAACTAACATGGAGAACCCACATATTCACCAAACGAAAAGCTCTTGGTATAAAACTGAGAAATCTTTATTGGCTCATGAATCGAAACTCCCAACTATCAATCGACAACAAACTCCTGCTCTACTCAGCTATCTTAAAACCCATCTGGACCTATGGCATACAGCTATGGGGAACCGCAGCAAACTCAAATATAGAGATTCTCCAAAGATTCCAATCGAAAACCATTAGAATGATTGTAAATGCGCCCTACTACGTCACGAACGACCAACTACATCGTGACCTAAAGATACCTACTATATCTCAAGAAATCAGAAAGTATGCTGCATCATACAAAATGAGAATATTAGCTCACCCCAACCCACTCGTTCTAGCCCTGACGGCAAGACCAACCAATTTCGTACGCCTCAAAAGAAAATCATTTACAGATCTTTGCTGATGCACTATAATAAATGGATGCGCTACTGAGAGCAATCCATACATGCCCACCATGTTTATTAAGTCATTATTAATTACTAATTACTTTTAACGAACCACAAAATTGTTGGATGTATTTTATTTATACAGTTGGCAAAATATATTGGATGCTAAAAAAAAAAAAAAAAAAAAACTTTTTAATGATTAATAGTTAATTAAATTAAAAAAGTACATTAATAAGTGTATTAATTGTAATTGCATAATTATTTTGATTTTTTTTATATTATTTGTCAATTTTTTTAATCATGATTATTTTGATTTTTTTATATTATTTGTCGATTTTTTTAAGCATGATTAATCCATTAATTATATTTCGTTTTTTTAATCATGATTAGGGCATGGAAATCTATGCAAATACATGTTTTTCTTAGATTTAGGTAGAGAAAAATAAATAAACAATCTTTGCGAATCGTGAAATTGTCTTAAAAATGGCATTCAAATGTTTTTGCATATTTTGCATATTTTGGTCATATATGCATATTTTTACATATTTTGCGTTGTTTGCATTTTTTTATTACATATTTCGCATTATATTGCCTATTTTTGTAATTTGCTAGTTGACAGTTTTATACAAACGAAATTCATGCATAACAGTCATCTGGCGACGAATAGAGTTTTGTGTGAATACGGCTATTATTAGTATTTTCGATACGGTGCATACCTGTCGACAAAGAGCCGTTTTCAAACATGCTCCTATTTCCTCTGTGGATGTAGAACGTTCGTTTTCTATGCATAAGAGCTTTTTTCGACCGAATCGGCAAAGTTTTCATTGTGTATGCTAATGAATCGTTAAATAAGGATTAACCTTTACAAATTATGAAATGTTCAAGACTGAATTTATGTACATACATATCTATAAAAACATACATACATATTGCTAGCTTAGAGTGCAAATTTTGTAAGTCCTTTTTTCAAACATTGTAGCAAGGCTGCAAAATAACGTTATATTTAATAATAAACAAAAAAAAATTTTGTTTCTGTTGAAATATTCGATTTTATAAACGTAAAAAGCATAACAAAATCTATTTTGTTTCAACTGTTATCAAAAAAAAATTAACACAATTTTTTTTGTTTTGATAATTATCAAAACCAGAGTTGTAATTATTATAAGAGAAAAAATAAAAATCAAAAAATAATTATTATTGAAAGAAACATATTTTAAAAGTCTTTCCATAATAGTTATTTCTGAGATATTTTTTTTAAGTCTTTTTGTAATTATTATAAATGAGAAATTTTGTTTTATATGTATCTTCAAAGACTTTTTCATTGAGACGAATTTCAAAAATATCTTCAAGTAATTATTTTGAGTAACAAATTTATTTTTTATATCTTCAATAAAAATCTTTCATACAATTTCAAATTGGAAATTTGCTTGAATTTTGAAGTACTTATTAGAGGTGGGAAACTATCGATGGCACTATCGATAGTATCGATATTTTATTTTTTTGAACACTATCGAATACCATCGATATCTTTTTCAAAACTATCAAAAACTATCGATATTAATGTATACTATCGATAGTTTTACAACTTTTAAATCTCCATATTGCACATTACTATTGCATATTCTGTTAAGGTTTTATATTCGTCTATGTAAAAAATAATAGAAACGACATTATAAAAGGCTTTGCAGATTTTTTTGTTTCGACTTCAAACTTTCACTTCCGTGTACTAAAATATACTGGACTGAATGTAAGAGATTGAGATTTTGATGTTTTCTAGAATTTTTCAAATTTTCGGCGATAGTTCTATCGATAGTACTATCGATGGTTTATTTTTTTGAACACTATCGAAGACTATCAATATTTTTTTTAAAACTATCAAAAACTATCGATGGTGGCACTATCGATACGTTTCCCAACTCTAGTACTCATATGAAAGTTATTCTTATTTTATACTTATATGAAAGTTATTGAAAATTTTCTGAGACTTTTTTGAACTTTGTCTCAATGAAAAAGTCTTTGAAGATATAAAAAACAATTTGTTACTGATAATAATTACGCAAAGATTTTTTTCAAATTTGTCTCAATATAAAAGTCTTTGAAGACTTTAAAAAAATATATTTGAAATAACTATTATGTTTCTGTATAATAATTATACAAAATTTTTATCATTTTGATCAGAAAAAAAATATTGACAAAAGACTTTTATAATTCGGAAGGAAATTTGTGAGACTTTTTTGTAATTTGAAAATGAAATAATAATTATTCTACATCTCTGATCAAAACAATTATTTCAAAAAAATATAGTTTCAAATTTAAACGAAAAAACTGACTTTTCAATAATTTCGTTTTCTATGAAGAAAAGAAATTTTACATATGTTTGAATGTATGTACATACGTACATAAATAAAAACAAATACAATTTTTGTTAATTTTTTTGATATCAACGAAACAAAATTATTCTGATTAAAGGTTTATTGATAATTTTTGAAACGAAAAAATTTTGTTTCTGATAATTAGCAAAACAAAATAATTTTTGGATATTTTTTATTGATATTTTTTGAAACAAAATTATTTTGTTCATTTCGTTGAGCAGCCTTGCATTGTAGGAGAGACAAAAAACAAAAAATTAACAAATTTCGAAATGAAAAAAAAAAAATTTCTGTTCATGTAAATATTTTGGACTTACACAATTTTCTTCGCTTTTTGGACCAAGGCTGCACAACGATATCAACAAAAATATTTTGTTTTGTTGAATATCAAATAAAAATTAACAAAAAAATTTTGTTTTGTTGAATATCAAATAAAAATTATTGAAATTATTTCGTTTCATTGATTATCAAAAAAAAATTATCAAAATTATTTTGTTTCGTTGATTATCAAAAACAAAATAATAATAAAAATTTGTTTCGGGCTTACGGCTTCATTTTACTTTGAATTTTTATTAACGTTATTTTTTTTGATAATTTTTTTTGTTGGCTACCGAAACAAAATTTTTTCAATATTTGTTTTTTGATAATCAACAAAACGAAATTTTTTTCATAATTTTTTTTTTGACAATTATCAAAACAGTATTTTTTTGTTCAGCACTTAACGTTAAAATTTTTCAAAGTTGAATTGAAAACAAAATATTTTTTCGGTTATTGATAAAAAAATAACGTTAATGTGCAGCCCTGTTTTGGACTTACACAATTTGCGTATCGCTGAATAACAACGATTAGAAATATGACAAGTATCACAGACTAGTTTAGCGTGGTGCGTATTTGATTTTTCTAGAGTTCTACATAAAAATATAGTTTTTCATAAAAAGTGGACTTACACAGTTTGCACTCTAAGCTAACGATATGTATAAACGTACAACGTAAGAGCAAAATTGAATTAAAAAATATTTGTACCTAATTTATTTAACTATTGTAAATTCAATAAACATGAATTATCTGAAGTTGAAAAAATTTGAATTAATGCATTTTTTTTTTTGATTTTTCATGCATATTTCTCAGTTTTTGTTGCATTTTTTATGCGCATATTCTTTATTTTTTAGTACATGAAATTCCATGCCCTAATCATGATTAATCCATTAATTTTTTTTCGTTTTTTTTTTTTTTTCGAAGTTATGTTTTACTCCAGCTTGTGAATAATACAATGCAACGCTTCACTTATTTCACGAATAATTAAAAAATACTCACATAAAAAGAAATAATTCCATAATTGAAAATAATCAAGCAATTAAAAACAACCTAGTTGATTGGTTTAAGAAATTAAAAATAATTTTGATTATATGATTATTTGTGATTATTTTTTGTAATTTAATTATTTTACATTAGGGTAGTTGAATATTTCACCGGGGAATGATATTCCTCAGGAGAAATTAATATGGAAATAACAGACCAATCAAAGGAATTTGAATTAATAAATTATAATAAGCATTTATTGTGCATAAATAGGAAGTTATGACAGTAGTCATTAAAAAGGAGAATGAAAAATATTTATATGAGATACATAGTACATAGATTGTACAATAGTAATATCGAAGCTGAAATTGAGGTTAAGGAAATCTGATGAAACATTTTTCTTCCATATTTAAGGATTGCCCTATTATACATATGTACATACAAACCAGTGGCGGACCTAGCATAAATTGCCTGGGCAAGCCTATGTGTGAAGCATAACCATTAGCCATTTATGTAATTTCCTTTGCTGTATTATTTAAAAATCTGATTGCGTTCCGTCATTGACTTTGATTTAGAGTTCTCGGTTTATTTTTAACATTTTCGAGTGGCCCGAATAAATGCTTTTCAATGCTCGAACGCTCGTTTGTTTGTTTGTTACGCGTATGGTTGTACGGGCATTTGAACAATTCGGGTATTTGAAGATCGTTTTTTCTCGTTTATTTTGTTTTTGTTTTTTTTCATATGTATTTTTTATTTTTGTTTTCCTGATACACATTTTTTTGTTTGTATACTCAGAGAAAAGGAATCAAAAATAAAATTTTTATTTTTATAATGCACGTTTTAAACCAAGTCATTTTTATTTTATAAATGAAAAAAATTAAATTTTTTAAATTAAAATGTATTTAGGATTTATAAAGAAACATGTTTAAATTAAAAATTAAAATTAATGGAATAAAAACGAAAGTTTTTCCTTCAAAATCTCATAGTGCTTAAAATAAAAATAAACATTTTTAAATAGAAAAATTTCGTATTTACATAATTCTTAAATATAAAAACGTGCGATAGGGAAATCTTACACGAATGCGCAGAGGTATTTTTAGTTTCCTTATTCCGACGGAAATTTCAGCAGTAGCAAGTGTATTTGCTTATTGCCTAAAAAATGGGTGCTTTAGTGTTTGAAAAACTGTGGTCCAATTTGATTTCCACCGCCTTTTAAAATTATCTTGATATTGTGCCAATAGTCGCCAAAAATGACAATCAACCCTTTTATAATCTGGTATTTGATATTGATGTTTGCATGCACATGCAGATGTAAGAAATTATGTGCATAAGTATGTACCTACATGCAAACGAAAATCAAATCAAATATGCATATGGCTGTGAATACTGAACTTTTGAATGCCGAAGCCAGCTTCATATTCGCATACAAATTTGATGTGAAAAATAAAAAAAGTGCTTTGCTAGTTTTTTTTTTTTCAATTTAAGTCTGAAAATAAGCAATTGGTTTCTCCTTAACGAAAGCGAGAAAACAAGCTATGTTATTCTGTTTTGAAAGCCAGGTAAAAGCTAATGTGTGGAAACGTTGAAGCATGCTCACTGTGCTGTGATTGGCTGTACAAGCAAAATACACATGGTGAGGTGGATTGGTGGTGTATTTGCGCTATTTTCTTAGCAGGCTTTTAGGCGCATGTTACAGTGGGGGCTATATTATTGAGAACTTAAATAGTAAACACATTTAAAACGTAAAATAACCCGATTTTAAAGGATTTCGTATGAAATGAACGAAAATGTGTACGCAAGCCGGGCTTCTCGGCTTGTATGAAGCGACCGCCTCTGATACAAACATACATATATGTATGTATAATAGATTATTTTTTACAAACTTAAATCGCCTGCAAATAATTTTTGCAGGTTTACCCAATTTTGATGACGTACTCAAAACATTCAAGGGCGCCAAAAGCAATTTGGGTGAGATACTTTCCGCATGTGAATTGATGGATGCGTCAACATTGAAGGCTGTATTGGATAACTTTCCTTTAAGGTATGTAGATTGAATCGAACAAAAAGTTTGTCGTACTCCTACTCATATAATGTAAAAATTAGGACCACCCTAATAATAAATATTCTTCGTATCTTCGGTATTTATAGTCGGATCTTAAAGTTTGATACATCAATATTCTTGTAACTAGAAGAAAATTATTCATATGGTACCTTATCTATAAAGTCTCAGTTTCTACCACCCTAATGTATCTTCTTTATGTGCAGTGTATTAAATGTCGTCAAAAATCTAATGTGCTGATTATCTTCTTTTTCAATCGATTAACTTTTTGTTTTTAGTTGTCCACTTGGTAGCGCACCCATCAATGGCTTTCCCTTTTACATGCTACTCGAGACTTCCGGCAGCAATGAGACGCATGATTTAGCAAAAATTAATCATTTTATTGAGATTGGCATGCAAAGTGGTGAAATTGTTGATGGCATTGTGACCGGCGAATTGGGTAAAATGCAGGAAATCTGGAAATTGCGTGAATTGGCAGCAGTGGCTGTGGGCAAGGATGGTTACTGTTTTTATTATGACCTTTCGCTGCCGCTACGGCAATTCTATGATATAGTGGATGCGACAAAGGAACGTGTGGGAACGCTGGCAACACGTGTTACTGGTTTTGGTCATATGGGTAAAAAAGTTTAAATGTTTTTAATTAATTTTTCATTACTTTAAAAAGCATTTTCTTCACTTCAGGCGATTCCAATTTACATTTAAACATTTCCTGCCGACAGTATACGCAAGAACTTTATCAAAAACTCGAACCCTTTGTGTATGAGTACACTCACAAGTTGAAGGGTAGCGTCAGCGCTGAACATGGCATTGGTTTTTTGAAAAAGAATTATTTAAAATTTAGCAAAACACCAGAAGCGATTTTAAAAATGCGTGATGTGAAAAGGATGTTGGATCCTAATGGAATTTTGAATCCATACAAAATGTTGAATTAGCGATTGGCGAAAGGTCTTAGAAACTATTTAGGTACATATCGTTAATGTAGTATGAAAAGGATGTTTCTCGTATTTTTTCTACTCTTTTTCCAGTTTAAGTTCAGAAAGTTATAATTGAAGTTCAGAAAATTGCAACTGAAGTTCAGAATTTCCAATTGAAGTTCAGAAAGTTACAATTGAATTTCAGAAAATTACAATTGAAAATTGTATATATTAAGCACGAATCTTTTATATTGGAAAGTGTTAATTTTATTATACGATCTCCCATGCAGGTTCCCATTAATTTTAATACATTCCTTACAATTTAGTACAATTTACAGTTCTTTCCTTTTCAAAATAGTTTTAAAATTTACTACTCTCAAAAAAATGTTTAATTTATATGCCCACGATAATTTCCACGATGCGATTGAACCATTTACAGATTACTAGTGTACGTACTGAATATGTCATGTTTTTATAAATGATCAAAATTTCAAAGATAACTATGTCCACAAAGAAAATATTTGACCCCAAAGTAGGAACATGAAAAAAAAACGATTTTTTTTTTATCGAAATTTTGATTTTGGTTGCACAAAAGTGCATTAAAAACTGCAGGTACGTCAAAACCATATATCAAAGAAATATTTTCGTATTAATTCTAAATGAACGTGCAATATAAGTTTTTCACGAGGAACTAGGGCTGGGTCGTCTGGGCAAAAAGTCGATTTTAGACTTTCGACTCGACTTTTATCATTTCGACTATCGAAGTCGATTAGTCGGCTATGATAATCGATTTAAGTCGACTTTTCGACTTTTTTTCTTAATTTTTTTCACGCACATATCGTCGCTCCGGAAAAAGAAGGACGCATGCCAGTAATTTGTCGACGAAAAAAGGCAAAAATATGTCGGTGAAAAAGACGCTTTACAAAACATGTCGACGAAGAAAGACGCATTAGCATTAATATTGAAAATGGAATACGTCTTTCTTTATAGTAAAAAAAAATAAAACGTCTTTCTTCGTTATAAAAAAAAATAATGTCTTTCTTTTAAAAAAAAAAGTTTTCGTCTTTCTTCCTCAACAAAACACTCTGCGTCTTTTTTTCTTCTATAGCGACGATATGTATACATATATGTGTGCAGAACACCTATTTGCGTTGGAGGCCTTCGGCCGCGCTTCAATAAAATAACCCTTAGTCGGCAAAAATCTCTTTCTAAGGAACTTCAATATTATAATTTAATAATAGTTGAGTGTTAAATTTAGGTTAAATTCCCACTAGTTTGTAAATAAATGAAATTGGTTCATTAGATCCAATCTGAGCCTCGGAACTTTAACGGCAATTATCTCGGGAACCATAGATCTCCGGAGGCTGGGGCCTTCAGTTTTATGATCCCCCACTACCCTCCCCTACCCCTTAAAGTAATTTTTTTCTAGGTCGAATATGATCTCCTAAAATGTCCCATCTGCCCCCTGAAAAGGATATTTTTATCGGTGCGCGCTCGACCTTTTTAGGGAAATCCTCCATGGCGGTCAACTTTTTTTGAACTGCTATATCCAATTTATGAACACATACGATATGGCTTCGCATCGAAACATTTTTTTGCAAATACGAACGGCGAATGCATTTTTTGTGAGGAGCTTTTTCATGGCAGAAATACACTGAAGAGGCGACCGCTATTTCTAAAAACCCAATAATTGGGTTTTAATTAATTAGAAATTTTTTTTTGGTGTTTGCACGGCCTGGGGTTAGATCCGAGACCTCTGGTATAGCAGGCAAGCACTCTACCCACTGCACCACAGCGGCCATGTTAATAATAGCCATGTTTTTATTTTAAGCGCATATACATCTGCGCTTAAACTTTGTATGGACTGCTAAGCGCAGATAGAGATGTGCGTTTAGAGATCCATACAAAATTTAACCGCAGATGTATATGAGTTTAAATAAAAAATACGGCTAATAATACACTCGCGCGTTCCCAGCAAACACAGTCTCTAACGTTAGAAATTTTGTCGAGATTACCTTAGATAACTAGTGTAATTCTCTATATATTCTCAAATCGATAACTAGGGTTGAAAACTACACTAGAATTCGATTAGCGAGTGATTAGAGAAGGAGCCAAATATCACTCCTTTTATCAATTCTCAATATATTTCTGTGATATATTGAATATACATACATATATTGAAATTAGATACTAAAAAATGGTAAAGTTAATATTACCGTAGTACAATGTTTTCCATTAAAAAGTACAAGAAGTACCTTTAATTTAAATAATAAGACTGAATTTTGTTTAAATTTCAGTTCTTATAAATGTGGTAAACATATACATGTCAATATATATAATCATATGCAATTTAGGCACATATTGCGTTAATAAAATCTAAACAATGACAAAAACATGTAAAAGGAGACAAAGCTTTGTTTTTCATTTCAATTGGAAGTATTTGCAAATTCTGATTAGAATCTCATTAGAGAACTATATTAGAATTCGATTCGAGAATTATAATTTTCTCGATTTGAGAATTAAGTACCCTTTTGTTTGAGAACGCTATGATTCTCGATAGATTTTCGAGTCGTCCTCTAACGTTAGAGGTTTGAGAATGAGGCTAGTTCTCGAGTCATTCTCAAATCGATAACTAACCTCAGAGTTTGTTGGGTTTATAACTCTGACGAGTTTCTCACCCAATTGGAGGCGTGCTCCTCAACTTTTGTTTTTCCTACAAATTAAGTGGACCTACAGTGCCGGCTCCGAAGGGCGAATGCTTGTTTTTTTGGTTTGCTTACTGTAATTTGAAGTTTTCTTCTGTGAGAAGCTTGTTTTTTATATATTAGTTCTGACAATATTATACCGCCAATATATATATGCCGAGTTCCCGTGGCAGTGATCCAGATCGGGATAAGAAATTTGCATGCAAATGCAACAAGAATTTTGTAATCCTGGTGTTTATCTGTATCAATATCGGATCCGTATAGATTGTAATAGATTTTTTTGATCCATATAAATACCAGGATCACCAAATTGTTGCATTTGCTTACAAAATTTGTATCCGGATCTGGATCACTGCCACGGGAACTCGCCTATAGTCAAAAATTCGATTAGTCGAGCCAATTAATCGATTTCCGACTAACTTTCACACACAACAATCGATTGTAGAAGTCGATTTTTTTTTTAGCAAAAAGTCGATAATCGATTAAAGTCGAAGTCGATTTACCCAGCCCTACGAGGAACTAACATTTTCGGAATTATAAGTGAATTAATGTAGGTATCTTTTACATGGCAGGTGTTATCCTTTATATCTTGGTTACGTGAAATGTTCCCATCACAGGTATCCTTTTTTTATTTTATGCTTTCTTTATCATCCTCAAGGTATCCGAAAAAGTATACCAATCGAAAAAATTCGGACTGTGGCGGATATTAGATTCCGCGAAAACATGAAATATATAAAATTGCGGTTTTCTCAAAAAGTTACCACTTTGCGATTTTGTTTTTGACAGATACTTGTTAGTGAAGCATTGAACTTTGATATTCTGCAATAACCTCGTGGGTGGTCTGACCTTCGTATTAAAATTTGTTCTACCTCGCCGTGATTGTTTTGTACGAAAATTTTATCAAACATTAACAAATAAAAATTTAATCAAATAGGTATAAAATCCTTATAAGTGCATGTATTTTCACGATTTTAAAACTGGATAATACTTCTTTTAATTTTCTATAAGATGATATAAAACTCATCTAATTCATTTAAAATGATACATGTGTTAACGAGCTTAGAAAAAATTTTTATTGTGAAATTTCGACTTTGGTTGCACAAAAGTGCATTAACTGTTGCATATATGTCGAAATCATATATGAAGAAGTTGTTTATGTATTAATTTTGAATGAAAGTTATTATATGATTTCTGCGTGGAAGGAGTATTTTCGGAGTTAGGAACAAATAAAAGATCAAAACCATATATCTGAACAATCAGTTGTACGGGAACTATATGCCATAGTGACCCAATTTCGATTATTTTTAGAAATAGTTAAGGTAATAGTACGATACAGTCACGTGCAAAGTTTTGATATATTAGCTCGAAAACTGAATGAGTTATTACCAGGGGTAAATGGGGTATGGTAAATTTTAATTATCTACCGTTATCTCGAAAACCGAATGCAATTTCGGAAAACTGGAGGTGGCATTGAATTTATAATATCCCAATTAAGTAGACAGCTATTAAAATCTTTTCGCGGAAAAAAGTGCAAAGCCTGGGTAAAGTTTACAAACGACGAAGAATTCACTTTCAGAAATCTGAAACTTCTTTCCTAAATATCTCGAAATCAAGATTTAATACGGATATTCTGAACACGTCGTTGTATTTTACAGGCAAAAATTAAGTTGACGTGTTTCGCCGTTTCACTTAGATATTTCAAATTTTTAAGATATACCTGTTGTAACATAAAATAATTGGGAGAAGTTCTAAAAAAGGGGTTAGGAAAATGAATGTATTTCCCTAAAAAACAACCAAATTGATTAAATTTTGCTATGATGTGTCGGCCGACGGATGGGCTCAACTCAAGTAAACCTCAAAATTTTATTTAAGTATTTTCAACTACATTTTTTTAAGAAATATAAAAAATTTTTTTAGGGATGACTATCTAAAATCAAAATTGCGGAGCGTCAAACTTCATTTTAGAACTAGCCTCCTTTGGACTTTTTTGTTCAGAATTGACCAGAGAATGCAGCTGTGGCCGAAACAAAGTTGCAAAATAAATTGACCCGCCCTAATGTACATACTCAATAGTGAATTTCTTTTTTTGTCAACCTTGAAAGAAAAACGCTGCAACTTGCTAAACAATTACTTGCTTGCTTTCTTGCTCTTATTAGCTGTCAAAATTAAATGTTGTCAACGAGAAAAATTAATAAATAGATTAATAAATTTTGCATAAAATACGTATGTAAATAGAAACATGTATCTATTTTCATACAGCCAACCAAAAAACAGTGTTAAACGAAACAAAGTATGAGTATTTATTTGTGCACTTTCACAACATGAGTTAGGAAGTGTTTGGTATTTAAAAGTGTTCACACTTTAACATCATGAGCGGACCAATGTTGCACAAAAAAGAATGTATGAAGAATCACGTGAAATATTGAGAGAAAATCGACTAAGCCCCCATATATCAGCTACTAAAATAAACGAAAAACTAAAAACAATACACCATAATCAAGTATTGGATGAAACATTGCGCAGACTACCGAGAAAAGGACACATGAATGACCGAGAGTAATACGCAAAAAAGCCTTCATTTAAAAATAAGTACACAGTAAAAATTTTAGTTTAATTTTAATTCCATTTTGGTATTTATATATAACAATGCCAAAAAAGCATAAAATTAAAACCATACTGGTTTAAAAAAAAGAAGAGAATATTGAGAGACAGAAATTATTTTTGGTGTCAAATTAATACTTCTTGGAATTATTTCAAAACCAAATTTTCATTATTTTTAGAATATTTCTGGTATTAAAAATAGTTGAAATGGTATAAGATCAATTCAAAATTGGAATAAATTCTATACTTTTATGGAATTAAATCAAAACCAAATTTTGATTATTTTTATAATATTTTTGGTAATAAAAATAGTTTAAATGGTATTAAATATATCCGAAAATTGGAATAAATTTTATACTTTTTTGGATTTAAAAATAAACCCTCATAAAATTTCCAGTGGATATACTGAAAATAACCCATTATCCCAAAGATTAATGAGAAATTAAATAACGTTAACATAGTTTATTTACATAAAAATCTAAACAGTAGTAGCAAACACTAAAGTACCTTATATATCGAGCCCTAATCCTCATAAAAGTGTATCCAGCAAAAAGTAAATTTTACAGGACACAGTTTTTCTAATTTGTTTTGCATACAGTTTGTATGCAGCCTTGAAACTTATTTAGTCTCTAGCTTCGAAACTGCACATTTCACAGCTATGAAATTTTGGGAGTTGATGCATGTGATAATAAATTGTTGATTGCCATAAAAACGCTGAAATCGATCATTTTGTTGGATACACTTTTATGGCGGTTAGGTCTCGATATATATACATATTGTCACTTTTATACTAATATCGTATTTTGGAGATGTCCAGGGAAATTTCGGCACCGTCGCGGTTCCTGCAGTGATACTGAAAGAGGGACCCTCACCTGCCTTATGACTGAAAAAATAAAGCAAAATTTACCCTCATGATATTTAATTAATCTCCTGCATTACTTACTTGATACAATTATTCGATTCGGGCCATTTATTTGAGTAGATTTAATTACTCCTCCGGATTGCAGTTTTAGAAACATTTTGTTTGATTTTTTTTTAATACTTTTTTTGGTTTTGATTTCAAACCAAAAATACTTTCATGGTAATATAATTGAGAAAGAGAAAGTTCTTTATACTTTTCAGGATTTGTTTTTAAACCATGAATGATTAAACTTCTTTAGAGAGGATTTTAATACTTTTTAAGACTTTATTTTAAAACAACTTTGGAATAAATAAAATTATAAAACTTCTCATAGTTTAAAAATAAGACTTTTTGGTATTAAAATTCAAATCTAATTCCAACAATGATTAAATTAAGTACCAAATGATATTAGAAATAAACTATAATTTTTTACTGTGTAATGAATAATGTACACTCAGGGGAAAAAAATTATAAAATCATATGAAAACGTGCTTAAAATGGGCAAAAACGTATTTAAAAGTGAGCTAAATACCAACATTTTTATTTTAAAAATGTTCATTGTACAATTTTTAAATCAAGAAAAAACATTTTAAACATATTCCTAAAAGCGAGTCTCCACATAACTTGATTCGCCAGCGAAACATCTCGCTAAATAACACGTCTCCACGTGGCTGATCGTGATTCAGTTTAACATTTCTCTTTCTTGTTCTTCTTAAATGTTGTATGTTTGCTTATTTTTGCGTTTTTGTTTTGGTCTCTGTGTGATTTCGATAGATTTTCGATACAAAATTAGAGAAGGCATCGATATCATCGCGTTTGGCAAGAGGATTGAGAACGAAGCAAGTGTTTCAATCTTCACTCGCTCTCAGAGATTTGTATGGAAATTAGCGAGTTTCGGCACTCGTTTTGAGGTCGAAACAAGATTGAGAGAGCGAGTACAGAAAAAAGAGCGCAACACGTTATGTGGAGACGGGTTTTAAACATGTTCCTAATATAAACGATGTTGACTGCGTTTTGCCGACGGCAAATCATTTTTATGATATTTGCAAACTTTTATAATTTGAAAGAGTTTACTTCTACGGCTAACTACTAGAGCTCGTGAAAATCGATTAATCGAATATTCGAATTATTCGAATACCATGAAATCCATTTTCAAAATTCGATTAGACGAATTCGAATAATTGTCGAATGTCAATTATTCGAATAATCGCTCGTTGTCAACTATTCGAATAATTGCTGTTGAACGATTATTCGATTGTTGAAATTTTTACATACACATATGTATAGAAAATTTGAATGTGTTCGATTTTTAGAAATTTTTTATTATAATTATTACGCAAAAGCAACAGTCTGCCTATTATTTTTTGTTATTTTTACATATTTTAATTCACATTGAATGCATAATACAGTTTATATCCGGAAACCCATTTATACAGTAGCATCATTATCGTTCATGAAGCGCTTATTATTATAAACCAAATAAACACAATGGATTCGCCTCGAATTCGAGAAGAGTTCGATTCTCTGGTTATATTATCATGGCGATGCTTCGCGACTATAGATCAGCGAAACCGAATTCCAGGCCAGTCATTTGTCATTAGTGATGCACGCGAGATTTAGGTTTATTGGCGAACACATTCTACGAATCCGCCTCGAATTAGCAACGATGTCATCCTATCTTTTGAGTTCCTTGAGTAGAGGATTACATGGTAAATTTAAGCCTAATACAGAATTTTTCGTGCAAACCAGGATTTAACAAAATAATAAAATGCTATTGCGAGAATTGATTTTTCTCGAGTCCATCTCGAACTTGAAACGAGTCCGAGAAATTATATTCTCCTTCTCGAATTCATCTAGAGTTCGTTTTCATCTCCTGTTATAGAACAGAAGCAAGTAACTGCTAGTTACTTGTTTTTGTTGTGCTCATTATTTTTGGAATTCTCATAAAAACATCTATTAGTGACTTTAATCCGTTTTTTCCTATCTTGTTCCTTATTACCTTAAACTAAACAAAAATATAACCAAGTAACTTTAAATGTGGCCGCTGTGGTGCAGTGGGTAGAGTGCTCGCCTGCTATGCCAGAGGTCTCGGGTTCAAACCACGGCCCGAGCCAAACACCAACAAATTTTTCTAATTAGTAAAAATCCAATTATTGGATTTTTTAAGAGCAGCGGTCACCTCTCGGCAGTGGGCGGCACACCCTCCGAGAGTATTTCTGCCATGAAAAAGCTTCTCACAAAAAATGCATTCGCCGTTCGGAGCCGGCGTAAAACTGTAGGTCCACCCAATTAGTAGGAAAAACGAAAAGGAGCACACCTAAAATTGAGAGAGAAGCTCGGCCATAAAACTCGTCAGAGTTATAATAGCGCCATTGTATTATATTATTATTATTATAACTTTAAATGTACTGATGGGTTAGGTTAAAATGAGTCCACGACAAAACCAAGTAACTCTTCTATGATAGAACAGAAACAAATATCTTTTGCTTTTACAGTACAACAAGTTACATACATTCTTTTTTCTAACACAGAAAAAAATATGTACTTGTGTAAAGAAATAAAAATATTCTGACACGTATTATTCGTCATTTTCGTTATCCTCATCATTTAAAAAGGATGCAGTGACATCGTCTAATAGTGATATATTGGAACTGCATTTGTAAGTTGATTATATTTGACGAAGATAAGAAGAGCTACGCAAATCCTTAATTTACTACGAATTAAAAAAAAACTGGTTACTTGCTTCTGTTCTATAACAGGATTATTGGGAAGGAATGTTGAAAGACTTACATTTTGCTTTAATAAACAACTTCTCCATGCAGGGCCGTGCGCAGGAATTAGCCTTGGGGGGGGGTTTTAATTTTGGTTTGCATTCACATACATATTTCGCTAAGATAAACATATTTGCTGAAAAAGATATACAGACCCATACACCATAAATTTAAATGTTCTCTAACTTTTCTGAAACTCATTATGATTCATCAAAACCTAGTTAACCAGGTCCTGAATAGTACACGGAAAGAATTTTTTACTAGAATCAATGCCGAGACAAGAAAAATTAGACTTGATTTTGAACCTAGAAAATAATTTCTTAATATCAAGAAAATCCAAGAAAATTGGATTTTAAATAAATAAGTAAAAATTTTCTTGCTTCAAGTGAAATTGGATTTTAAATAAATAAGAAAACATTTTCTTGCTTCAAGTAAAATTGGATTTTAAATAAATAAGAAATAATTTACTTAGGGTAAGTGTTTTTTTCTTGTTTTTTGAAATAAATTAAGAAAATATTTTTTTGTTGCAAGTAAAACTTTTCTTATACGAGCTTAAGGAAGTAATGCGAGAGACACACATCGTAGTATAGTAATAATATTTCGATCTATACCACATATGTGTCACCCTCATATTGTAGTTTAATTGACAATTTTCATAGCATAGCCAAATCATAATATTGATATTCTAATATTCATACCACATGTGTGTCTGAGGCATAAGAAAATATTAAATATTAAATTAAGCAAATATTTTCTAAAAATATTAAAAACGTAAAAAATAAGGAAAATGAAAACTAATCATGAGGGATTAGAAAACCATAATTAGTCAACTAGTATTTTCCTAGGACTTGTTTATTGAAATTACAATATTTTATTTAATATAAATGAAAATGCAAATAGTGAACTCCTTATACCAAATGCTTCACTAACAATCTGAGAATTGCAAAAATATTCAGAAATATGCAAAGCGGATGGCAAATGAAAAAAAATACATGTAACTTTGGAAATGCAAATTCAGCAAGAAATATTTTACTTCGCTCAATAAAACGTTTTCTTATGCATTTTACATTTTTTTTCGCTGTATTTTGTTGTTCCAATTCGTCGAAACACAATTTTCTTAAATTCTTCTTGATATTAGCAAAAAGATTTTCTTCATTTAAGTAAATTTAAGAAAAGATGTTCTTATTTATTTAAACATTTTTTTTTCAACATTTCTTTTCTATAGATTTTGTTAGTGTTCTTGAATAAGAAAATAATTGTCTCATTTTTGGAAAACTCAATTTCTTATTTCCAGTAATAATTAAGTCAATTTTTCTTATTTCCCTAAAAATTTTCTAAATTGAGTTCAAGAAAGCATTTTTTTACAAATTTCTTTCCGTGTACTGTTTACAGTACTTGTTAATTGAAACTGCTCACTGTTTTCACAAAATGAACATTTTTTGTTATCAGTACAATTTTTTTAAAAATGCCAAACGAACATATGCTACACAACTTTGTAATTTCGGAAAGCTCCAAGTGCAATTCAAAGTGCCGAACTTATGTATTGGCCAACCTTATATTTTGCAACTTTTACCAATTCTTCTTCCGTAAAATTATTGTAACTAATATTGTCAAAAATTATGAGTCAAAATTCAATGCAAAATTTATAAACTGTATTTTGAAAATTTTTGCAAAATCATTGCAACTTAGATTTGGTCATGGGGGGGGGTTTTAACCCCCAAAACCCCCCGTGCGCACGGCTCTGTCTCCATGGGGTGTCAATATATCTCGCTCGGGCTCTGCGAGGAGGTAGAGTTGTAAAAATTTAAAACAGATCCACAAATGGAGCGGGAAACTTGTTTTCCTTCACGGCCTTTTATAAAAAAGCTCCAAACCTATTTTCCTTTATTGTCACTCATTTTAACAAACAAAAAAAAAAAAAACAAAACGCAAACAATATATTTTTCCTACATTTTTGCTGGGTTCAAAAATCGATTATTCGATTTTAACAAGTTATTCGAATAATCGTGGAGCTGCGATTATTCGAATAATCGGAAGAAGTCAACTATTCGAATAATGAAATTCGATTGGCAATCGTACAAAAATTTAAAATCGAATATTCGAATAATCGATTAATCGAATTATTCGAATAGATTTGAGAGCTCTACTAACTACAAGATCACTTTTATTTCCGCCATTTTTATCTTTTTGAGTATTTTATAAGACTAATCTCAAAGGTATGGCCCAGTTATTGAAATATGTGGCAAAATCCCAAAAATCGAAAATTTCGAGTTAAATCCCTATAGAATAAAACGTGCGACATATTTACCTATTTAGCTACATGCTCACATATGTACATATATGTATGTACATATGTACAGATCATGTACTCCATATCGACGGCTGAGAATAAGATCGCCCTATTTCAAAAATTGTTTCAAAAACGCCCTATTTGAAAAAATGTTTCAATAACGTCCTATTTCATATTTTGCTTCAAAAACGCCCTATTTCAGAGAAAATTCCATATATATTTCTCTGAAATAGGGCGTTTTGAATAATTGTCTGAAATAGGACGTTATTGAAACAATTTTTCAAATAGGGCGTTCTTGAAGCAAAATCTGAAATAGGACGTTATTGAAACAATTTTTCAAATAGGGCGTTTTTGAAACAATTTTTGAAATAGGGCGATCTTATTCTCAGCCGTCGATATAGGGATGGAGTACCTACCTGCGTAGTACCTATGTATGTATATGGTCCAATCCTAAACGTTACAATGTTAATTGGATCACATTTTTTATATGAAATGTGTTCCAATATGGAGTACTCGACTGCAGGGACATTTCACACACATACTGACATACACATTGCAATCATCCTTACGAACGGAGAATATGGCGCTCGCAGCATAGATGGGCATACTGAAGTAAAATTGTAATTCAGTAAAGCAAACAGTAAGCAGTAAAAGAATATTGCTTACTTAAAATTTTTTGCAGTAATAAGTAACGCGTTACTTATTACTTAAAATTTTTTACAGTATTAAGTATCGCTTTACTTATTACTTAAAATTTTTTACAGTATTAAGTACCGCGTTACTTCTTACTGTAAAAATTTTACCGAGCATTGTGGTAAAAATATAGTTTTTATTTTCATATCCTTAATTTATACATACCTGGGTACTTACCTTGGTTTATTTGAGAAAAAATTGAGAATGGGTACGTTTAATTGTGAATTTCAAAATGCCCTGGAATTAGAAATGCGTATAAACGTTTTTTCAACGTTCGAGATTTTTTTCTATTATGTTTATTGGGCATCATACCTCATATGCTCGTTAGCGCATGCGCTTGTGCTCATCAATGTGCGTATGTGTGTATGCCAATTCTTAGACTACTGTATCCTCGCTACTTCAGTAGTCTTACAGTAAACAGTAAATAATACTGAAATAATGTAAACTTTTTACAGTAGTAAGTAAAGACTACTTATTACTCTAAAATTTTTACAGTAATAAGTAACGCGGTACTTAATACTGTAAAAAATTTTAAGTAATAAGTAAAGCGATACTTAATACTGTAAAAAATATTATGTAATAAGTAACGCGTTACTTATTACTGTAAACAATTTTAAGTAAGCAGTAAAAAGGGTAAAAATAATGAATTACTACTGGTACTTAAAAGTGCCCATCTATGGCTCGCAGCAATTCAAACTCCGTACTACAATGAGCAGCTTGTTCGCCATTTTTTATGGTGTATCCATATGTAGGTATGTATCTAGTAGATATGTTCATTCTTACAGACAATCATGGCCAAAGTGAACAGGTACCTAACTGCTGAAGAATAATACAACAAAAAAGAAAAAAAAAAAAAACTAATGAGCAACACTGCACGTACTCGCTCGAACAAAACAATTCCAACTAAAAGAAGGCAATACGCCATTTTGAATTAGAGTCTAATTATTAGACTTAGTAAGCTGTTTGCATCGCCTCGCCATTGATGTCTTCTGGACTCTCTAGAAAAATTGGCCAATATTTGCCACTTTTTTGCGAAGGAATTCTCTTTATTACAGAAGAAGCTCCTTTGGCGATAGAACTCCGAGTTTTTTACAAAATCATAGCCATTTGGCGATATTTAATGCATCATGCTTTTCCGTAAGCATTTGGTACACTAGTAGGTACAAAAAAAATGTAGCCCGATACTGATTCACCAGCAGTGGCGGATTAAAGGTCCAGAGCGCCCTAGGCAGCCACTTTCTCGGCGCCCCTGTACCGACCATAAATGGCCATCATAATACTATAAATTTTAACTACCTAGTTGTTTTACACCCTAACAATCAAAATCTTTTTTCCTCTTTATAATATTAGTGTAGATGTAGATATAGATGATGTAAAAGCTTAGATAATTTGTTAATCTCTACATATAAAAAATTGTAACAGGTCGATGTCTGTACATTGCAGATATTAGCAAGCAATGTATTTTGTTCAACTAACGAAACACGATTTCTACGCGCTCTAACGTATGTTGTATGATAAGTACACTTTTAAAAACGGAGGAAAATTGCCCGATCTGGTTTTTTTTTTATATAATTAAAATATAATGTAAAATGTGAACTGTAAAAATATATAAGAGAAAAATAATAATCGGTGTTCTAGAGAGAAACCTTAAGTATTTAAATTGGAGTTGCCAGAAAGCTTACTTTGATTGTGACGCGTATATCCTTACGATTAGATACCAGAGATTTTTATGTACGAAGTTTACCAATACCCACCCGGGTGACCCACGCACTGCTGTTCGCGTTTTGAATGCTTTCGCGAACTTCAACTTCTTATTGTGCGTTGATATTTAGTAATATTGTAATTTTTAATGCTTTTAAATGATTAAAAATATTTAATTTAAATACATATATGTAACGAAACTAAGCCAACAAAAGCAACAAAAAACCTTGAAAATTGGTGAATGTAACGCCAAAAATTAAAAATTTTACATCCTATGGAAAATGTTAGCTGATGTGGGTGGGCCATAATGTTGCGGCGAATTAATCAGCTGACAAATTGAGTTCGCTGTAGAAAAATTCAAATTCACACGGTCGTTATTCGAAAAAAAGCCGATCAGTAGTTATTTACTAAAGTTTGTGAAGGTTGTCAAAGGAGTAAAATTGAAGTAAATCTTTGTTTCCAGTGACTTTTTATGCCTATGTAATAGAATAGAATGTGGCCGCTGTGGTGCAGTGGGTAGAGTGCTCGCCTGCTATGCCAGAGGTCTCGGGTTCAAACCCCAGTCCGAGCAAACACCAAAAAAAATTTTCTAATTAGTAAAAATCCAATTATTGGGGTTTTTAAGAGCAGCGGTCACCTCTCGGCAGTGGGCGGCATACCCTCCGAGTGTATTTCTGCCATGAAAAAGCTTCTCACAAAAAATGCATTCGCCGTTCGGAGCCGGCATAAAACTGTAGGTCCACCCAATTAGTAGGAAAAACAAAAAGGAGCACACCTTGAATTGGGAGAGAAGCTCGGCCATAAAACTCGTCAGAGTTATAATAGCGCCATTGTATTATTATTATTATAATAGAATATTACAAATTTGATAGATTTATAAAAATGCGTGAAAATAAATTTCAATATCTTTCTGCAGCAGCTGTTTCAAGGTAAGAGTTCAAACATATTTTTAGCAAGGTAAGTGAGTATTTTTTTTGGTCATAGGCTTTCGTACGCGGATAGGGAAGAATATTATCGGCGTTTGATTGATGCTGACTCTGATCTGGATGAAGCACACGCAATAATTGACAATGAGGATGGAGACGATAGTATGCATATTGATATAGAAGATGCTTCCGATATGGAAATGGAGGATTTTGAAGCAGAGATAAATGACGAGACGGACAGCGCTGATGAGGAAATCACCAACAGTTTTTCCTTTCTAAGGACGGTACGAAATGGTACAAAAACCCACCGCATATTAATCGCCAACCAGCTCATAATATAATAAAAGATAATGCATTTATGGGGCCTAATCCCGTGACAAAAAATCTTTCCAAAGTTGATACTTTCAAATGTATCTTTAGTGCGCCAATAAGAGACCTTATTTGCAGATATTCCAATAAAAAAGCAGAATCTTTGTAAGCACAATGGAACAAGGTATCCTGAAAAGCCGCCACGATCATGGACTCAAATTACTGACGATGAACTGCTACACTCAGAAAAATAATCACAGTAGTATCAACAGTTTTCTTCTGTTAATCCCTAAATTCGTTAAATTGACAGAAATACGTTTAAGTAGACACAGTTAGAGTTATATAAACGAAAAAATCTTTTACTTTAACAAATATATATATTAAAACCTATTTGTTAGTTCAACAGAACTGATCTGTCAATTAATAACAGAAATTTTTGTTGATATAACTGAGTCACTGTTAACTTAACCCTAATATCTGTTGCTATAACATTTATTTTATTTGTTGATTCAACAAATCATTACTGTTGACTATCAAAAGAAAAAGTTTTTATTTTGCCAGCTTTCTCCGTTGTTACTTGTTGCTTTGCTAACGTGAGTGAGTTGTAATTCACGAATGCTTCTGCGAACAATGGTAAGTATAAATAGCATAACTAAAGTTCAATATTCAATATAACGTTGCATCTTGCACCATACATATGATGCCGTTGAATTGAATTTTCAGGTTGATGTCCTGGTTTGAAATGGGAGGAGAATATAAAATAGAGAACACAATATAGCAAGCAGTGGAAGCGAAGAAGGTGACGCAATGGAAAACAAGCGAAGATGAAGCTACATATTTGTACTTGGAAACCGAACGGAGGGAGGATGTAGAGAAAAATGCAAACAAAAGGTTTAAAAAAGATCTAAAAATACACATTATAAAGTAATTGTTAGAAATAAACGGCCATATAAAACACAAAGGGATTTATTTTTAAGAGACAAAATTTCAACTGCGGAAAGTTGTTGATTTAACAGCAAAAATGTTTAGATTCACAGCGTTTTTTTGTTTTCAGAGCAGTTAGTTCAACAATAAAACTGTTAAAACAAAAGGACGTCTGTCAATTTAACAGATACATCTTTTGGATGTGATTTGACTGTGGAATCTGTTGTTTTAACCCGTAATCCCGTTGATGTACCAGCATCTTTTCTCTCGGTGTAGCGTTTGTTGGTATATTGCTTTTCACTGGCTGCCATATTTCGAGCAAGGAGCCAATAACAGAGCTCTGGAAAAAAATGCGTATCCTTTATATCGCGCGACAATGTCACGCAATAGGTTTGCAGATATCTTGCGATTCATCCGTTTCGATTGGCATGACTCCAGAGCATCAAGAAACTGACAAGGCTGCTGCCATAAGAGATATTTTTGAAATGATAAATTCTAATTTGAGTACTCACTACCGCCCACACGAGTCCATTACCGTTGACGAACAATTGTTTGGATATAGAGGACGGACCAGGTTCACCCAATATATGCCATCTAAGCCTGCAAAATACGGCATCAAAATTTGGTGGGCTTGTGATTCTTATAGTTACTATCCACTCCGAGGTCAATTGTATACTGGCAAACAAGGCAATGTGCGGGAAAAGAACCAAGGTGAGCGTGTTGTAAAAGACTTGGTTAATTCATACAAGGGCTCCGGTAGGAACGTCACTATGGATAACTTTTTTACCACCTTACTATTAGTCAAGGAGCTCATGAATTGGAGGATGTCTGTGGTTGGAACAGTAAAAAAAATAAAACATATATTCCAAATGAATTTAAGCCGTCGCGGGAACGTGAGGAGAATTCAAGCTTATTTGGTTTTTGCGAGAACGCAACAATGTGTTCCTATGTGCCATCAAAAAATAAATCTGTTGTTTTGCTGTCGACAATGCACAAAGATTGCGCTATTGAAGGACCCAAAAGCAAACCCGAGATGATCATATATTACAATAAAACAAAAGGTGGCGTTGACACCATGGACAGGATGTTGTCACAATATACTAAAAAAAGTGGAACATTCCGCTGGCCTTTGGCATTATTTTATAATGTTTTGGATGTATCGGCTCTTGCTACATTCATAATATATAAAGAAAATCAACCAGGTTGTGTGAAGGACCTTGTGCGAAAGCGTTTTCTGGAAGAACTAGGCGAGGAGCTCTGTCATTCCCAAATACTGATGAGGTCAACTAATCGCAATATTGCTGGAAGATTTCAAATAAAGTCGGCAATTGAATGTATTTTAGGTATTAATTGCTTTGAATTATTCCTTGAAGAAATTATTCATATCCTTTCTTATTTCTTTATAGGAAGGCCGATCCAACATATTCAGACTGATGACGAATTTGAGCAAAATGTAATTCAAGAGAGGGATCAAACTGGGCGACTAAAGATAAAGGGCAAGTGTTATAAGTGTTACGATGCGAAAATAAAACGAAACACTCGCCAAGCATGCATAAAATGCAATAAACCCGTTTGCGCTGAACACAGTTTGGTTCAAACAAAATGCGTCACTTGTTTCGGAGGACCTTCGGTATCACGCTCAGCAAAAAAATAATTTTTTATTCATTAAAATTTCTATTAACTTTATAAAATCAATGAAAACATAATAAAAAAAATAAATATAAAAAGTTACAGCAGCAAATCTATGTGCATATACACGTATTTTCATAGTAAAGTGTACTGGGTCACCCAGGTGGGTATTGGTAAACTACACTCAAAAAAAAAATTACTCAGATTATGGAAAAATGGGAATGATTCGGCGCTAAAGACATATTTCCATATTTTAATGTACAATTTTCTTTAAAACGTGGTTTTTATTCCTTGATTTGAAGAAAATCGTACATCAAAATATGGAAATATGTCTTTAGCGCCGAATCATTCCCACTTTTCCATAATCTGAGTAAGTTGTTTTTTCAGTGTACGTACATAAAAAGTCAAAATCCCAAGAAATGTATGTTCCGGATGAAAAAAAAGTTCAAACTTGCTATTATCTGAAATAACTCGAAAAATTGATCAGTGACTAAAAAGCATTTTAAAATCGACCCAATAGTTGTTGAGAAATCGCAAAAAGAAAACGCAAAAGGTCACCCGGGTGGGTATTGGTAAACCGAAGGATATATGTGTATGTTTTTGTTTTTCATAATTTCTGGCATGTTGTTGAAAGTTTTCCGTCGCAAAAAGATTAGGAAAGTCAAGTAATTGTTAACAAAGATATTTAATAATAAAAATTTCTGAATAAATGATGGCTCACTTTCACTGTGACTCACTGTATTCCCATCAAAACAAATTTCAACCATGGGAATTGTTGTTGCAAAAAGTGACAGGCACATTATGTGTCAATGGGAGAATGGGAAACTAAATAAACCAAATATGAAGAAGAATCGACCACAGTGTTGTATTCAAACGTAGCAAAATCTTCACAAGAAAATTGCCAAAATTCCTAATAAAATCAATTAAAACTCAAAAATATGTTAATTTTTTGTTATTATTGCTACAAATATAGCATTACAAATTCAATTCACCCAATAATTTTAAAGATTTAACGATTTCAAAATTCATTTCAATTTTTTTTTTTTGTAACTTTTGCACAGTACTAGGTCCGTTTATTATTAGCTAGTTATGAATAGTTAGCCAAGTTTCGGCTGGCAAATCGTTTCTTGAGTCAAAAAAATAGCAGAAGAGAGCCATTGACAGCTCCAAATTTCAGCTAGTAAAATTTTCCCTAGCTGAAATTATTTGCTGCCAAAGTAAGAAACAGCTGTTGAAAAAATAAACAAACGAATACTTTTGATTTTATTACTTTTGAAATTTTCTGAATTTTTGAAATAGAAATAAAGAAAATTAAATGTTTTTTACAAAAAATAACCATTAACAGTCAAAAATAGCATTCAAATTACTAATCGCTAATTTTTACTATTATTCCGTTTCTTGATTTTCTGTTCGTTTCGCTCTTTATGAGCGGAATTCTTTCCGTTTTGCTCACTTGACAGCTAGCTGCTAGTTTAATAAAGCCCAAATTACATCAGCGATGTGGCAGCGGGCAGCGACGGTTTTCGAAATCAGCTGATGCGTCTAATATGAGCAGCGACTGCCAGACCAAACACAATAGAGCGTTCGCAGTATTTGGCAGTGACTTCTTTATATATTAGGTCTGTTTCCTTTTACCTTGGACACGTGGTGACATAAATTTACTTACCATTTTCATGTCCATCTTTTCAATTAAAATAATCAATCTTGTTTAATTTTTTCCTCTGCTCTTTCTTCTTCTTTGCTTTTTCATTCCGCCAGCAATATTTGATAGTGGAAATCAATTAAGTAAAAATTAAATTCTCTCCTGCTTGCTGGCATCAAAGTACGGAAACACAAAATTAGTAAAAAATATATTGCATTGGATAGTACGGAAACAGACATAAGTTCACATCAACACTTGAAGATGGCTGCGATTCAAGGCAGCGGCAGCGAATTTAGAATTTGGGCTAAACGGAGCGGTGCTGCGAGCTGACTCTGCTGTATTACACTGGTCGACAAGTTTTTGTTACAGAAATAAAATTCTACTTTCCTAAAGGATTTCGGTGCGCTGAATCCGAATCTGAAGTCAGATTTTCTGTAATACGTACAGTTTTTGAGATATTCATGCCCAAAGAGGCGAAAAACACGTTTTTTGGCTATATTCACTCCTCAATATCTTTTAAATTACTTATTTTAAAAACTGATTAAAGCCATTGAAAACGAGGACATTTCTCTTGAATAAACCGTTTTAATATTTCAGATATCTTTCTTGTAACTTGCAATATTGCAAATTAAGCTTCATTAGTTTTGGAATATTTTCTCCATACAAAAATATTTAAAAATTTTGAAGCACGCTTTTAGGCAGTTTATTATATTATGGACGTATGTAAGTGGCTTTGTAAAAAAAATTGTTCTGCTGAGCAACTACAAAATTTGATTGCGCCTATAACATGCTACAAATGCTGCCGTTGTTTTCGACGACAAATACCTTATTGTGCAAAAACATATATTACTACATACCTAAATTAGATATCCGAAAACTTAAAACGTTGTCTTCAAGAGAAATGGCCGAGCTTTCAATAGCTTTAATCAATTTTTAAAATAAGTAAGTAATTTAAAAGATATTGAGGAGTGAATATAGCCAAAAAACGTGTTTTTCGCCTCTTTGGGCATGAATATCTAAAAAACTATACGTATTACAGAAAATCTGACTTCAGATTCGGATTCACCGCACCGAAATCCTTTAGAAAAGTAGAATTTTGTTTCTGTAACAAAAATTTGTTGAAATTTTGTCGACCAGTGTTATGTGCCGCTTCATTGCAAACCGTAGTTTCTAAAAATCAGCTGATTTCGAAAAACAGTCGCCGCCACAGCCACAGCGCTATTGTAATTCTGGCTTAAGAAACAAACCTACTACATGGTGACAGGCACAACATGCCAAACGATCAGCTGAGAGTGTCGCAACTTATAGATATAAACTATGCTGCTAACTAGAGTGCTATTGTTTTTGATCACTTGTGATTGGAGTAAAAGAGACAAACCTATTTTGAATAGATAGCCAAAGTACATAAGAGAGAAGGTGATGCAAGATCACACGTACGCAAAGCCAGGCATCACTTCTCACAAGGCCCTTAAGAAAGTGCACAAAACATATGTCAGCGATGAACAGCACGTGCGGTGTCAGCTGAAGCTCACTGTCCCGTAAGGTGTCAAAGTTGTACAGACCGTCGTATCGTGGATAGGCGAGTGTGCAGACCAAAATTTTGGTTTGCACTCAAGTGTGCAGAAAATGGTTGCCAGAGTATGTAGTATATATTTATTTTCTCAATAGATCTCTACATATCGTAAGATTTATTGGCAAAGTGGAGATAATGGGTCGTATTAATAAACAAAAAGCAATTGCTGTTTCTCAAATTTTTTGTAATTTGACAAAAAATTTTATGAAGAAACTTTCAAAATTTGAGAAAAAGGCTTGAAAAAGTAATTGCTTTTTTATTAATATAATCTAATATTTTGATAATCGCCAAAAAAGTCGCCATCGCCAATTTTCATAAATTGGTCGCCAAAGTTTGTAAAAAATCGCCAATTTGGCGACAAATCGCCAGTACTGGCAAGCCTGACGACGCAGCAAACGCGCAATATTGCACAATATATCGATGCTTGTGCAATATAATCGATTTATCTATTATCGATCTATTATAGATCCGCTGTAATTCTTAATCGTCGATATGTTATTTTCTTTATTTGTTTAAAAATCCTGAGCTCGCGCGCCCCTTGTAACTACGCGCCCCTAGGCAAGTGCCTAGTTTGCCTTAGGGATAATCCGCCTCTGTTCACCAGACAGTTTAATTTTTTCGCAATGAAGCCTGTAGCGTCAAGGACCACTTTCGATGTGTGTTTTGTTTGTTCGGCAATACGCCTGTTGTACGGACGAATACTGTATGTGGATTGGATATGCACCGATTGAACGAATGAAATTTTTCAGTGTATTCGATTTCATCACACATAACGCAGCCAACAGATTAACGATGGATGCGAGTTCTTTGTAAAAAATCTACATTTTATCATCACTTTTCGACATTTCCTCGGTATTTATTGGAATCGATGACCAGGCTTTTTGAAATGGAAAAGTTGATTCTATCAATTGCTCTTAATCAGCTGCCGCAAGTGTTCGATCAAATTGAGATCCGAAAATTGGTGCGTTCAACTATTCCATGAACTTTACTTTTTCCGTAAAAAGGAGGCATAGCGATTTATTCCGTAAAAAGGGAACACAGCGTTCTCTCTTTAATAAGTAGGTGGACAGATCATGTTGTTTAGAAAAGACTGGTTGGCTGTGCGTGTTACACGGAAAGAATTTTTTACTAGAATCAATGCTGTGACAAGAAAAATTAGACTTGATTTTGAACTTAGAAAATAATTTCTTAGGCCCGGTTTCACCAACCGGTCTCAACTTAGTTAAGCCGATTTTTTTACGTTTTCAGTTTCACTATGCAACTGAGCTAAGTCACAAGTTAGTCAGCTTTTGTCTTGACTAAAAATAAACTAAGAATTTGAGCCCCAAATCTGGGCTAACTTAAGTCAAAACTTAGTTTTAGCTTTAGTCACGTTGGTGAAAACGGGCCTTAGTTTATTTTTAGTCAAGACAAAAGCTGACTAACTTGTGATTTAGCAGAGTTGCATGGTGAAACTGAAAACGTAAAAAAATCGGCTTAACTAAGTTGAGACCGGTTGGTGAAACCGGGCCTTTATATTAAGAAAATCCAAGATAATTGGATTTTAAATAAATAAGAAAAAGTTTCCTCACTTCAAGCAAAAATGGATTATAAATAAATAAGTAAACATTTTCTTGCTTCAAGCAAAAATGGATTTTAAATAAATAAGAAATAATTTACTTTCTTGTTTTTAGAAATAAATACATAATTAAGCAATAATATTGGTATCAAATGAAAGGTGTTGAGCAGGCGTTCAACATAGAGATATTTTCATTGCGATGCCTAGGCCGGATCCCCAGATATGGGTCAAAATGTGGCAGCGAGTGACCCCGGAAAGTTTCTAGGCGATATTGGTATCAAATGAAAGGTATTGAGTAGGACTTTCAACAAAAAGCTCTTTAAATAGTTATGCCTAGGCTGCTTTCCAAGATATGGGTCAAAGCATGGACCGGGATGACTCCTGAATGCTTCCGAGCGATATTGGTAGCAAATGTAGGGCGTTGAGCAGGGCTTCAACCTACAGCTACATATTTTCAACGTAATTTCTAAGTCGGTTTCCCATAAATGGCTCAAATAGTGGGCCCAGATGGTGATGGATGGTCTCGGTAATGTAAAGATAAAGGTAAAGGTAAAAGTAAAGGGAAAAACTTTTTTCGTCGCTACGAAGCGGGACAGGTATTTGCTAGTATGACCTAAAAATAAATTTTTTCCAACTACAAATACATATGCAGCTTCACCTCCGCTTGTTCTACTCTTCTTCTCCCATTCTGGCATCTTCTTCGCCTTCACTGCTTGCTATGTTGTCCATTTTATATTCTCTTCCGGATTCGAACCATGGCATCAAGCTGAAACTCAATCCAACATCATCATATAGTGGGATATTCAACGTTATATTGGACTTTTGTGATGCTTTTATACGTCCGTTTTTCCGCGAAATAATTTCCACGAAACAAATTGTGAGCGTCGTTGACTTGAATTTTAAGAATTTCTATTCTTGTTTAACCCTAATCCTCTAAAGTGAGTCTCTCAATCTCACGTTAAAGTTTAAAAAAGAATTACTCCTTAACCAAAAATAATTTTGACTGAAACCTTGGATATTCCTCCATCTATGTACAGTG
Organism: Urophora cardui; assembly: GCA_960531455.1. NCBI lineage: Eukaryota > Metazoa > Arthropoda > Insecta > Diptera > Tephritidae > Urophora > Urophora cardui. The sequence goes on from OY482671.1 coordinate 108,309,768, forward strand.
TAACTTTGTTATTTGACTTCAGAGTTCAAAGGAACTTTAGAAGAAAGTACGAAAATAATTACTTATCAATTTTAAAAATCGGATGTTAAATAACAAAGTTACAAGAAAAAAACCATTTCGGCGGAATTTCGCGGGATCAGAAAAAAAAAACTTTTTTGTCCCTTAATCCTCTAAATCAGGCATTTTCAGAGCCTATGCACGCGGTACAAGCTTTTTAGAGCTTTCACACCGACAGCCTCACACCGACACTACAGAACTCTTCGTGCACGAAAAGAAATTTTGCAAATTTCTGTTCAGTCAGCATTGAGCTGTTGAGCTAGCAGGTAGTGCTGCCCGAGCAGTCTCTGATAGCCATGGGTAATGGCGCAATTTTTTTGGCGCTGATACAATAACTCCAGCGCCACTCGTGGCGCCAACTCACGGTACTGGCGCAATAACACCTTTAGCGCAATTGTCATGGAATAATCGATAAATACCATTTTTTCGCTTGTTACTGTTCACCATCCCCGTTTCATTTCTTTTGGCGCAATTCTGCTTACATTTACGAGGGCACAATTAATTTAAATTTTCATAATCATTTGGAAACATATTCCGTATATTTGTGAAAATATGCTGGAAATTAGAGTCACTTAGATCACTATCAAGCATACATAATTGTGACGGTGTCATACGTATACATATACTACGGTGCTGTTATTGGCGTTGTGGTTGCGCCATTTTACACTAGCTCTATATTGGTGCTGGTGTTAGCGCACGAAATTGAGTCGGTTTTATATTACAAAATTGAGTTGGTGCAATATTGAGTTGGCGCTATATTGAGTTGGCGCATTTCCCAAATCGGAGTTAGCGCAATAACGCCAGGGTTGGTGTTAGCGCAATTGCGCCGCGCAGCGCAGTGTTACCCATGCCTAGTCTCTGAATGCTTGTAAATGATTGTGTGTTGGGGGTGGTTTTTTTGTTTGGATTTTTTACGTAATATTTTTATTAGGAATCATGATTTTGCATTTCGTCTCATATTTTTTTATTTTAATTTTTTTTGTTTGTGGTTTTTTGTGAAGTTAGGAATAAAAATACTATCCATTTCCAATTTTAAAATTTTAATTTTCGACAATGGTTGAGTTGCTTTTGAGTGTAGCCAAGAGCTTTTGTGCTTTTAACACATGCACAATGTTTGAAAGTATTGGTGTGGTAATCCCCTGCAAAAAAGCCGAGTACTCCATGCACGCGTGTATAGAGTACTCGCTGTGGACCAACCGAGTACTCCTCAACCTGTCACATTTCATATAAAAAATATGGTCCATTTAACATGGCGATGTCCTAGGCAGGGATCACATACTCCGATTTCCGCATGACACCCGAGTAATCCAAGGAGTAACTACATGGGATTAATCCATGGAGTACCTACATGGGATTAATCCATGGAGTAGGTACTAAAATTAATGAAATTTAATAATCGCTGAACAGATTTGAACGACTGCCAATTCAATTTGATTATTAGGATTACATACATATATATGTAAGCTTTTCTTTAATAAAAATAAAATAATAAAATTTTTCTAGCGCAATCGCCAACATGTTGTGTTGCGTTCAATGTCTATTTATTACTAGATCGTGCACGTTCAAACGAGAATGCATACATATGTACATACATACATACATACATACAAATGTACGCACTTGCTTCGTCGTTATCGCGATATACATACATTCGGTTTTTGTAGCAATGTTCGGCTAACTACGAGCCGATGCAGATAAACGAGTCGCTTGCTTGGGTCTATGTTTATGATCACTTTGAAAGTACTCCTACCTACCACAAAATGGATCATATACTCCTATGATTTTTACAGGGTCCCTGCTCTAAATATAAGCTTCAAATTTAGGTGTTGACTTTCACAACTTTACATATAGATACTGAATTGCTTAAAAGAAATGAGTTAAATAATAGCTACATTAAATATGTATGTATGTACATTATTCTTATTTTAGATATTTGGCATCTTAATTTTTAAAAACAAGAACGGAAAATTCTTATTCTTAGAATATTTAAGAAAGAATTATTCCTAAAATTTTAAGAACGAAAAAGGATAAATTTATTACGTACTAGTCGGACTTAATTTTAGAACACCATTTTTCTCTGAGTGTACGGTTCCCCAAGTTTATTTCATTATCTGCCAAACTTCTCCTTTATTCTACTATTTAGCGGGATCTTAATTCATACATATTTACGACCTTTCATTAATTTTCTATCTGCCACGTTTTCAAAGACCCGAAGTTAGCGCGCTGGTTTGCTGACTTTCCAACCTATTAAATTCAAACATGGACATACATACATAAATACTAGCCAATGTGGGTCTTATCCAGCGAATGATATGTACAAATGTAGATGGTAGGTAAATACTATGTAGGTATGAATATACGTTTTATGTAACATTTATTGGTTCATTCAACAGTCCAATAAGCCAGCTACAGTTTTCATTGATGATTCTTGCAACCTGAGCTAAACAAAAGAGCGTCATGCTAAGAGAATAGTCTCGCAATTCTTTGCTCTCGTAAAATTTTATATTTATATATATATATTTATAATATGAGGTGAGTAAATTTTGTGTGGTGATTATAAAGTGGTGGGCAAAAATCAAAAACAACCTTGACGTTTAACTGTGAGAGCGAGCAAAGAAACAGCTGATTGTCAAATGCATTGGATTGAGTGCAAAACAGTGCTACCGGATTTGAAAAAAATACCAAGTAAGAAAAGAAAGAAGACATAAATGCAAAAAGAAAAAACTTGCTCCTTGAAAAATTGAAAAATAGAATTGTATTGTGATGATGTCAATATTTATAGGCGAATTCTGTAACTCCGTCTCATCTCAAGTCACTAAATTTGAGATTTGAGACATGAGACATTTTTAGTGACTTGAGCCATTTTTGGTATTCAGTAACCGAAAGTCACTAAAAATTTCACCAAAGACTGTGGTGAAAATGTACTGAGACTGTTTGAGATAACAAAATAATTTAACGAATACTCACTAATCGATTACATACGAAAATAGGTTTTGGAAATGAATTTATGAGCAATATATTGCATTAAAAAAATAAAGCGTATCATTACTACTTATCACTTATAAAAATAGTTATGAATATAATGTTTAATGAGTGTTTTATCTGAACCGATTCGCAAAAAAAATCATGTAACGTAAAACATTGAAATATCGATAAATATCGTACCTCATCACTATTTACACTTGATCGAAATGGCGGAATAAAGTAAGTTAGCAAAACCAGCAAAATTGTATTATTTTGCTAATTTCATACAAATAAACTTGTTTTATTACAGAAAATAGCAAGCGAACAAGCAAAGAGCAAACAAATTGTAAGTTTTTATAAATTTTGACGCTTTATTTAGTTCACCTCAATGTTTTGTTTATTTTGTGACCTCCTCGCCACCAGGTCACTAATTAGTGACGTATTTTTTGAGACTTGAGACGTGAGCTAGCTTACAGAATACCAAATTGTCTCAAAATCAATATCACCACGAAAAAGTCTCCAAAAGTCTCTATTAGTGACTTGAGACAGCTTACAGAATACTAGTATTAGTATTATTTTATCTAAATCGCTTTTAATGTACGTCATTTCCGATTGGTATGCTTTTTAATAGGCTAGAGCAAAACCAAATGCCTTATCATTAAAAAAATTCCTTCGAAGAGAAATATGTACAAGCATAAATGTATATGTATACTCAGGGAAAAGGACTCAAAAATAAAACTTTTATTTTTATAATGCACGTTTTAAACCGTCATTTTTATTTTAAGAAGATACAACATCGGATAAGCATTCCTCACCGATCTCCAGGCCACTTGTAAGCTTTTTTTATACAGATATATGTATTTGCACACGTACATACATACATACATATGTATGTATGTATGTACATATGAATGCATGTGCGAGCTTTTATCACAATTTTTTATTATCGTTTATTATCATCTCACATTAATATTCTAGTGGGATTTTGTTATTTTCCTTTTTCTCTGTTTTTGTTTTCGTGATATTGAAATTTTGCTTGGCATGTATGTGAGTAGGTACTATCACTTTCTTCTAGTTCATAATGAGAGGCGTGTTGTGGAAGCGGCATTGAGTAGTCTTCCTAAACAAGTTACCTAGGTACAAAGTGCTTATCGGGAAACAACAAATTTTAGGTTTGTTGCAATTTATAAAAATACTTAGTAAGTGCGTGTTGTAATTTAAAATAAAGCATCTAGCAAATTTTGCTTTATGCTAATAGAATTTGCGTTTTACATACCTATACATACATACATATGTATGTACGTACGTGTGGCGTTTTTGTGCTTTTTGTTTACTTGGAGAAGTATAGTAACTGTCAAAAAATTTACATATCTACATACATAGGTACTGTGATTTACACTCCGTATTAAGTATATTTTCACAAAAAAAAAAAAACATATATGTAAATACATACATACATACCTATAGGTAAGTATCTACTATATAGAAACTAATAAAATCGTCTACGTATTCAAGTGTTTATTCAAACGTGTCATCGAGGCAACTTGAATAGAAAAAGTGTCTTTTTTATAAGAATTCTTATCTCTAATAGCTTAAGAGTGAAAAAAGAAAATCTGTTGTGCAAAATGCATTAGCACGGGAGCTTTGATAAGGCACAATGAAGCAAAATCAACTGTCTGCAAAATTGCAGCATGTTCGAATATTCGACTGTGAACGATTATTTGAACATTACTATTCGATTTACAGTGTGTATTCGTATAGTCATAGCCGGAAATTCGATGACCTTATTGAATAAGGGTATATTCAGAAACGCAGCATGAAACGCAACAGCGGCAGTAATTATTTTTTTGATGATTGTGATGAGCGATGCTTCATGCAAAATTGACGTTTATGAACGCTCTGCTTGTACTACAAAAGCAGTTTGCGCTTCAAGCTGAGTTTCTGAACAAAGCCTAAAAGCCCGTCTCCACATAACTTGATTCGCCAGCGAAGCATCTAGGGAAACATCTCGCTAAATAACCCGTCCTAACGTGGCTGATCGTGATTCAGTTTAACATTTCTCTTTCTTGTTCTTCTTAAATGTTTGTATGTTTGCTTATTTTTGCGTTTTTGTTTTGGCCTGTGCGAGATTTCGATAGATTTTCGAAACAAAATTAGAGAAGGCATCGATATCATCGCGTTTGGCAAGAGGATTGAGAACGAAACAAGTGTTTCAAACTTCACTCGCCCTCAGAAATTTGTATGGAAATTGGCGAGATTCGGCACTTGCTTTGAGGTCGAAACAAGATTGAGAGAGCGAGTGCAGAAAAAAAGAGCGAAACACGTTATGTGGAGACATGGTATAACATGCACGTGTAGATAGGTAGGTAGTTATTTTTGACTTGTCACCATAATTCTCCGACGCGCCCCTTAAAATAACACCATCAATAACATATCCATCCTCAAAATCTTTCCTCGACTGTTGCTTGTTTACCTGTCTCTAGTCATCTATCTATATTATAAACACCCCTATTGCGAGTGTCGACTGTGATAGATAATCGACTGTGATCGATCCACGAGCATTATATTTACATGCTCTTTTGGTCGATCAATTATCGATTATCTATCACAATCGACACTCGCAATACGGGTGTAATACGCTAACATAAATTTTGTTCCATCTTCTCCGTCGAAAGTACTGAACCGATTTTAAAACTAAGCACGCCATTAGAAGGGTATTGCTCTCAAATAGAACTGCGCCAATTTTCATGAAAATTGGTTGGGAAATGCGTCCACAATCGTCGTTGGAAAATTGCCGTGTGGTTGTTGTTGCATGCTTTTGCACACAACAGAGCTGTCTCAATGCGCAAGCATACCTGACTTTGTGCGTTTTCACCAAACTTACCATGCAATTCTGAACATGTTTGGCTGGATGTGGTGGGTAGTTTCAAAGAAGTACAAACGTAAAAAGGTAGAGAAAGCACTAAAACAAAAACATAAAGTCAAAGAATATGTAGGATAAGAAAGAATAAGTAGGAAAAAAATTGAGGAAAGAAAAGAGCAGAAATAGAAATAAAGAAGTAGGTAGGAGAATTTGGAACACCAACAACATAATAGTAGCAGTGACAGTAGCAACAAACAATTATACAAAACTATAGTTGCACTTTAGTTATAAGAAAACATCTAGAACAAGTAAGGAAGCCTAAGTTCGAGTGGAATTGAACATTAGATACTCAGCTGTATGCTTTCATTGTTTGTTTGCGTTTGATGGAAACACGGTGTAGGTACTTTATATAAAGCAAGTGCTGCATAAAGTGGGCGTAGCCAACTAAGCATATGAATATTATTCTTTGTGCAAAATTTCATTCCTTTATGACTTTAGTTACAAAGATGTCACGTTACAAATTCCCAAAGGGTGTTCCAGAAATATCTTTGTTAAAAAGTAGGCGTGGTCATAAACCGATTTCAATAACTTTTTGCGTGTCTATTAATACAACTTATAAAAGTGTATAAACCAAGTTTCGTCATAATATCTCAATTATTTGTCGAGTTATAGGCTAAGAAATTTCGTATATTCCTTTGTCTAAAAAGAGGCGGTGCCAGGCCCATTTTCCAAAATTTGTCTATTTTTTGTTTCCGGTCTATTGTGGAACTCTTGCCACAAAATTTCAATGAATTATCTTTATATTTGACAAAGATATCGCTTAAAATGTTTTTATTAGGCCACTTTATAATACTCATATATAAAAGTGGGCGTGGTCGTCAACCGATTTCGCTAAAATTTTCAACATGTATTCCCACAAGTAATAAAAGTGTACACACCAAGTTTCGTCATTATATATCAATTATTTGTCGGGTTATGGGCTCAGAAATCTCGTATATTCCAGCTTCTAAAAAGAGGCGGTGCCACTCCCATTTTCCAAAATTTTTGTGTTTTTCGTTGTATGTCCGCAGGTGGACTCCTGGCATAAAATTTCAATGATATATCTTTATATTTGACAGAGATATCGCTTAAAATGTTTTTATTAGTTCACTTTATAATACCCATATATAAAAGTGGGCGTAGCCGTCAACCGATTTTGACAATTTTTCGTCCAAACATTTGCCTAAGTATGTAAATCACGCGTATCAAATTTCATCGATATATCTTCAACAGTTTCTGAGTTATGACTCATAAAGCTTTCAATGTTTGCTCAAATTTCTTCATAGGGGCCTGAGCTCAACACGTGGGTCAAATTTCATCACTCTAGCTATATTAGTGGCTGAGATACCAAATTTCCGATTTTTTCTATATAGGAAAAGTGGGCGTGGTCATGGTCCGATTTCGCCCATTTTCAATACCAACCGTCCCAGTCTCGATACCAACTTGTATTCCAAATTTCATCAAAATATCTCAATTTTTGCGCGAGTTAGTGTTTACAGACGGACGGACGGACATGGCTCAATCGATTTCTCTTTTCACCCTGATCATTTTGATATATATGTCTATATCTATCTCGATTATTTCATGCTGTTACAATCCACCGTTGTGTGATTAAAACTATAATACTCTGTGTACTAGTACAGCTGAGTATAAAAACTGTCGAGTTTCGACAGTAGGCAGCACTCTGTTATATGTAATTCGATTATCAACCCAACCGCTCATACACCCCGTACATTTGTTTGTAGGAATGTGTGTAAGTAAATTAATTTACACAATTTTTAAGTTTTATTTATCAAGTAACACAAAGCTATGTTGCATAAATTATGTATTACATACCTATCATACTACCTATGTGGGGTGTTCTAATTGACAACCATTTCATCCACCGAAGATTTTAAGCAGTTTTCGTTTATATGTACCTATATATGTGTATGTATGTATACATAAATATTAAATAAATGCATTTAAATTGACGAATTTCTGCAATTTCTGAAATATGTTTAAAGAATCACTCGCGTTGCATACAATTGGAGCACATATGCACATACATACATACATATACACACAGGCAGCGCCAACGCTACCCCTTCACGGGAAAATGTCTATCATCACACAAATGTTCACTTCCAATTGCACCATCCTTACTTTAACAAACTTTTAATGTGCTTATTTATTAATATTATTCACTTGATTGTTTTTAACATTTTATTGCAAATACATTTTTGCTTCACAAGCACTTTTCTTGTTGGAAGAAATAAAGTCATAAAAGAAAACTGCCTACATTTATAAGAAAGAGCGTGTAAAGGCAAAACACAAATGTCAACAAACAATTTCCAATAAAAAAAAAAAGAAACAGATTCATATTAACTTGGCTGCGGTTGTGTGGGTCATGTAATGGGTTCCAATTTTTGACATGTGTAACAGTAGGAAATCGTAAAATGAAACAAATGAATGAAAAAAGTAGTAATGTGAATTTCACCACAAATCTACGTATGAATTTATGCTCTCTCACATATTTTAAGAGAGTCTGTGCGAAAGAAGTTTTTTAAAGAGGACAAAACCTTATACCAGCGCTCTTAAATTGAGAACGAATTTATAAATTAGCAATCGCGCAATCATGCTATCTCTTTTTAAAGCCACGCCCTCTTTTCAATCTTCTTACTATTGTTTATGTACCATGTATCTTTTATACATATTTATTATAACAAATATATCTGTGGCAATTTGCAATAATCGCTTAAGTCTTAAAAATTGATTTCGAGATAAATTGATTTTTATATTTGAAAGCGTTTCTTAACAAATCATAAAAGTCGATTAAAAACTATGGACGCAAAATCAGTGAGCCATTCAAAATGTAACGATCAAATTTTGTAAATAAAACAAAATGTCATCAAGAAATTTGATTAAGTATATACGTCTAATTTGGTTGTTATAGCAAGTTTAATATACCTCTATTGTAAGTTAAGCCTAAATGTTTTTATTTATATCTTTTGATTGAATTAAGTTATAAGCATGGGGGTTTTACAGAAATATAGAATTTTAAAAGGAGAATAACTTGGTATATATAACTCGAAATCTTCCTAAGTCGACTTAAGCGATTATTGCTTATGACCACAGATATTTATGCTTACATATTCTCAAATAAAAATGTATGAAATTATTTAATTTCATTTTGCAGAAAAAAATGTCTATGAATGGATTTCTTAAACTGCGATCAAATATTTTTAAGTCATTTATTAGGGCCTACAAAGCGTCTGGTATTCCGGAATTGACACAGGTTAGTAAAAGGAATTGTGTATGTGGATATGTATCTACATATAAAGGTATTTAGTTAATAAAAAAATAACAGTAAAATAATATAAGAGGAACGAAATTAAGTAAATGAATGAAATGGAATAGAATAACAAAAGAAAATAAATGAAATTACCTGAGTTAAGCAAAATCAAAAGCTTGCAATTTGAAAATAAACTTCAAAGGTTTTTCGAGGAGGAATAAAATAGTTAGAGTTAAGATACCTATCAGTCTAAAACTTTTCATAGGGTATTTAAAGGTAAAAGTAATGTTTCATGACGAAAATGGGCGAGCCACGCCCATTTTTCGCTGCTGCTGCCATACATAGGGGATACTGTGAATTTATGTTGAATTTCGAATAGAGATAAAAATTTAATTTTCTAAAGGTTTCCTATACGCTGAATCTGAATCTGAAGTCAGATTTTTGATGCTACGTGTAATTTTAGAAACATTGTTATTTTAAGTTTATTAACATTGCGATAGGAATTTTTAAAGTTTTTCATTTTTTTTAGCAAGTTAGTGAAATTAAAATAACAATATCTCAGGTACTAAAGAAGATATCCGAAAAAGTGTAACGTTATTTTCAAGGGAAATTATTAGGTTTTTAAACCCTATATCTATATAAATGAGTTTTATATTTTTATTATTATCAATATAAAATTGTAAAGTATCGCCATTTTCGAAGTTTACTTTGCTCTGAAAAAAGTGAAATTGTAGCCTCGCTTGCAAACTCCCGCAGATAAAATAACATTTGCATTAAAGAGGACACTACTTGTATTAGCTGTAACTACATATATAATTTGTATTGATCCTATTTGATCCAACTTATTTATATTCTATTTAACACAGAAAAAACTCACAAAAATCAAAACACAACACGGCTTATTTAAACTCAAAAATACATTAACGATTATTGTTGTTTCAGAAAAAAAGTTTATTCAAATTCGTTAGCTTTTTTCACCACTTGAGATTTTTATATAATATCATGGTACAATAACTTAGTATAGCTGCCTTGATATATCTAATATGAGTAAAATATTTTTTACGAATACAAAAATCGAAACCAAGACTTTGAAAGCTTTCTGACAAACAAGTGATAGCCAGCTGACATTATTTTTTATATTTTTTATTTACTTCAGTAATGTGTAATAAAAGGCAAATAAAAGGTAGGTAATTATTTTTTTTGGGAAAATCAAAAGTCGATAATTGGGTTTAATTCCTCAATATTTCGATTTTGAACCATAGTGTATTTGTAGAGTTATCCAACCCCATAAAACAATCACTAATAAACCAAAAACCCGCCTTCAAGAGCAAAATTGTTGACATTTTTTAGAAATTTAAAATAATGTCAGCACTTTTATACCCAACTTTACTTCACTTAAACTTAATGAACTCTTCCAAATTTTATTAGATTTTTAATAGCTATACATTTATGGGAAGCGTGTGATTTAGTTGAAAAATAATTTCCGATTTCGGGAAGAGTATAGGGCAAGAATTTGAAGATTCATGAGAAAAAAAAAAAATTTAGGCCGCGATATTATCTGCCCTGAGTAGTGCACCAAAAAACTGAATACGCCATTCGATTTAGTGGTTAATTCTACATATGGATACATATCAATTTTTTTTCTTGTGGAAAAGTTCAACTTTTTTCATACATAAATCTAAACATACCTTGAAATTCTGGGAATTTGCGCGTTTTTTGGTGTAGCTCCATCTAGTTTTTGGAAAAGTGAATTTTTGTTTCAGTTTACTTACTCTAAAACACCCTATTTTTATATTCCGGTGCCGGAGGGAGGATCTGAGAAGGTTTAAAGAATCCCATACATAAATAAGCACATCTCACACTGAAAAACTTCAGTGTATGAATACACACGCTTTCGCTTAAAAGTATGCAATGTTTACATACATACATATATACATACATACATACATACATACATACATACATACATACATACATACATACAGGTGAAACTAATAAAAGCGTGTTAAAAACTCATCTAATGTACATATGAGAGAGCCTAGAGCCTAGTCAACTTTGAATTATAAAACTGACATCGGGACTTAAAGTGCTATAAAATATTATTATCGACATGGATAAATATCCAATACAACAAATGCATTAAAAGAATTGGCTAAATAATAACAAATATCTTTGTAACTACTCAGTAAATGAGTGTGACTCCTGGGATACCGAAAAATCCCTTTGTTGCACCTATATGAGTACGAATACGAATTTTAGTTCAACTATTCAACTTTCAGCTACAATTTGTATATGGTTGAAAAAACATACTGCATAGTACCATATTCTATAAAAATATCTTATATATTCAAATTCAATTAACTATTTTCAATATTTAAAATTGTGACTCCTGGGACAAGTGCGAAATATGTAATATACTAGATTATTGAAATCAGTTTTATTACTGTTTAAGCCCATTTTGACCAAGTTATTCATAAATCTCTCCCAGCAGAATTGAAACCAAGCCAATTAAATGAAAAAAATAAAGTGAATGCAAAATAATACTTATAATTACTTGAAAGTTCTGATTAAATATTTATTTAAAACAAGTCGAATTCAACATCTCTAGAAACAATTATTTAAAACTAAATAATAAAAACTTAAAACATTTCAAAATTTCGTTTCAGAATCATCTATTTTAAGTAAAGGTTCAGAATCGTGTGACTCCTGGGACATATTTCGAAATAGTCTAGAAACCACAGTATGACCCTATTAACTTAAAAAATGTATTTAGACGGTGAACAGCCTTTTAATCCTTACTCTCATAAATATCTGGTTTCATAGGGTCATACCTAAGGTAACCAGACCAATTTTTATGCCTTTTCGTGTGACTCCTGGGACACTCTATTGCCACTATCACGAACACCGTCGGCGGTACCGAAATGACGTTTTCGGCAAATCGGCATTATGACAACCGACGGCGCGCCGAATCTTTCGAAGTTCGGTAAATCGGCATTATGAACACCGAATGAACGAACATTTTGACAGTTTTTCTTGCCGAAATTTGCCGCAAGTATTTGGTTGCGGCGATATTAACAAAATATCAAAGATTACAATAAAAGTTCAAGTAAATTATGTAAATGCATGTATGAAGTTGTAATAAGTGTTAGTGAGTGTGAATATATGTAAATACATTAATCAACCGGTCGCGAGAAGCCACAGACATGGCCCGGGTCCATTGCATTTTCCACGGCGATTGAACCGCTGTTATACGCAAAGAAAAACTTCAAAGAAAAAATTGTGAAATAATGATAAGAAGAGTGATTTACGTGTGTATGTAGGTTTTGCAAATTAAAATATATTTTCACCCAAGAATAATAATCGCTAGCTTAGAGTGCAAATTGTGTAAGTCCTTTTTTAAAACTTTGTAGGAGAGACAAAAAACAAAAAATAAAAAAATTTCGAAATGAAAAAAAAATTTTCTGTTCATGTAAAATTTCGGACTTACACAATTTTCTTCGTTTTTTGGACTTACACAATTTGCGTATCACAGAATAACAACGAGTAGAAATATGAAAAGTATCAGAGACTTGTTTAGCGTGGTGCGTATTTGATTTTTCTAGCGTTCCACATAAAAATTCACTTTTCCATAAAAATGGACTTACACAGTTTGCACTCTAAGCTAGCGTAATGCATTTTCTGAAGTTGATAATTATTGTTTGACTACTATAAAAAGCAACTAACGAATTATGAATGTGTATTACCAACAATTTACGATTTTAGTAAAAATGTTCGTCTAAATAAAGACGCGTTCAAATAAATATTGCAAGTGGTGGAAGGTCGGCTTCAGTATAATGCGCCGGCCGTATTTATTTTCAAACCACTAAGAATGTTTCAATGAATCCTTCAGGAAAAGTTCTGTGAATGATAATTTTACTAATTATAATACTCCCGACTACGCAAAATTACTGTAAATCTCTCCAGATCTAACTCCAGAAAGGGAGTTCTGTCGGCTGATGGTTACTTTTCAAAGCGCGGCGGCCTTCGCAATGCATAAGGGTGCTCTACGCAAAAATACTGTGTTATTAATGAATTATAAGTTTCCGCAAAATTTCGTTTGTATTTTAGTGATCTATCAGAAACGAAAAATTCCGTTGCCGGGTACATTGTTATTGAAATTTTCCCCTGTTTTTGTATACAATTTGCTTTTATGTAGTTCAAAATAATTCTATGAAAAACAGAAAAAAGGACAAGGTAAAGATTTCTTTCACGCAAAATTAAGACTATTTTTTTATCTTCAGCCTGTAATTAAATTTACGCTTGTTTACTTAAAGTAAGGGCCGTTTTCACCACCTCCGGTTAATTTAACCGGTGGTTATTTTGACGTAACTTGTATGGCGAGCTGTCAAATAAATTGCTTAACCGGGAGAAATCCTCCGGTTAAGCACTTAACCGGAGATGGTGAAACCGGCCCTAAAAGGATTGCTATGATCTCTCAAAAACTTTCTTTCGTTCAGAGAAATCCTTTGCTCCTCTTCCTCTACTAATAAAGCTGCTATCGCAATAGAATCCATTATTTTATAATTTAAATAAATTGTTTTTAGTAAAATAAAGTAAAAATGTTTTTGGTTTTATCAAAAAAATAAGAAACCTGATAAAAACCCGCTCAATTTCGCATCACCACTTGGTAACGCTGATTCGAACATAGTTCATATAGTTGGCAACACTTAACTTCGAACCGACGGGGTAGCTGATACGATTTTCGAGGAGTTCGGCACCGTGGCTTTCGGCGTTTCGGTAATTCGTTCGGTGTTCGTGATACTGGCATATATCAGGGCTGCTCAACAGGGACGTAACGGTTATAAGAGAAATGGGGTAAAAGTCATATTTAAGCATTATCATGAGAAAAAAAATTTATTGGTCCTTAATAACCATTATAAAAACCAAAATACCGTTTTGGGCCTGAATAACCGTTATGGCAACCAAAAAAGTGTTTTGGGCTTGAATAACCGTTATGGCAACCAAAAAACTGTTTTGGGCCTGAATAACCGTTATTCAGATTTTTATGTTTTTTTGGTCAGCTATAAAAATCAAGCCTATTTATTTGTCAATATTTCTGGACGAAATTGGTATCCAATGAAAGGTGTTGAGCAGGGATTGTAGCTCTGATTACCTCTTTTCATTTGATACCAATATTGCTTAAAATATTCCAGGGCATCCGGGTCCACTTTTCACCCATAACTGGGAACCCGACCTACGAATCTTAACAAATACACCTCTATGTAAAGGCACTGCTCAACACCTTTCACTTCATACCAATATCTTCCAGAAATATTGAATAATAAATAGGCGTGATTTTAATAGCTGACCAAAAAAAATTAAAAATCTGAATAACGGTTATTCAGGACCAAAACAGTTTTTTGGTTGCCATAACGGTTATTCAAGCCCAAAACATTTTTTTGGTTACCATAACGGTTATTCAGGCCCAAAACGGTTTTTTGGTTTTTATAATGGTTATTAAGGACCAAAAGAAGATAAAGGTTATTTTTGCGTAACCTTTTCACCACGCAAAAACAAAAAAAACTTTATTTTCGGTCCCTGCTGCTCAACGCTCTCGTATTGAAAGTACAAAACTCAATACATCTACAAATTTTGTATATGCACTTAAAAATATTTTCGCTCATTTAAATTTTTTTATGAATTCCAATAAAATATTATTTTAGAATTTATTTTCAAATGGTAGTATCACATACATACAAATTTTTTTATTTTTTATATGAAAATTTTTTGAATACAAATTTTTTACAGTGCTTTCATTTTTTGAATTTTTTTTTCATTACACATTTGTTATTGTAAATTTCGATTTATTACGGCAGTGCTCGAGCTCCTATACAAAGTGCCTTTGCTCTGCACATTCAATAGGAATCATAGGCACATCTCTATATATATAAAAATGATTTGGTATTTAATTGTAACGCTAAAACTTGAAAACGGCTGAACAAAATCAAATACTTCCTTAGTTTGTTTGTTGTTACACCGCGAAGGTTTAGTCGAAGAAAAAATTAAAAAATGTTAGGGGGGCGTGGCACCTCCCATACAACCTTAATTTTTAAAGCTGATTATCTCTAAAACAGTTCAAGGTAGAGAGCTGAAAATTCGTATAGAGGTAGGTGATATCAAAACACTTCTCACTCAGAAAAGTGGGGTTTATCAGAAAAGGGGGCGTGGCACCTCCCATACAACCTTATTTTGTAAAGCTGATTATCTCTAAAACAGTTCAAGGTATGGAGCTGAAAATTGGTATATAGCTAAATGATATCAAAACCATTCCCACGCATAAAAGTGGGGGTTATTGGAAAAAGGGGCTGAATATCTCTAAAATTGTTTAAGCTAGGGACTTGGAAATTGGTGTGGAGATAAACGATAACAATTCCATATTAACGCAAAATAATAGGAGTTATACGAAAAGGGGGCGTGGCACCTCCCAACAACACTTAATTTTTTAAGCTGAATATTTTTAAAAGGATTTAAGTCAGGGACCTGGAAATTGGTACAGAGCTATATGATACCAAAACAATTTTTGCGCATAAAAGTGAGGATTATCGGAAAAGGGGGCGTGGCACCTCCCATACAAACATAATTTTTCATGCTGAATATCTATAAAAGCGTTTAAGGTTGGGACCCGAAAATTGATCAGGAGATTAACGATATCAATAGCATGCTTATGAAAAAAACAGTAGTTTTGGGAAAAGGGGGCGTGGCACCTCCCATGCGTTCTTAGTTTTTAAGGCTAAATATCCCTAAAAGCGTTCATGGCATGTACATAGAAATCACTATGCAGATATACGATATCAATACCATGTTCACCCAAAAAAAAAACAAATTTATCGAAAAATGCGGCATTGCACCTCCCATACGTACTAAACTTTTGAGGCTGAATATATCTAAAAGGGTTGGAGGAGAGGCCTGAAAACCATTATGGAGGTATACTATGCCAATACTCTTACTTACTTAGTTAAAATAGCCAAAACTCAGTGAAAATAAATATCCGGAACAGAAAACTAAAAATGTTGTGTGTCGTGCAGCCTTAAACTGAATACTAAAATTATATATTTTTGAAGTTGTATACACAATGAAGTAGTGAAAAATCGTTAATTTTCTATTAAAAATAATACGAAATATGAAATTATTAAAAAAAAAATCTATTTTGGGCAGAACGAAGTTTGCCGGGTCAGCTAGTATGTATGTACTAGACCTCTGCACAATACCATTTGCCTCTTCTATATTTTCGAATACTCTATGCATTGTACAATTAGTCACAGCACAATTTCAATGCAGATACGAATATAACCCATACTTTTCATTTGGAATACAAATACTATTTCTATTTGCTCTGTTGGAGCGATTAGTGTACACTATTCGCCACGATAGAATAGAACATAATAATAACCATGTTATGAAGTATTCGCAAAACCTTGTTGCTTCTTTGGTTTGTTTGTTTATTTAATGTGCATATCGCATTAAGGTGGACCAAAAAATAAAAGCCCAACAAACATATGTTCCATTTTTTAATGATAAGAAATGTTTTTCTTGTTCATTAAGGACTTTGAAAAAAATTATGTATCATCACTGATATAAGAAATTTGGAGGCATTTGCACGACCTCTAAATTTTAATATATTAAGTAAAAATTTTAGGTATAGATTTCCGTATTATATTCGCATGAAAATCGGGTTGTTCCGAAAATTTCGGGAGAACTTTATTTCCTTCATAAAACCACCTTAATATGCCAAATAAGTTTCCTAACCAATGCCGAAAAAATCAAAAGAATCGAAGTATTGGTTACCGAGTTAGTTTAAAATATATAGAACAGTTGGAAATATGTAGATCGTAAAAAGCTCTGGTTCGAAATTTATTTTAGACATATGTATGGTTTCTTGGGCAAAAAAGCTTGAAATTACCCAAATTTTTATAATTGCGATGTGTCCATTAATTTTTTTTTTTGGCCCCTACCAATCGACCCGCCCTAGTGTGTATGCATATCCACATACACACACTCACACTAGCAGCGTAATTTTGCTGAACACAACGTCTGGATGTGTGTTTATGAAAATATGTTTGTACATACATATATTTCGATTATATTCGAAGTATTTGCAAGTAGTGTACACTATTTGCAGAACCTTTTTAAGGTCATGTAATTGTCGCTACGAATAAGTAATTGTATTGGTTCTGTTTATGGTTGTGCTCTACTTGCGTTTATTCTAAAACGACAGAAACAAGTAGGTACTGTAATTGGACGGCCGCGAATATTTTGTTGGCCGTTTCGAATCCATTCGTGCAGCCTTCTAGTATGTACATACATATGTATAAAATTTTTTTATATCTGAGTGCTTATGGGAGTGCAAAGAAAATTTTATTTTCATATTTGAGGTGAAAATATGTATCTGTGCCTATGATTCCGAACAAAACAAAAACAATTGTGCTTTGAGTGCCTATGAGGTGAGCAGCCCTGCTCTATATGAATCAATTATATGAAGATATACACAAAAATCACATATGTATCTTTTTTTAATTTTTTGTAATGCAATTATTCAAATTTTTCTCTGCTTTACTTGAATGACTTGCAATTTTTTTTACAAATGAAAATATAGCTAATATAGCAATGCAAACATGACCAAACTTTTTCCACAAAATAGTTAGGTGTGAAGTCAAAGTTCTATGGACAAAAATTTTGGGTTTTTACATATTTTTCTATATTTCTGTTACCAGATTAGGAAAATATACACATTTAGGTACAGGTAACTGAATAAATAGGAATGGTTAGTATCATTTTAAATTTTATGTCGTTTTCCTCTTTTGGCTGGAATGTCCCATATGTATGTCATAGATTCCTTTTTCGGAAAAGGGAAGTATAAAAGCATCAATGAAATTCAATATAATGTTGATTGTCCCACTCAGTGGCGCACACAGAAAAATATTTGGGGGGGGGGGGGGGGGGGGGGATTTTCAATATCCAACGGAAAATTAAAAAAAAAAAATACTTAAAACTCGTCCAGACAATTTTGACTTAAATTTATGTTTGGGGAGTGCACCTACGTATGCACACAATAAACAAAGGCACCTCTTAAATCTCAATTCATTGCATTTTATCTATATTTAAACTAAAACTAACAAGTAAGGAAGCCTAAGTTCGAGTGGAATCGAACATTAGATACTCAGCTGTATGCTTTCATTGTTTGTTTGCGTTTGTTCGATTAAGGTGTATTTTATATAAATCGAGTGCCGCATAAAGTGGTCGCAGCCACGCCCATTTTCAAAATTTTTATCAATCATTCAACTAAGCATATAAATTTTATTGTTAGTGCAAATTTGCAACCCTTTATGACTTCTAATTATAAAGATGTCACGTTACAAATTCCCTAAGGGTTTTCCAGAAATGTCTTTGTTAAAAATTAGGCGTGGTCATAAACCGATTTCGCTAAATTTTTGAGCATGTATTACCACAAGTTATTAAAGTGTAGAAACTGATATTCATCATAACATCTCAATTATTTCTCGAGTTATACGCTCAGAAACCTCGTATGTTCCTGTTTCTAAAAAGAGGCGGTGCCACGCCCATTTTCCAAAATTTTTCTACTGTTTGTTTTATGTCTATAGTTGGACTCATGACACAAAATTTCAATGACATATCTTTTGACAAAGATATCGCTTAAAATGTTTTTATTTGGCCCCTTAATAGTTCTCATATATAAATTTGGGCGTGGTCGTCAACCGATTTTGGCAATTTTTCGTCCAACCATTTTCCTAAGTACACTGAGAGAAAAAAAATATATGGAGGGGTCAAAGAAATTGTTTACCTATTTTGAACACTACTTTCTTTGTTTTGAGTAAATTTTCCTTAAAGCATGTTAAAAGGTTTATAAAATATTGTTGTTACATGCGTTACCATGGTTTCATATACTTGTTTTGAAAAAATTCATACATTAAAATAATGAAAAATTCTTTAAGTGCCATTCCATTCCCAACTTTCCTTGTTTTGAAGACTTGATTTCTTTAATTTTGAGAAATTAAATTCCCATACAAATCCCCATGGCAACGAATTTGTTTGAATGTTTTTTTATGTTTTTTTCCACATTTTTGAGAAAATTTACACAAAAGAAAGAAAATTTTGTATTGGGACGCGTGTTCAAAATAAGGAAAATTATGTCTTTGATCGAGAGAATTTTTTTTTTGGGTTTCTGAATTATGGCTTATAAACCTTTCAATGTTTGCCCATTAATAAGTGGGCGTGGCACCGCCTATTTTCCAAAATTTCATCAAATTTCTTCATGAGAGCCTGATCCCAATACGTTGGTAAAATTTTATCACGCTAGCTATATTAGTGGCTGAGATACTAAATTTCCGATTTTTTCTATATAGGAAAAGTGGGCGTGGTCATGGTCCGATTTCGGCCATTTTCAACACCAACCGTCCCAGTCTCGATACCAACTTGCATTCCAAATTTGATCAAAATATCTCAATTTTTGCGCGAGTTAGAGTGTTTACAGACGGACGGACGGACGGACGGACGGACATGGCTCAATCGATTTCTCTTTTTTTTCTTCACCCTGATCATTTTGATATATATAAGTCTATATCTATCTCGATTATTTCATTCTGTTAGAATCCACCGTTATGTGATTAAAACTATAATACTCTGTGTACTAGTACAGCTGAGTATAACAAACCTCAGCTAATATCCACAGCATACTTTTAGGGAGATGTCTCCACACTGCTTGTTTATAAACATAATCAGTAGTTGTTGACAAATATTGGCAATATACATACACGAATATTCATAGATTTTACAACATGTATTTAACAAATACTTTTGCATGTGCCATCTTTTATAAAATTATTTTTTTTATGGTGTTGTCAAATTTTGGGGGGGGCGGGGTTTAACCCCAAAACCTCCCCTTGTGTGCGCTAATGGTCCCACTATATGATGCCGTTGGATTCAATTTCAGGTTGATGTCAAGGTTCGAAACACGAGGAGAATATAAAATAAAGAACACTGCAGTAAAGGTGAAGAAGGAAAGAAGATGAAAAGAAAAATGCAAATGAAAATTAATTTTTTCTTGTTTTTTACTATATATACATACAATTGTATTTATAAGCTTACAACAAGCTTTCACAAGTAATATTTTTCTACAATTACATACATTTGTAAGCTTATAAAAAGTGTGCCGTTTTGATTTTTCTATAAATGTTCTTTAGTCTTTTTCAATAGTTTACGCAAGTACGTATTTCTCAAGCTTAACGCTTATATTTGTAAGCTTGTTATAATATTATTCTCAAGCCTTTCGGTCTGTTGGGATTATATGTATTTTTGTAATGGGGTAGTACTTTCGGCCACACAATTCTTGCAGGGTAGGTACTGAACAAGTGCACAACATTTTGTTTTATATAATGAAACTACAATATCCAGGGTATTTTTTAGTTATAAAATTATTGCCTACCCAGCAGTATTCAAGGTAAGGAGGTGCATATTCAGCAGAATATTCAGTATGAAAAATTTTAGAACTACATCTCTACTGAATATTCAGTAGGAAATATGTGCTGTTTTCCAGCTGATAAATACTGCTGGGTAATAGTGCCAAAAAATTTTTTATAATTAGTAAAAATCCAATTATTGGGTTTTTTAAGAGCAGCGGTCACCTCTCGGCAGTGGGCGGCATACTCTCCGAGAGTATTTCTGCCATGAAAAAGCTTCTCACAAAAAATGCATTCGCCGTTCGGAGCCGGCAGAAAACTGTAGGTTCACCCAATTAGTAGGAAAAACAAAAAGGATCACACCTCGAATTGGGAGAGAAGCTTAATACTACTACTATAACAGAGTTGTTAGTTTATAGAAAAGCACATTATTTTTATGAATCATATTTTCAAAAAGTTTATTAAAATATTTGTAAGGATAATATAAAACATTTTATTGCCAAATACCTGAGCAAGAAGGTTACACTCTCACTCCACCCCAATCATACGGCCTTTCTATTATGGTGAAATGGTAATCGGGAATGATACAAAGGAAACACTTATTAGGGGTTGTTTGAAGGCTACGGAGTACATACATACTATGTGGTTATAGAAGTGGTGTATAAGCAATTTTAAATCAATTAGCCATTCATTTTTTCTTTTTTTTTTCAATCCATGCAGGTTCGACATAATGTGAAACGTGGCAATTATGCCACGTTAGAAGGCAAAGATGTGTCTGTCTTCGAATCCATTGTGGGTAGCAATCATTTGGTGCAGGAAGATTTGCAATGCTATAATGTGGACTTTTTACGCAGTGTACGCGGTAAGTTAGCACTGCAATAACGACGAGGGTTGCTGGGGTTGAAAATATACACACATACATGGATATTTTCGCACATACATGCATACATACATATATACTTATGTTAATTTTCAATCTTGCCAGGTAACAGTCAATTAGTGCTGAAACCGAGCACCACAGCGGAAGTCTCCGCCATATTGAATTATTGCAATGAACGCAAATTGGCCGTTTGTCCGCAAGGTGGCAACACCGGTTTGGTTGGTGGTTCAGTGCCTGTTTGTGATGAGATCGTCTTGTCTTTGGCGCGTCTCGATAAGATCTTGCACATCGATGAGATCACCGGCATAGTGTCATGTGAAGCCGGTTGCATATTGGAGAATTTGGATTTGAAAGCACGTGAACTGGGTTTGGTGGTGCCATTGGATTTGGGTGCCAAATCGAGCTGTCACATTGGTGGTAATGTTTCAACGAATGCTGGTGGTTTGCGTGTGCTCCGCTATGGTAATCTGCATGGCAGCGTGCTGGGTGTGGAAGCGGTTTTGGCCAATGGTGAGATACTCGATTTGATGTCCGATTTTAAAAAGGACAATACTGGCTATCATTTGAAACATCTGTTTATCGGTTCGGAGGGTACATTGGGTGTTGTGACGAAGGTTTCCATTTTATGTGCACCACAGCCACAAGCGCAGCACGTGGCCTTTTTGGGTAAGTACATACTTTAGTTTTTAAGAGCAACATACAAAACTTCGATGGTGTTTTTTTTTTAGACTTCTCCACTTACATAATTCGCTTTTTCTTTTCCCATAACATACATATGTACATATTTTTTTTTTTTTTATCGAAAGGTGTGCCCACTTTTGAGGACGTATTAAAGACCTTCCGCAACTCTCGAAAATTTTTGGGTGAAATTCTTTCGTCATGCGAGTTGATAGATGCGGCGTCTCTAGAAGCAAGCACTAGTCATTTCAAGCTCAAGTAAGTCAATTCATGTATGTTAGTGTAGCCACCTCTCTATTCATCATTTTGTATGTATCTGTTTTTTAGCTCTCCGATTGAGGGTTATCCCTTCTATATGCTTATCGAAACATCCGGCAGCAGTGCCGAACATGATATGGAAAAATTTAATCGTTTCTTGGAGAATGGCATGGAAAAGGGTGAAATATTGGATGGCACCATTACCGGCGAAGTGAGCAAAATGAAAGAGATCTGGAAGTTGCGCGAATTGGTGCCAGTGGCGCTGGTTGAAGATGGCTTCTGTTTCAAATATGACATTTCGCTGCCGCTGCGTGAATTCTACAATATCGTTGATGTGATGAAGGAGCGCGTTGGCGGTTTAGCAAATCGCGTTTGCGGTTATGGGCATTTGGGTGAGTGTCTTTTAATATTTTTTTTTTATGTATTGTACAGTTTTAATCACTTTGAGAATTATTTACCTTTCTTGGTTTTGGCTTTTACACAGGCGATTCCAATTTGCATTTGAATGTCTCATGCCCCGAATTCACTCAAGAAATTTACAAATGCATCGAACCGTTCGTCTATGAGTACACCTCGCAAGCGAAAGGCAGCATTAGCGCCGAGCATGGTATTGGATTTTTGAAACGTAATTACTTGAAGTACAGCAAAAGCGCAACGGCCATTGAGAAGATGCGTGAAATGAAGCAGCTATTGGATCCCAATGCAATATTGAATCCCTATAAGGTGTTGAATTGAAGTGAGAAATGCTGCTTCGTCTCTCTTTCTTCTACTTTAAGTATCTGTTGTGGATAAAGCTTTAAACCTATTTGGCGGGATTTTCCTGAGAGAAAACCTTGCTTGAGTCAATTACGTACTTGCTCAAATGTGTCATATGTACATTAGACCGTATCGCAAAAAATAAAGTTCGCCGTAAGCCCCCGCATATGATGTCTTTTTACAAAACATTTCCGCTAGATGTCGCTAAAATTAATTTTTCTCATATCTTCGGTATTTATAGTCCGATCTCTAAGTTTAATACACCAATGTCTTTGGCTTGAAAGGGTGGCTTGGAATATTATTACTATGGAATATTATTAACCCTGTGTGCACCATTGGGGTCCTACCACCCAGTACTTAGTTTATACCACCCTAATGCAATTTTTTGTGCCTGCATGTTAAACGTAGTCTAAGATCATTAATCTTTTGCAAAAGAAGTATTTCGATCGCTTGAGCAGAACCCGAAATAAAACACGTTCGACATTCGGGGAATATAGGTTTTTCGGTTCCTTTGGACTTTTAGGTTAATTTTACAGAAAAATTTTCTGAGGAAACCCCTAATACAATTTTATGCCAAATAATTTTCTAGAATATTTTAATCCTCTCAGCGTACATACCCAGTCCGAACAATCTGATTTTGTATTCGAAATAGTCAATCATCATCTTAGGATTTCTTTTGCCGGAAAGTAAGGCCCTTCATCACGGCTTCAGCGTTCGTAAGATCGTTTGCAAAGGACTATGAACCGATTAAATCTGTTTAAGAGGAAATCCGCTCTAGCACTTGTTTTTTTTTTTTTATTAACACCAAAGTTCAAAACTAAAGGAGGAATCAATTAGCATAATTCTCGGCAGCCTAAGTCAAAAATAATCTAGATTTGTATGGGTACAGTCAAAGAAATTTATATTGGCACTAGCTGTACCCGGCCAAGCTTTGCTTTGGCCTACTTCCTATTATAGGTACTTGAAGCGAAAAACGGCACACTTTAAAATATGTTGGAAGTATCTAGAAACCGAAATTACCTCGGGCTGCAGTGCTCAGCACAATTCAGATAAGTTCAAAAAAGGTGAAGGAAAAAATTGATATTTGCAAAAGTTTGCCCTCTTCATTATCTTATGTTATTTTTCTTCGTATTAGTCTCTAACTGCCTTTCCCTCTACTTTTCTCTTTCTCTTTCTCTTTCCCTTTCTATTTATCTTTCCTTTCATTTCCGTTTCCTTTTTCCTTTCCCATCACATTTCCGCTTCCCTTTCTCTACCGCTCTCTCTTTCCTCTCGTTTTCTGTCTTTCTCCTCTTTATTCCCCCCTCTTATTCCTTCTCTAATTCCCTGTCTTACTGACTCCCCATCCTCTTCATTCCATTTTTATTATATTCTCCCTCTCCTTTTCCGTCCCTTTGCCTGCCTTTCCCAGTCTCATTACTCTTCCCCTTTCCCTAGGGAACTGGGTTTAGCATAACATACCCTGCATTCCACTTCTCATTTGATACCATCATTGCTCAAAAACATTCCGTGTGTCCGAATCGTCTCTTTTACCCATAATTGGGTATCGGGACTAAGAATCACTATGAAAATATCTCTATATAGCAGACCCGGTCAACACTTTCATTTTATATCAGTATTGCTCAGAAGCATCCCGGGCTCATCCGAGTCCACTTATTGACCGACATCTGGGAACTTGACCTAGGAACCATAATGGGTACGGTATCTGGAGACTTGACCAAGAAATCGTAATGGGTACGGCCCTACATGACAGTCCGCTCAACACCTTTCATTTGGAACCAATATCCCTAAGATATATCTCGGTGTTATCCGGGTCCACATATTGACCCAAACCTTGGGATCAAACCCAGGAACCCAATAAACATTTTTCTTCATTTTCAATTTGAGGTTCATTTGAGAAGTAACCCTATTGTCAAATATCAAACGTTTGTTATCAAATGCACCTCAAATTTCCCCTGATAGCGTTCTCAAACAAAAAGGCTCATTTTTAGTATGGGATTTTGGGCTGATTCTCAATTTGATTAATTTCATTTTCTCAAACCTATTTCAAAGGTGGTACGAAATGGAATGCAATTAATAGATGTTTGTATGTATTACATATATGTACCCTAGAGTGCAGAAAATTTGAGCGATAGTGAGAGTTTGTGTTGTGAGCGCAGAAATGGAATGGAATAAATAGATGTACATATGTACATATGTATTACATATTTGTACTCTGATGTGATGCTTTTCATTTACCCGTGCGGGTGAATTTTTCCGATGCCTTTTGTACAGTTACATGAGTATGTTAATATGAGAAACAAACTATGTTTCTATTAAATTTGGTGTAACTTCACAAAAAGCCACAAACAAATAAAATAAGAATAAGATATACAGAATCATTATTACACACAATCATTTTCAACCATCATCATTTCAACCGTTAAAAGACCGCTCGAGTAGAACAACGAACGCTGACTGAAATTGGCAAACACAAACAATTTCTTCGTTCCTTCAAGACTTGACATGTTGAAATTCGTGAAATGGTACAAAATGCGAAACAGGTTTTTTTTTTTTCAAATGTGTTGTAAGTTATTTTAAAATTGATAAACAATGTTTGATGAACATTTGAAAATATGTTTATTTTCAAATGATATACATATATGCTGATTCTCAACTTTAGAAACAATATTTTCTCAAACGTTTGATAATTTCTTTTTCAATGTTTAATGGGAATCGTCATGCGCCGTGATTAAATAACAATATCGCTGAGAAATTATCCGGGGCCATCCAGATCCACATCTTGACCCACATCTGGGGACCTGAGCTAGGAATCATAATGAGTTCATCTCTATGTAAAAGCCCTGCCTTTCAGTTGACACCAATATCGTTCAGAAATTTTCCGGGGCCATCCCGGTCCACGTTTTGACCCACATTTAGGGACCAGACCTAGGAATCATAATCAGTTCATCTCTGTGTAAAGGCCCTGCTCAGCACTTTTCATTTGGTACCAATATACGTGAGAAATATCCCGATGTTATCCGGGTCCGCGTGTTGACCCACACCTTGGGACCCGACCTAGGTATCGTAATGAGTTCATTTCTATGTAAAATCCCTGCTCAAAACCCTTCATTGGATACCAATATCACTGAGAAAAAAATTCCGGGGTCATCCGGGTCCACGTTTTGACCAATATTTGGGGACCCGTCCTAGGCATCACAATTATATAAGTTCTGTGCTGAAGTCCTTATCAAGACTTTTCATTTGACACCAATATCGCTTAGAAACATTCGAGGGTCACCCGGTCCACGTTTTGACCCATATCTGGAGACCCGATCTAGGAATCACAATGAGTACTATTCTATGTAAATTCTCTGCTCAATACCTTTCATTTGATACCAAATCGCTCAGAAACATTCGAGGGTCATCGGGGTCCACGTTTTGACCCATATCTGGAGACCCGACCTAGGAATCACAATGAGTACTATTCTATGTAAATTCTCTGCTCAATACCTTTCATTTGATACCAATATCGCTCAGGAACATTCGAGGATCATGCGGGTCCCCGTTTTGACCCATATCTGGAGACCCGACCTAGTAATCACAATGAGTACTATTTTATGTAAATTCTCTGCTCAATACCTTTCATTTGATACCAATATCGTCCAAAAATATTCAGGGGAAAGCCGGATCCACGTTTTGACCTTTTGACCTCTATATAAGGAACCGACTTCCGGATTTGAAAAAAAAAAATATGTATATAAACCATCTAGGGCAAAGTACTAAGCTGGTGTGTCAAAATCCCTCCACGCGTTTGGGCGAAAGCCGGCGACAAAGAAATGGGCTTGATTTTAATATATATATAGATTATATAATAATATAATAATACAATGGCGCTATTATAACTCTGACGAGTTTTATGGCCGAGCTTCTCTCCCAATTCGAGGTGTGCTCCTTTTTGTTTTTCCTACTAATTGGGTGGACCTACAGTTTTATGCCGGCTCCGAACGGCGAATGCATTTTTTGTGAGAAGCTTTTTCATGGCAGAAATACTCTCGGAGGGTATGCCGCCCACTGCCGAGAGGTGACCGCTGCTCTTAAAAACCCCAATAATTGGATTTTTACTAATTAGAAAAATTTGTTTGGCTCGGACCGTGGTTTGAACCCGAGACCTCTGGCATAGCAGGCGAGCACTCTACCCACTGCACCACAGCGGCCACCAATAGATATAGATTATTCGCCTCAAAAGCAAAAATATTTTAAAAATAGTCGAGTTGGTGTTGTTGCTTTGAAGGTAATTTTATGAATAAGCGAGTATTCTTTTCATGCTTGGGTACGACAGAAATGCGCCTATAAGTAACGAAGTCTAAGTTCGAGTGGGGCCGAATATTAGATACTCAGCTGATTTGTTTTAGTTGTTTGTCTGCGTTTGATAGAAACGCGATGTTATTTATATAAAGCATAGTCACGCCCATTTTCCAAATGTCAATGTTTTCTGTTTCAAGTATATTGTGGGACTCATGCCACAAACTTTCGAGGAATTATCTTTATTTTTGACAAAGATATCGCTCAAAAGATTTTTATTAGGCCCCTTTATAATACGTGTGGGCGTGGTCGTCAACCGATTTGGAAAATTTTTCTTCCCAGCATTCGTCTTAGCAAGTATGTATGTGTGTACATCAAGCGTACCAAATTTGACCGACATATCTGCTACGGTTTCTGAGATATGACTAATAAAACTTTGAAAATTTGTGCTTTAATAAGTAAACGTGGCACCGCCCATTTTCCAAAATTTTACCATATTTCTTCTTAAGGGCCTGAAGGTGCAGTGAAATAACGCCCGTGGAATTAACGCCCGCGGGCGTTATTTTTCGCCTGCGGCGCTTTTTCCAATAACAATACACCATATTCAGATAAAACGAAAAATTGGAATTAAAAATCGCGTGATTTTTTATTCCAATTTTTCGCCTGCGGCGCTTTTTCCAATAATAATACATCATATTTAAAAAAAAAACCAAAAATTGGAATTAAAAATCACGCGATTTTTTATTCCAATTTTTCGCCTGCGGCGATTTTTTCCTTAATACACCATATTTTAAAAAAGCCCGTCTGCGGGCTTAATTGCCCTTCCGAAAGAGAAATAAAGCCCGTGGATCAAACGAAATAACGCCCGCGGGAATTATTTCTTTTTCAAGAAAGGAAAAAACGCCCGCGGGCGTTAATTCCACGGGCGTTATTTCACTGTACCGGGCCTGAAGTCATTACGTGGATGAAATATTATCACTCCAGCTACATACAATACATGCTCTGAAAAAAATACCCGTAGTTAAACCAACAACTTTCGGCTGTTGAATCTCCGTCTTTGATTCAACAGCAAAAGTATTTGTTTTTACAGCAAAGTTTTTAATCCAACAATTTATTCAAAAACGGGCGTTGTTGATTCAAAAACTTGCTTGCCTTTAAAAATTTTTTGTGAGAAAACCAACAAAAAAATAATGATGGAGAGAAGATGAGGACAAAAATCCAAAAAAAAGTTTATTTTTAGCAACAATTTTCTCCCCGTTGTTGATTTAAAGGCAAAAGTATTTGACCCAACAGTTTCCGTTGTAAACAAAACTAATGAGAACAAATTTTTTTTAAATTTTGTTTTTACAATGATTCAAATAATTCATGGATTCCTTTTTAGGAAATGGAAGTATAAATAGGTCTACTACAATTCAACATAATGATGAATCTTCCACTATGTGATGATTGGATAGAATTTCAGGTTGATGTCATGGTTCGAATCCGGAGGAGAATATAAAATAAAGAAGAAAAATCAGAATAAGAAATAAAGATAGCAACCAGTGAATGATAAGAAGGAGAGAAGAATAGGAGAACAAGCGGAGGCTACATATTTGCAGTTGGGACCTGGGCGGAGAGAAGATGAAGAGTAAAATGCAAACAAAAATTTATTTTTAGGTGAAAAATTTTTCTAACAATCTCCGTTATTGACTTAAATCAACAACGCTCGCACCTTTGAAACAACAACGGAGCGTTGTTGGGCACATTTCAACTGCGGAAAGTAGTTGATTTAACAGCGAAAGTCTTTAGATTTACAACGTTTTTTTTTCAGAGTGTGCATACATGTAAACCCTAGAAGTTTTGGGGACTAAATTCGGAGTCTTAGCCCTTGGCCGGTTATAAAACTGGGTCTTTAAGGTACACATCAACGTTGGAAATTGAAATCACACTCTAGCGGATGAATTGGGACTTGTTGTTTCTGCCGACATTTAACGAGTAGTCGACTGAGTAAATAACTTTTTGCATGTGAAATTACGATAATATGCGCTTTCAAAGCAACTTTAAAACATCTTGAACTCGCCCATCACTAATCGAAACGACTTTCGACTAAACTTTTGACTTGATTGTGACATTGCAACAATGGCGATTCTCGCGATTGTTTCAAAATTTCAGACTCGCCCATGCCATATTCGTTAGATGTGATCTAATCCTTGGTTTGATGTATTTCTACTCAAATTGTTCCGCAGTGGATTAGTTTGGGTATATTTCATACCCAATGCCTGCCGATGTATGGTTGCTTGAGATTTCTCTTCAGAGAGTGCAACCCCACTTGGGGCGGCCGAAAGCTGAGCAAAAAGCTCAAATCGCCAAAAAGAAACAACAACAGCAACATAAAGCTCCAAAACAGCTTAGCACTAGCCCCACTCTTCTTCGCAACTTATTAATTTTTTTTACAACAAAACGATGACGTGCCGGTTATTAGCGCGAATCCATACACGAACCACTAAAAGATTTCAGCACACATTTTAATGGAAGTTTAGTAATCGCGCGATTGCCAACAAGTTCGGTACGTTAACGTAAAAATTAAATAGTGTGTGGTGTGATTTGAAGTGGAAATATACACACGGTAAGATCAATTAGAACAGTGCGGCAGAGGAAGGAACGTGCAGTGCGAAATAACTTGCATATTTAATACCTAAAGGGAATTTACAAAGCAAAATACGAAAAGACCAAGCAAGAAAAAATCATGTCAGCGTGAGTACACAAAATGTTTGCAGTTCAAAGTTGTATATAAATATCGTTGTTTAAATTTCATAACCGCCTAAGTGAAACTTTCATAACAGTCTATGCCAAAATTGAGATTTGCTAAACTTTAAATCCAGGCGACTATGTCTATCCAACCATATCATAAGTTTGGTTTTTGGGAAGCTCCATATGTATTTCCTTGTAATGTCCTTTTCAGCTCTGAAGTCGTAGAGTTAGGCACAAATGTCGGATAGGCAGTTATGAGAGTATCACTTAGGCGGTTATGAATTTTAAATGGTGATATGTATAATTGTGTGTATCGTCGTACCATACGAAAACTAACATATTTAAAATTTCTGGCGAAAGCTATCAATAAAAAAATTCTGTACGAAAAGTACCACATTTGACTTTTGGCCGACGAAAAGTAATAAAATCGAGTTTTGGCTGACGAAAAGTAATAAAATCGACTTTTGGCAAATACATACAAGTAAAAGTTGCTTTTTTAGAAAAAAAATTATTTAGAAATCTCATTTGCAGTAAAGCGGATATTGCATTGATCGGCTTGGCCGTTATGGGCCAAAATATCATATTGAATATGAATGATCATGGTTTTGTTGTTTGCGTCTACAATCGCACCGTCGAAAAGGTGAGTGAGTTTGTGAGTCGATCGAGTGAACGTGCTAGAGATGAACGGTTTTTTTTGGAATCGGGTTTTTCATGTGTGAGTTTAGAGAAAAACCGGTTAATCGATAGAAAATATAATAAATCTGATAAATTTAAGTTTAGTTTTTAGTTTCTAACCTCAGCGAGAATCTATGAACGGAATACTTTTTGATTGCCGTAATTAAATGGGCAATGCTTTGAGTAAATAACAGAAGTCACCAAGTAAAATCCATACTGCATTGGCAAATTTGTACTGAATACTGCATGTAAAATAGACGCTCTTTTAACGTTTGTTGCATACCAAATACCACGTAATAGTTTAGCGATCGTTGAAAACAGCAGTTCCTCAAGTGCATGCATATCTACCTGGACATATTTTAACTTAAAAGGGAGCAATACAATTTCCATAAAATGAAGCCAAGTATTCAAATGATTTGTCAAATGGAAGCTTTCTTTCAGTCTTTTAAAAAAGTAATCATAGAAAAACCGGTTACCCAATAAAAAAAAAACCGCTCATCTCCAGATCGTGCGATCGCACATTTAAAGTATTTATATATGTATGTAAAGGAATTTGTGTATGTATATACATAAATATGAACCTTTGAATATTTGACTTTGCTTTCACATTCACTTTTTGTTGTTTGTTTTCTATTTCTTTGTACCTACGTTTCTTTGCGTTTAGGTCGAGCAATTCTTACAGAACGAGGCCAAGGGTACAAAAGTGATCGGTGCCACATCGTTACAGGATATGGTTAACAAATTGAAAGTACCACGCAAGATTATGCTTTTAGTCAAGGGTAAGTAAAAGTGTGCATACAATAAATAACACGCGAGGGGAGTGGAGCGCATGCCACCAATGTCACTGTCAATGTCGCACACAAACACATACATACACGCATATTCACAGATGTATACACAAGCTTACATACCGGGTATTTAAATAAACCGGTAAATAGAATAGGCGCAATCATTGAATATGTATTATCAATTATTTATAAGTATGTAAATACATATACATATATGTACATTTCTATTTATGTATGTACAAACACAAGTACATATCCATTTACTGTGTACTATGACCAGGCCCGCAGAGAGCCGAGCCGGGCCCCTGGGACAGTTCGAGTTTATGGGCCCCCCTAAAAAATAAACTCAATCTAGTAAAAAAATAACATACAAAATTTTTTCAATTCACATTGTCAGTTTTATTTCATATAAAATAAGATTTACTAGAGCACTTATATACATACATACATAAATGAAATGTTAAAATCATGGAAATAATAGTAGATAGAAAATGGTACTGTTTTTAATAATTTTTAAAATTTTTTATACCTTAACTCTTTTAAATCAATTTAAACAGGGTTACCAAAATTTTAATTTAAAAAGTAAATATTTCTGAGAAGCTTGGTTCACCACCTTACCAATCGCGGTACTTTGGAAACTCTAAATCAAAGTCGATTTTCCTCAATTTCAATTCACTTTTCTAGGATTTGCCCATGTATAAACAAGGTAAATATTTGATTGGATGCTTATAATTTTAGTTTGGTGATTTGATTAAGTTAAACACTTCAATTTTAAAGAAATTTTTTGTAGCAACAAATTACCTATGTATGTATCTATGAAATCCTAGTTCGAGTACTGTCAATACTGCTTTGCCTTTCCGGGCCCCCAAAAACCTTCCGGGCCCCAGGGCGATTGCCCTGGCTGCCCCCCCCCTCTCCGCGGCCCTGACTATGACTTAATTATCAATTTTGCTCATTTAGTTTGTTGTTTAACTTAGACACTTTTCAAATTGACTTAATCGGTTAGGGAATCTATGTATATGTACATACGATATATCTATGTATGTACTTTGAAGGGTCGTACTTTCTTATGCACATACTGCATATGTTTGTATGTACATTAGGACAATAACCTTCTTTTCTCTCTGCTACCTGTAAAATCAGCTTACAATCGGTTCTAATTTTTAGCAACATACCTACCAATAAACAATATCAACAAAGCAGGAACGTAACGGTTATGAGAGAAATTAGTTAAAAGTCTTATTTAACCATTAACTCTGAAGAATTTTGTGAATTAGTTGTATTCAGGGACGTAACCGTTATAAGAGAAATGGGGTAAAAGTCATATTTAACCATTATCATGAGAAATTTTTTTTTTTGGTCCTTAATAACCATTATAAAAACCAAAAAACCGTTTTGGGCCTGAATAACCGTTATGGCAACCAAAAAACTGTTTTGGGCCTGAATAACTGTTATTCAGATTTTTATTTTTTTTTTTTGGTCAGCTATAAAAATCAAGCCTACTTATTTGTCAATATTTCTGGACGATATTGGTATCAAATGAAATGTGTTGAGCAGGGATTGTAGCTCTAATTACCTCATTTTATTTGATACCAATATTACTTAAAACATTCCAGGGCATCTGGGTCCACTTTTTCACCCATAACTGGGAACCCGACTTGGGAATCTTAACAAATACACCTCTATGTAAAAGCCCTGCTCTACACCTTCCATTTGATACCAATATCTTCCAGAAATATTGACAAATAAATAGGCTTGATTTTAATAGCTGACAAAAAAAAAAATCTGAATAACGGTTATTCAAGCCGAAAACAGTTTTTTGGTTGTTATAATGGTTATTAATAACCAAAAAAAAAATTTTTCTCATGATAATGGTTAAAAATTCCCAAAAGAAGATAAAGGTTATTTTTACGTAACCTTTTCACCATACTAGAAATAAATAACCGTTATTTTCGGTCCCTGGTTGTATTTAACCATTATCAATGCAATTCTTTTGGTCTTAATAACACTGTGCACTATCAGAAAATCAACAGAGGAGACATACATACATACATATCTAGCAAAGATAATTCGGGTAAGCTGAGCACGATGGTGTTATTCATTTGCCTAGGTTAGCTCTTGTTTATGTGTTATTGACCTTTAAATGTATTTTACTAAATATAAATATTCACTGCTTGATAGTTTTTACATAATTTATTTCTATTCAAATTTATTTTGAAAATACCGTTTTCCCTTTTCGGATATCATCATTAGAACTTGAAATCTTGCTATTTAAGCTTCATTAGTTTGGCAATATTTTTTTCATATACAAAATGAATTTTTTTGAAGCATACATTTAGGCAGTTTGGCGGAATTGGACATAGGCCTTTATGCATAAAAACTGAGCTCTTTCTCAAGAGACTAAAAGCCCGTCTCCACATAACTTGTTTCACCAAAGAAACATGTAGCAAAACATCTCGCTAAATAACCCGTCTCCACGTGGCTGATCGTGATTCAGTTTAACATTTCTCTTTCTTGCTCTTCTTAAATGTTTGTATGTTTGCTTATTATTTTTGCGTTTTTGTTTTGGTCTGTGTGAGATTTCGATAGATTTTCGATACAAAATTAGAGAAGACATCGATATCATCGAGGTTCGCAAGATGATTCAGAATGAAACAGTGTTTCAATCTTCACTCGCTCTCAGAAATTTTGTATGGAAATTGGCGAAATTCGGCACTGGTTTCCGTGTCGAAACAAGATTGAGAGAGAAAATGGAGAAAAAAAGAGCGAAACACGTTATGTGGAGACATGGTATAAGCTCAAACTTAATCTCGAGAAATAACCAAATAATTTTAATTTATTGGATGCAGTTTCATAATTTATAATTTTTTTTTATGAGATAAACCTAATTTGTTTAATAAAATCAAGCTATTTTAATAATTTTTATACATAAAAAATCCACATTTTACAAAAAACAATGAGTATGAGCTATAGCTCAATTTTTATGCATTAGGCCCATAATTCTCAAATCGAGAAAATTATAATTCGCGAACCGAAATTTAATGTAGTTCTCTAATGAGAATTTGTAAATACTTCTTTTTCCAATTGAATTCTAGTGTAGGCAGTTTTCTATCTTCGCTTTCGATTAGAGAATAGTTTGAGATATACATACACTAGTTATCTCTTATAGTGATCAAAAATTCTTTAACGTTAGAAATTGTATTTACTGGGCTATTCGACTAATTTATTTGTGTTAACCCGGCACGTCTTTATATACAATTTTTTTTCCGAAATCGCAGCCTATCATTGAGACAGAGAAAAAGGAACAATCGTATAATAATAACTACACCATTTCCAATTGTAAATGCGCAGAGGTCAACTAAAAATAAGATTAGTCAATTTTAAATGCGAAAGTGTCAATTGAAAATAAGATTAGTTAATTTTAAATGAGAAAGCGTCAGTTGAAAATTAGAAAAGTCAAATGTAAACTCGAAAACGTCAACTGAAAATAAGACTAGTCAATTTTAAATGCGAAAGAGTCAATTGAAAATAAGATTACTCAATTTTAAATGAGAAAGAGTCATTTGAAAATTAGAAAAGTCAAATGTAAATGAGAAAGTTTCAGTTGTAAATAAGAAATTGCAATTGAAAATGAGAAAGGGTCTATTGATAATGAGAATAGTCTAGGAAATCAGAAATCTTCAACTTTAAATGCGAAAGCGTCAATTGTAAATGAGAAAGATTCAATTCTAATTACGAAAGCGTCAAATGCAAATAAGAAAGAAACATTTAAAAATAAAAATATGCGAAAGTGTCAAATGAAAATTCGAACACGCAATATATTATAGAAATTCATTTTTATTACATTTTCCTATTTAACCAAATTTTAAAACAAGCTTTATGTACCAAAGGGTATTTCTTCCTTCATTAATGCAGCTGCATGAAAAGATGAATGTTGAACTGCTCTTGCGCAGTCACCCCCTGTAATGGTGGCCGTTGCATCATCCACGACCTTTTCTACACAATATGGCCCTTAACATACATCTTAATTTTACCCCATTTACATTCGACGCTTTCGAAATTACAATTGGTTCTTTCTCATTTATAATTGAATATTCTTATTTGCAATTGATGCTTTCGAATTTTCATTTGTTGCTTTCGTAATTACAACTGACATTTTCTCATTTAAAATTGACTATTCTCATTATCAACTGAGTTTTTCCCATTTTCAATTGACTACTATAAATTTCAAATGACGGCTTCGAATTTACAACTGACTATTCTTATTTTCAATTGACGCATTATCATATGCATTTGACGTTTTCGCATATACAATTAACGGGTCCTCATTTACAAACGGCTACTCCTACATTTAATTGACGCTTTCGTATTTAAAATTGACTAATCTTATTTTCAATTGACATTTTCTTGCTTACAATTGACTATTCTCATTTTTAATTGAATCTTTCTCATTTACAATTGACAAATCTTATATTCAACTGACGCCTTCGTATTTAAGTTTGACGTTTTCTCATTTACAATTGGAAATGGTGTAGAGTGCTGCCTACTGTCGAAACTCGACAGTTTTTCTACACCTTTTTCAGTTTATATTCAGAAAGTTACAATTTATATTCAGAAAATTACAATTGATATTCAGAAAGTTACAATTCATATTCAGAATTTCCATTTCATATTCAGAAAGTTGAAATTCATATTCAGAATTTCCATTTCATATTCAGAAAATTATAATTCTTATTCAGAAAGTTACAGTTTATATTCAGAAATTTACAATTGATATTCAGAAAAATACAATTGATATTCAGAAAGTTGCAGTTAATATTCAGAAAATTACAAATGATATTCAGAAAGTTACAATTGATATTCAGAAAGTTACAATTCATATTCAGATAGTTGCAATTCATATTCAGAATGTTTATTTCATATTCAGAAAGTTAAAATTGATATTCAGACAATTCAAATTCATATTCAGAAAATTACAATTGATATTCAGAAAATTATAATTGATATTCAGAAAATTACAATTGATATTCAGAAAATTAAAATTGATATTCAGAAAATTAAAAGTGATATTCAGAAAATTTCACTGTACGAGTGTAAATTATATATTGTATACATATGTATGTGCTGCTCATGACAATTCCCAAGCTCTGCGCAATATGCAGAGCTTCAATTAATGGTGAAAATAAAGAATTACAGTGTTCGTTGCCGTGTTTATTTGTGGAAAGGTTTTTCATTTCTGACTCTCTTTCTCCCCGGGGCTGTCTTCTTCATCCTCTTCCTCTCCCTCCAGGTCCAATCAGTTTTTCCAAAAGTCCGACATACATAAAGCCTGCATCCATGTGAAGCTATACAATGCATCCAACATGTTAGATTTTCCTTGAATGCAAGGTATAAAAAAATACCTGAACAATTTTCTGAATATCAATTTTAATTTTCTGAATATCAATTGTAATTTTCTGAATATCAATTGTAATTTTCTGAATATCAATTTTAATTTTCTGAATATCAATTTCAATTTTCTGAATATCAATTGTAATTTTCTGAATATCAATTGTAATTTTCTGAATATCAATTGTAACTTTCTGAATATGAAATGAAGCTTCTGAATATGAATTGTAACTTTCTGAATATGAAATGTAAATTTCTGAATATCAATTGCAACTTTCTGAATATGAAATGGAAATTCTGAATATGAACTGTAACTTTCTGAATATTAATTGTAATTTTCCGAATATCAATTGTAATTTTCTGAATATCAATTCTAATTTTCTGAATATGAACTGCAACTTTCTGAATATGAAATGGAAATTCTGAATATGAATTGTAATTTTCTGAATATGAAATGGAAATTATGAATATGAATTTTAATTTTCTGAATATCAATTGCAACTTTCTGAATATAAACTGAAAAAGGTGTAGATGTTTTCTTATGACTAAGTTGCAACTATGGTTTTTGTATAATTGTTTGCTGTTATTGTCACTGTTACTATTTTGTTGTTGTTGTTGGTATTTTTGTCGTTACTCGCCTTCACACTTCTTCTACCTACTTCTTTCTTTCTATTTCTGCTCTTTTCTTTCCTACTTATTTTCTCTCATCCTTCTTATTACATGAATTTGTGTTTTTGTTGTAGTGCTTTTGCTACTTTTTTATGCTTCTACTTCTTTGAAACTACACACCACTTCCAGCCAAACATGTTGACAATTGCATGGTAATTTTGGTGAGTACGCACAAACTCACCTATGAATGTGCATTGACAACAACCACACTGCAATTTTCCAACGACAATTGCGGACGCATTTTCCAACCAATTTTAATGAAAATCGGCGCAGTTCTA
Source organism: Urophora cardui (assembly GCA_960531455.1). NCBI lineage: Eukaryota > Metazoa > Arthropoda > Insecta > Diptera > Tephritidae > Urophora > Urophora cardui. The sequence continues at coordinate 108,347,802 of OY482671.1, forward strand.
TTTGAGAGTAAAAACCTTCTAATGGTGTTCTTAGTTTTAAAATTGGTTCAGTAGTTTCGGCGGAGAAGATGGAACAAAATTTATGTTAGCGTATTATTAATATGCATACCCTAATGTACATACAAACATATTATGTACCTCACAATTTCGTCACGAATGGAAAGCATGGCCAAGTGAATGTGAGGTGATACAAATACTTACACATACAAAAGAAAACATTGAATTGGTTTAACAATACGAAAACAATTGGAACACAAAGTCTCACCTGCAATCATGTATGTATGTATGTGGAAGTGGGTTGTCATTCGCTTCGAGAACAAAATCATCTTCCATGGAGCAAAGAAAGATTCAGTTCCTTATCTAATATATGTACATATATGTATGGGGAACGTTGTGACTGAGCCCAAATTTATAATGATCTTTCGAAATATGTACATATGAACATTCTCCTTAGAACGCCTTTTAGAACCTTCCAGTCACATACTCACATACGCCACTCAACTAATCATTCATTTCATCTCAAATTTCTTTTCACTAATCACACTTCTACTATTTCACTCGCTTCCACTTCAACACAGCTGGCGATGCCGTAGATGCCTTCATTAAACAATTGGTGCCACTACTTTCACCCGGTGATGTCATCATCGATGGCGGCAACTCTGAATACCAAGATACAGCACGTCGCTGCGAAGAGTTGCGTGCCAAAAAGCTATTGTACGTCGGCTCCGGAGTAAGTGGCGGCGAAGAGGGAGCACGACACGGTCCATCACTAATGCCTGGCGGCCATCCAGAAGCCTGGCCAATCATCCAGCCCATACTCCAAGCGATTTGCGCCAAATCAGACAAAGAGCCATGCTGCGAGTGGGTGGGCGAAGGTGGCGCCGGACATTTTGTGAAAATGGTACACAATGGCATCGAATATGGTGATATGCAATTGATTTGCGAAGCGTATCACATCATGAAGGCGCTCGGTCTGTCGCAAACGCAAATGGCAGCAGAGTTTGAGAAATGGAATGGCGAAGAGCTGGACTCCTTCCTCATCGAGATTACGCGCGACATACTCAATTACAAGGATGAAAAGGGTTTTCTGTTGGAGCGCATACGCGATTCGGCTGGACAGAAAGGTACGGGCAAGTGGACGGCAATTGCTGCACTGCAATATGGTGTGCCTGTAACGCTAATCGGTGAGGCGGTATTCTCGCGTTGCTTGTCCGCGCTAAAGGATGAACGTGTGGCGGCTAGTAAGCAGCTGAAGGGACCCGGTGTACAGCCGAAGTTGGATGATTTGCCGAAATTCTTGAATCACATTAAATATGCGCTGTATTGCTCGAAAATCGTTTCGTATGCGCAGGGTTTCATGCTGCTGCGCGAGGCTGCAAAGGAGAATAAGTGGAACTTGAATTATGGCGGCATTGCCTTAATGTGGCGTGGCGGTTGCATAATAAGAAGGTAGGTAGAGTGTGGACTAGACTTGCTTTTGATGCGTGTTTATGTCATATTTGCTTCTCTTCTTCTACTTATACTTTGCCTTCTCACACACAGTGTCTTCCTGGGTAACATCAAGGATGCCTACACACGCAATCCACAACTCTCCAATTTGTTGTTGGACGATTTCTTCAAGAAGGCAATTGAAAAGGGTCAACAATCTTGGCGTCAAGTCGTAGCTAATGCATTCCTCTGGGGCATACCCGTGCCAGCTCTCTCTACAGCGCTTTCCTTCTACGATGGCTATCGCGCAGAGAAATTGCCAGCAAATTTGTTGCAAGCTCAACGTGATTACTTTGGTGCGCACACTTACGAGTTGTTGGGTGCTGAGGGTAAATTTGTGCATTCGAATTGGACTGGCACAGGTGGCAATGTGTCAGCCAGTACATACCAGGCGTGAGCAAACGAAAATAAACAAGCAAGTTTGGGTGTGTATGTGTGTGTGTGTGGCACATTCGCAGCATTTTGTTGTTGATTGAAACCGTTCCAAGAGGCATTCCGCTATTTTTTCTGTTCAACTTCGGCTTCTTCTACAGCCTTACAACTACAATTTAGTGTGTAATTTTTGTTAAATAAAAAGAATAATAAATATGTATGTATATAGTAGTATATGTACATAAATACATACATATGTACATACATACGTATGTAGGTATGTATTTATAACATGTGAAAATATAAGAAAACGGTGTAAATAAAAATCAATGGTTTAAGCGAAAAAATACCTAACATTTAATGTTTGTTTTTTTTTTATTTTTTATTTTATGCTCGAATTCGTTTCAAAAATTTAATTTTCTCTTAACTCCTACTACATATGCTAAATCTAAATTAAAAGTCGTTATGAACAAATTAATTATCAATATGCATACATAGGTACATAGTATTATATGTATATTGATAACAATTGCCAATGCAATAACAAAGCGCAACAGTAATTAACTGATAGTACAAACCTTAAAATATGTGAACAAAAGGATTTAATAGGTAGTTATTCTATTTATTTTGTTTACGTAGTAGTGCTTTTTTCGGCTGTTCGATGACAAGTTTTTCGGCTGCGTATAAATGACCAACGATTACCTGGCGAAGAGAAAGGCGATAGAAGTTAAAAAAATGAAATATTTGAGAGCTGATAATATTAGATAAAAAAAACCAGGGACTGTAACGGTTATGAGTTATATCCAAAAAGTTGATTTTTAATCATTATTAGCTGTTTTATTTTCTGCTCACAAAATAAAAGTTATTTCTTGAGTTTTATTTTTCCCTCAGAAAATAAAAGTTATTTCTTGAGTTTTATTTTTCCCTCAGAAAATAAAAGTTATTTCTTGAGTTTTATTTTTCCATCAGAAAATAAAAGTTATTTTTTGAGTTTTATTTTTCGATCAGAAAATAAGAGTTATTTCTTGAGTTTTATTTTTCCCTCAGAAAATAAAAGTTATTTCTTGAGTTTTATTTTTCCCTCAGAAAATAAAAGTTATTTCTTGAGTTTTATTTTTCCCTCAGAAAATAAAAGTTATTTCTTGAGTTTTATTTTTCCATCAGAAAATAAAAGTTATTTTTTGAGTTTTATTTTGCGATCAGAAAATAAAAGTTATTTTTTGAGTTTTATTTTTCCCTCAGAAAATAAAAGTTATTTCTTGAGTTTTATTTTTCCATCAGAAAATAAAAGTTATTTTTTGAGTTTTATTTTTCGATTACAAAATAAAAGTTATTTTTTGAGTTTTATTTTTCCCTCAGAAAATAAAAGTTATTTCTTGAGTTTTATTTTTCCATCAGAAAATAAAAGTTATTTTTTGAGTTTTATTTTGCGATCAGAAAATAAAAGTTATTTCTTGAGTTTTATTTTTCCCTCAGAAAATAAAAGTTATTTTTTGAGTTTTATTTTGCGATCAGAAAATAAAAGTTATTTTTTGAGTTTTATTTTTCCCTCAGAAAATAAAAGTTATTTCTTGAGTTTTATTTTTCCCTCAGAAAATAAAAGTTATTTCTTGAGTTTTATTTTTCCATCAGAAAATAAGTTATTTTTTGAGTTTTATTTTGCGATCAGAAAATAAAAGTTATTTTTTGAGTTTTATTTTTCCCTCCGAAAATAAAAGTAATTTTTTGAGTTTTATTTTTCGATCAGAAAATAAAAGTTATTTCTTGAGTTTTATTTTTCCCTCAGAAAATAAAAGTTATTTCTTGAGTTTTATTTTTTCCATCAGAAAATAAAAGTTATTTTTTGAGTTTTATTTTGCGATCAGAAAATAAGTTATTTTTTGAGTTTTATTTTTCCCTCAGAAAATAAAAGTTATTTCTTGAGTTTTATTTTTCCCTCAGAAAATAAGTTATTTCTTGAGTTTTATTTTTCCATCAGAAAATAAAAGTTATTTTTTGAGTTTTATTTTGCGATCAGAAAATAAAAGTTATTTTTTTGAGTTTTATTTTTCCCTCCGAAAATAAAAGTTATTTTTTGAGTTTTATTTTTCGATCAGAAAATAAAAGTTATTTTCTGAGTTTTATTTTTTTGCTCAGAGAATAAAAGTTTTTCAGTTTAATTTTGACTGCAATTGTAGATTTTTCCATATAAGTAGGTAAAGTAGATAAATAAATTTTTAATTTTTTTTTACTGATAAACTTTACCTACGTGTCAATGTGGCAAAATCGACAGCTGCAGCTAAAATTAAACTGAAGAAACTTTTATTCTCTTAGCAAAAAGATAAGATATTTTTTGAGTTTTATTTTTCCCTCCGAAAATAAAAGTAATTTTTTGAGTTTTATTTTTCGATCAGAAAATAAAAGTTATTTCTTGAGTTTTATTTTTCCCTCAGAAAATAAAAGTTATTTCTTGAGTTTTATTTTTTCCATCAGAAAATAAAAGTTATTTTTTGAGTTTTATTTTGCGATCAGAAAATAAGTTATTTTTTGAGTTTTATTTTTCCCTCAGAAAATAAAAGTTATTTCTTGAGTTTTATTTTTCCCTCAGAAAATAAGTTATTTCTTGAGTTTTATTTTTCCATCAGAAAATAAAAGTTATTTTTTGAGTTTTATTTTGCGATCAGAAAATAAAAGTTATTTTTTTGAGTTTTATTTTTCCCTCCGAAAATAAAAGTTATTTTTTGAGTTTTATTTTTCGATCAGAAAATAAAAGTTATTTTCTGAGTTTTATTTTTTTGCTCAGAGAATAAAAGTTTTTCAGTTTAATTTTGACTGCAATTGTAGATTTTTCCATATAAGTAGGTAAAGTAGATAAATAAATTTTTAATTTTTTTTTACTGATAAACTTTACTTACGTGTCAATGTGGCAAAATCGACAGCTGCAGCTAAAATTAAACTGAAGAAACTTTTATTCTCTTAGCAAAAAGATAAGATATTTTTTGAGTTTTATTTTTCCCTCCGAAAATAAAAGTAATTTTATTTTCTGATCGAAAAATAAAACTCAAAAAATAACTTTTATTTTCTGAGCAGAAAATAAAACTCAGAAAATAATGATTAAAAATCAATTTTTTTATAAAAATCGAAAAAATAAAAGTTAATTCACCTAGAGATAGCCTGCGTTACGGTGATTACATCTGTGTACTTCTTTTGCGTTTAGCATTTCTCCTTCAGTATGATTTTTTTAGTCAAAATTTAAAAAACAACGATTATTTGCAATCCCTGACAAAAACTATAAACATTATTAAACAGATAATTGAATGATATAGTTACCGGGCAGATGAGGCAAAAAAGAGGAAAAATTCAAATGACAAAAAAAGGCTGAATTCAATTATGCATTGAACCTCTTGCCTATTGCTTGTGCAGCGAATCATTCGTACATATGTACGTTGGATGGTAAGAAACGAGAAAATAAAATTTACATATTAGTGTGGTTTTTTGTTGTTGGTGCAGGCACCGAACAGTCTTTTACCAGATGAATCCAGTAACTACACTAGCCCGACTGTCGTGCTAATAATAATTTTTGTTTGTCATTATTAACATTCTAGGCCAGTGGACTTTAGACGCAACTTACGACAGGCATTCCTTAGCTAGGGTATATACTAAGCCTGTTAACCAGTTGGGAGAGGAGCGTAGGTAGGTACTCCAGAGTAAATCAAAAACCAAATTTCTTAGCTATGAACCAAATATACAAAACTTGATGTTCATATTAGTGGCATAATTTATCGCAGTTTATTCTGCTAGGGACTATCACTTTGGTAGCTCGTTTCTCAAATCACAACCGGAAGACTCATGGTGATGATAGAGTGCTTCTCAAAACAGCGCTGAATAAAGGCAAAAATATTCCAATGCAGATCTGAAGGCGGTAATCACAGCCACAATTCTTAGGCGGGTTTTTCCACTACTTTTAGCCATCTGCCCACATAATGTTTCGTGGCTTCTAGCTGCTCCGCACATCTTAATCACATTTATACATACATACATACATCTATCTACAATAAACGCTACAAATGGAAAATAGGGGAGTGTAACAATTCGCTTTCATAACCTGTCGCCTTATCATTTCCAAATTTTGATTTGCTTCCACCAGTTTCTGATCAATCACGCCAAAATCAGTTATACTTCGATTCTCACGGAATGTGTCGCGTATTTTTCGTTGAGCAAACATTCTATAAAACAAAGCAAATAAATAAGAAACAATTATTTTACAAAAAACTGTTTAAGCCGCTGTGGATTTTTCCAAATGTGTATGTAAATCCAAACCTGAAATTGTATGCCGGCAATTTCTGTGCTTCCCTTAACAGATTCCGATAAATCGCCAACACTTGTCGTCTAGTTGCCATTTTTATTAATTATAATTTCTGTTTTGTTTCGTGTAATTCACTTGCCGGCCAGAATTGTTGCAGTTTTACGAAAAAAAATTAAAATATGCAATTAAATCGGCGCAAACGCACTAAAATGGCAAATAGTGGTGGTGAAATGTCAAAAACATATGTTTGCTTAAACAGCTGATGAACGCTTGTTGAATCTATTACAAAAAAAAAAAAAATTTGAGTTGTGTTAAGCCAAAGAGCGTATATCCATATACGCTCTTTGGTTAAGCGTTGCCGAATTGACGATTTTGTCGTCATTTTGACGAATTTTCTAAGTAATGACCATTTGACGATTTTTCCTAACAAATTACAAATTTTTTCGTTTAATATAATAGGTCCGTTTATTATTAGCTAGTTAAGAATAGTTAGCCAAGTTTCGGCTGGTAAATCGTTTCTTGAGTGAAAAAAAATAGCAGAACAGAGTCAAAGACAGCTCCAAATTTCAGCTAGTAACATTTTAACTAGCTGAAATTATTTACTGCCAAATTAAGAAACAGCTGTTAAAAAAATAAACAAACGAATATTTTGGATTACTTTTGAAATTTTCTGAATTTTTGTAATAGAAAAAATGAAAATGAAATGTTTTTTTTTTTTTAGAAAAATTACCATTAACAGTCAAAAATAACATTCAAATCATTAATCGCTAATTTTTACTATTTTTCCGTTTCTTGCTTTTCTGTTCGCTTCATTCTTTATGAGGGTAATTCATTCCGTTTTGCACTTTTAATTTCACTTGAGAGCTAGCTGCTAGTTTAATAAAAAATCAAGCTATATTTTTTAAAAAAATAGTCAAAGTGATATTTTTAAAAATTTAAACCATCTCAGAACAATAATTCAATGCTTATCTTCATGAAATAAATCGTTACATTTTGTAAATTATTTTTCAAGGCAAAATATTACAAATTAGTATCAACAGAGAACTGAAAATGTAGAGAAGGTGCAAATGTCAAATCCGATCTAAAAATTAAATTACAAGCAAAATTTGTAGAACCTGTGGGGCTATTCTGTAACCAATTTGCGACGATTTTCGGATCGGTATCGTAAATTTGCGATCATTTTTGCGATTATGCTATTCTCTACGATTTTTCGGTCGAATTCTATAGTATATTTTGACAGATGTTTGCGATAATCATTTTAGCTGAAGACGAAGAGAATAAGCCTAACTTGTTAGGGCATGTTTTCGCATATTTAGGTCAAAAATTTTTATTTTTGCGCATCTTGACTTATTTGAATATTTTTGTCGTCGTGCTAATAATAATTTAAAGTAAAAAAAAAAATAAAAAAATATGTATGTACGAACTTGCTTCGTCGTCATCGCGATAAACATTTGGTTTTCCTTATTGTGTTCGGATAAAGGCCATTGACTACTTACAATCTGGATTGAGAGGAAGTGTATATGTGTGAGTATCGGGTGATTGACGCAAATATCTAAGATTTTTGATTTTCAACAACGCGAGCCGACAGCGAGCTGACAACAAGTACGTGTAGCACGACGGCTGCCGATTGCACTAACACACACACACACAAAACACTCAAACTTAACTAACACACACAAAAAAACAGGTCAATCCAGATTGTAAGTGGCCAAAGGCCTTAACTACGAGCCGATGCAGATATATGACTCGGTTGTTTGGGCTTTGTTAATGATCACTTTGAAAGTACTCCAATCTACCACAAATGGTTTTGCAGGAATATGCAATTCAACACATTCATATGAGGGCGAAAATTTTCCCAAATTGATAAAATTCACCAAAACGCCTGAAAGTAGGCAACAATGTTTTTATATAGTCTACTCTATTACAACACAGCAGCGAAATGCCATTGCATATCCTTGCTGCTTGTAGCAATCGTTTCCTTCACAGTTTTTCGTCGAATAGGTGGTACTTGTTGTGTGAGGTTCATAAACGTTGTGCTAATTAAATAAAATTGATTTTTTTCATCCTAAAACTATACATCTTTTCTGCAGACAACACTACTTGCTCTGAAGAATTAAGAAAATATTTAGCTTAATCGATTGCAATACTTACTAAATGAGTGTTTGAAAAATCAATACAAAATGATTGGCGAACAGATGGAAGGTGAATTCGCAGATTTCGATAAGGATTTCCATCCAACATTAGCCACAACGAATGCAGACAACAAAGAAAACATCATCACGGGCATATCGCTTGCAGACGTGGCAAAAAAGTTAACAGACTTGAGAAATAATTGCGTGGATGAAGGTCAAATTAAACTTGATATGGACGAAACGATTTTCTGTGAACGTCGACACTGCCAACCGAGTAGTCAATCGAGCATTACAAATGTTACAGCTGCGACTGAAGAAATGGGCACACATACACCCACCACTCCACTAACCGATTCACCGCAAACCACCGCGTCCACGATAGCAAATTCCCCCGCACACATCATCACATCACCACACGCACACAAAGCGACTACAACAGCGGAAATAACAGAAACAAAATCAAATCAAGTGGAAGGTTTGTGTGTGTTAGGTAAGGAAGATGAAGATGGCGAATGCGAATGCAAATGCAAAGAAAATGCAGAAGAAACCGATGACTTTGTATGTAGCAAAACACGTATGCAAGCAACAACAACAATAACTAATATTGATGAACAACATGAAAATAACGCAGCCGACGATCTCTTCGCCACCCAAACCAAGAAACATACAAATGCCAGTTTCGCCGCCGCTGATGAAGATATATTTTTAAATACGGAGAGTTTCGATCCAACAACAACCGCAACGTCTGAATCCATAGAATCAATAGAACCACATCCACTGAGTGAACGTTGGTCGCCGTTGGGTGCGAATTATGATGATGCCATCAGTCCCACACAATCCGAGCTATTGAATCCCGAATCAGAATTGGAACTATTGAGCAACAACGACAACAGTCACAGTCACGACAAGGACAAGCAGGAACTATTGTTGCTGCGTAATGATCCTACAGAATTGCTGCGTCTGCGCAATTCGATGGAGGAGGAGCAAGAGTTGTTGACGAGTTCATTGATGGCATTGACGTCGCATTTCGCGCATGTGCAATTGCGTGTGCGACAAATTGTGGAGGCGCCATCACATGAACGTGATCAGTTGCTGAAGGATTTGGAGGAATTTGCATTTCGAGGTATACCGGAGGTATGTAGGTACATACATTAGAGCGTATCTGCAAAAAAAAGTTCGCTGTACGCACCCCCCCAATTTGATTTCTTTTTCGAAAAAATTTCTGGAAAATTTTTTTATATTTTTTTTGACGCCGCTAGATGTCGCTAAAATTAATTTTTTCATATCTTTGGTATTTAGGGCAATTTACGATGCGATCCCTAAGTTTGATACATCAATGCATTGGCGCACACAAGGGGGGGTTTTGGGGTTAACCCCCCCCAAAATTTGACAACACCATAAAAAAATAATTTTATAAAAGATGGTACATGCAAAAATATTTGTGTAAATACATGTTGTAAAATCTATGAATATTCGTGGATGTACATTGCCAATATTTGTCAACAACTACATACTGATTATGTTTATAAACAAGCAGTGTGGAGACATTTCCCTAAAAGAATGCTGTGGATATTAGCTGAGGTTTTTTATACTCAGCTGTACTAGTACACACAGTATTATAGTTTTAATCACATAACGGTGGATTGTAACAGAATGAAATAATCGAGACAGATATAGACTTATATATATCAAAATGATCAGGGTGAAAAGAGAAATCGATTGTAAACACTAACTCGCGCAAAAATTTAGATATTTTGATCAAGTTTGGAATGCAAGTTGGTATCGACACTGGGACGGTTGGTATTGAAAATGGGCGAAATCGGACCATGACCACGCCCACTTTTCGTATATAGAAAAAATCGGAAATTTAGTATCTCAGCCACTAATATAGCTAGAGCTATAAAATTTTACCCACGTATTGGGACCAGGCTCTCATGAAGAAATTTGATGAAATTTTGGAAAATAAGCGGTGCCACGCCCACTTATTAATGGGCAAACATTGAAAGGTTTATAAGCCATGATTCAGAAACCGTAGCAGATACATATATCGATGAAATTTACTTACTTAGGAAAATGTTTGGACGAAAAATTGCCAAAATCGGTTGACGACCACGCCCAAATTTATATATGAGAACTATTAAGGGGCGAAATAAAAACATTTTAAGCGATATCTTTGTCAAATATAAAGATATGTCATTGAAATTTTGTGTCATGAGTCCAACTATAGACATAAAACAAAAAGTAGAAAAATTTTGGAAAATAGGCGTGGCACCGCCTCTTTTCAGACAAAGGAATCTACGAGATTTCGGAACCCATAACTCTTCAAATAATTGAGATGTTATGATGAAAATCAGTTTGTACATATTAATAACTTGTGGTAATACATGCTCAAAAATTTAGCGAAATCGGTTTATGACCACGCCTACTTTTTAACAAAGACGTTTCTGGAAACCCCTTTGGGAGTTTGTAACGTAACATCTTTATAATTAGAAGTCATAAAGGGTTGCAAATTTGCACTAACAATAATATTTATATACTTAGTTAAATGATCGATAAAAATTTTGAAAATGGGCGTAGCTGCGCCCACCTTATGCGGCACACGATTCATATAAAATACACCCTAATCGAACAAACGCAAACAAACAATGAAAGCATACAGCTGAGTATCTAATGTTCGATTCCACTCGAACATAGGCTTCCTTACTTGCTAGTTTTAGTTTAAATACAGAGAAAATGCAATGAATTGAGATTTAAAAGGTGCCTTTGTTTAATGTGTCCATACGTAGGTCCACTCCCCAAACATAAATTTAAGTAAAAATTGTCTGGACGAGTTTTAAGTATTTTTTTTTTAATTTTCCGTTGGATATTGAAAACCCCCCCAAAATATTTTTCTGTGTGCGCCACTGCATCAATGTCTTTGGCTTGAGAGAAGGTTTCCTACTTTATAATTGTATTAGGTTAATACTATTAACCCTATGTGCGCCATTGGGGTCACTTCCACCCAGTACTTAGTTTATACACTCAGAAAAAAATCATCAACACGATTCATGTAAAATCAACACGATCGATCTTTACACATAGAACAGCAACAATTTTTTCAAATTACACGATGTTTGAAACATGATTTTGGCTTTGTAACTGTCATCTGAAAATTTGGTAAATTCAACCAAATTTTATTGGTGATACAACATGAAGAAATTTTAAAATATACAAGATGATTCAAATATAAAATTTTATTCCTAACTGTCATTTTGAATTTGGTTTATTTAACATGATGATAGTGTCAATATAAACTAAAAAAATGTTAGAAAAATGACGTCCGAATTTTAGTGTTAATACAACATGAAAACAAATGTTAAAACAACAAGAACCACAATTAACAATAAAAGTTGGTTGATATAACACGAAACAATGTTTAAACATAAACGTCATTTGGAATTTTGGTTTATTCAACACGATGATAGTGGCTACGTTCAGAAGGCGCAACCGTGGCGCAACAGTTGCGCAACTGTTGTGTTTTATCTTCTGAACGCATCGTTGAGTATTTCTGATCAACACAACATGTTGTGATTTTGGAGACTTTTTTCCATCATAAATTTTTTATGCTCACTTTACACAACATGTTGAGCTTACGATTTTGACATATGTACAAAAATATAAATAGTGTTTATGAATTTTGGAATGTAATAAAAATATCTCAAAGCCGCGAAATTATTGGCAATTACGTTGGGGATAATTAAAATACTAATTTGTTTATTTAATGTATCAGCTCGTTCAGAAGGCGAAAATTGTATCACTTTCCGATTACTGATATCTACACAACAGTTGTGCTCCACCGTTGCGCCTTCTGAATGTACCCAGTGTCAATATAATCTAAAAAAGTGTTAAAAAGAATGTCAAAACTATTTTGAAAAACATACAATTTTTTCAACGTTTGAAGTTCTGCTGTTCGTGCAAAACACAAACTAATATTATTTGTTTTTTGTGCTGTGGCAATGATGGGAGTTTAGCATCATTGGCAGTGCGTGATAATGGTTTTTCCATTTATATTTTTAGTTCGCAGGTAAGTTAAAAGAGGGTTGCATTTTTGTTTCTAAAAGTTTTTAATGTTCAATATTTTCTTTTTCCTCTTCATAGTTTGCAATTTTTACCACGAAGAGATGTTTAGCGAATGGAGTCTTTCACGCAGCATGGGGTGCATAAACCGTTGCATTAGCGGCCAAACATTACTCGGTGCCAGTGATAGTAAGTACTATCGCCCATGTATAAACTATTCGTATGAGAAGAACGCTTTCAATTTGGTCGGCTGTGCGGGTGATGTAGTGGAATATGCTTTATTGATCTGATGATTATATATTTTATGTTTTATGTTTTTTATTTAAAAAAAAAAAAAATAAATTGTAAAATCAACAAGACTTTCTAGTTAATTTAACAATAAATTTAAGGTAAAATCAAAAAGATGTTTGTTGATAGTTGAAAGAACACTGACGCTCCGTTGCACGGAGCTCTTTATTTATACTAAAATTAACCTATCCTTATCTCTATCTGAACGAACGCAGTTCGTCCAGTGTGTAAATATACAAATGTAAATACTTATATGTACACTTACAACTAATGGTAACGCTCCACAGATAAGAAGCGCGTCCCTATTATCCTAAGTAAATATTAGGAAACGATAGCAATTGACAATGCAATGTATTTCAACAACAATGCTCCTAAATAACAAGCATCAGCATTGTTCCTTACATATCATTTTAAATGGCGACGTATTTCTTATGTGTTTCAATTCTCTGATAAGAAATACGTTTCCCAAATATCTATTGTTATATATATATGTATGTGTCATACATGTATGCGTGTATGTACATCATATCAGCATATTAATTCTTATATTCCTAATATTAACAAAGACTGTAACAAGAGATAATCACTCACCCAGTCTTTATCTCTTATTTGTCTACATATTCCTATTTATATTTACTAAATAAATGGTGGAAGATTCCACAATGTTATTGTTAATTTAGCAGGACCATTTCGTGTTAATTTAACCAGCTTTTATTGTAACATTAACTAGTTAAAATTGTAAAATCAACAGGAAGACTCAATACTTTTTAGTGTTAATTCTACAGTTGTCATCCTGTTAAACTAACACTTGACAGTAGTGTTAAATTTACACGATTACATGATGGCACACATTAAGCATCGTGTTGAAAAAAATTAACCACAAAATTTGTTGATTTTTGGTTGATTTCACACTATTTTTTCTGGGTGTACCACCTTAATGTAAGTTTCTTTGCCGGCATGTTAAACGTCGTCAAGAAACATCAATCTTTTGCGGAAGAAGTATTTCGATCGATTCAGTAGAACCGGAAATAAAACACATTTAACATTCCGAGGAATATAAGTTTTTCGCTTCCTTTGGTCTTTTAGGCTCATTTTACAAAGATTTTTCTGAGGAGACCCCTACTGAAATTTTATGGCGAAAACTCACGGTGCGAATTCACCAATACGCCAATACGAGCATGAAGACCATAGAGCGGCAAAAGTGTCCCGCACGGGCAAATGAGAAATATCACACACATTTTAACCAATGCAGCTCAAATGAGTCTGTGCTCTCCGACACAAATTCTCTCAGAATTTTGCGGTACTATGATGAAGACGCAACTCTGTTCTGTTCAAAAGCAAGCCACAAGAACCATACGGCTGTTGGGGATGCATTTTCCAACCAATTTTAATGAAAAACTCTCTCTCTCTCTCTGTCTCCTTTCCTTCCAGCCCATAGTACCTGGTGGCACGGCAGCTGAAGAAGGTGGGGCCACTTCATCATCATCATCATCACAAGCATACGCCCAACCCGACGATGAAGCGGTGCGTCAACGACAATACGAGCTCATCGAACATCTCAAAACGCAATTGTGCGAATTGGAAAAATTGGCTTACGAATCGGGTGCTCCTGTGCTGCCACAGCACATTTTATTGGAAAAGCAAAAAATCATTATTGACGAATTAAAAAACAAGCTCAATTTACAAGTGGACGAACGCGATTTACCCGAACTCAGCTCGGAAGAGCTGAAGAATCAAGTCGATACGGCTATTGGTGAATTTGTTGGACCGCTGCGTATGAAGGAACAATTGGTGGCACAATTGAAAACACAAATCACCGATTTGGAACGTTTTATTGCATTTCTGCAATGCGACAGCAACGGCGACGGGAATGACGATGACGACGACGACGATGGCGATGGCGAAAATTCACTGACTCGCCGACTGAAGGCGATTGGCAGCAATGAGTTATTAAATGAACACTATAACAGTTATGTGGCGAAGAAGAAAGGCGAGAAAGGGCGCAAAAAACTGGCAATGTCGATGGCAAAGCAGAGCACAATGGCGGCGAATACGGTAAATGCGCTGCACTCGAATGCGAGAAATGATCGGGATGCCGCTCCGGATGCGGCGCAACAACAAGCGCATGCAGCAGAGAGCTTGAATAGTAAAGCTCATAGTTTGTTGGATAAAGCTTCGTTGATAATGCAAATGTTTGCAAGCACACATTTCGGCTCCAAAACGGAACAATTTCAAAAGAATACGCTGAAGAGGACCACAAAGGGCAATCATTGGGGGTGAGTATGCGCATTTTAGGGTTGCGATAAACTCGCATTAAGCTGAAATTCTAATAAGCCATTTTTCCCCTCTTTTATTCTTCATCTATCTCCCTTCTTCCCGTGGGCCAGTGATTTGCGCGCTCAACTCGAGGTCGACATACAAGAGGTTGCTTCACTTGCGGCCACACTGAGTTTCGATCGCGAAAAATTGGCGAGTATGAAGCGAGCGCTAAAGCAAGCAAAGAAACGAACAAATGCGAACAGCAACAACGCAACCACCACCACCAACAGCAGCAACAATCAACAACGAGCATTGAAGGCTCAAAATGGCGCCATCACAATTCCACCACGTCGATCACTTCACGGTAAACACTCGGGCGCAACAACAACAATCAATCGCAAAGAGCTCAAAGCTTATAACATATCATCCGCATCCGATGATGATAGCGATTCCGATGCAGTTGCGGATGCAGTGGATCCATACGATTGTTATGCATGGGACAGCAGAAAAAGCTACAGCCGTCGAGTGCACAGCAGCAGCCGCCGCCGTTGCTTTAATAGCACGCATGACGGCGGCGATTCAATAGCCACCATTAGCAAAGAGCTAACAGCGGCTGTGCGTAAGAATTTCGCTATGACACTGCTGCGGCTCATACAACACGGTTTGCGTGTGTCGACGGAATCGGCTACATCCAGTTTGATTGTGCCGTTTATGCGTTGCCTCAATCCATCGCCGATATTTGCCGCCGAACGGGAAACGAATTGGGGTTGGGGTGGTGGTGGTGGTGCTGCTGGTTACCGTGGCAGGGCTGGAGCAGCCAGCAGTTCATCAACAATGTCCTTTATCTCATCGTCGGCGGCGACTTCATCATCATCATCAGCGTCCTTCTCTGCCGCCGCCAATTACGCAATGGACAATGGCAATGATGATGGTTACGAGGACGCAGCTGCCTCGGCGGGCTTTTTTGGCGCTGGCGGCAGTCGCCCAATGCATGCATGGGAATTAATTTTGGAATATTATTATCTGAAGAATGGCGACGAATTCAATAATACGCCAGCGCGTAAATTATCGCAAAGTTTCAATTTGGAAATTATTGATGCCGAGGCGGTGACAGCAAAGCAGAGCCTGCTGAGCGCCGTTGGCATGATCATCGGAATGCATCGGCCATATAAGCGCAGCTATAATGCACATTTTAAGGCGTTCGTATGCGCGGGATTGAAGTGAGTATTTTGTATTTGTTGGTTATAGCAAACGTATGTACATTAGACCGTATCGCCAAAAATAAAGTTCGCCGTACGCCCCCCCATATGATGTCTTTTTGGAAAACATTTCCGGAAAATTAATAAATTTTTTTTTTTGGACGCCGCTAGATATCGCTAAAATTTATTTTTCTCATATCTTCGGTATTTATAGTCCGATCTCTAAGTTTAATACAGAAATGTCTTTGGCTTGAAAGGGCGGCTTATACTGTAGAATATTATTAACCCTATGTGCGCCATTGGGGTCACTACCACCCAGTACTTAGTTTATACCACCCCAATGTACCTTTTTTACGTCTGCATGTTAAACGTAGTCAAAAATCATTAATCTTTTGCAAAAGAAGTATTTCGATCGCTTCAGCAGAACCCGAAATAAAACACGTTCAACATCCCGAGGAATATAGGTTTGTCGGTTCCTTTGGTCTTTTAGGTTAATTTTACAGAAAAATTTTCTGAGGAGACTAGGGTTGCCAGATACCTTTCCCGAAAAAATCAGTACACTGCCTACCAAAAACAAAAAAAAAACAATATATGCCGAGAAAATCGTCTTTATTACTGGCATTTTATTTTGGTTTCCATATCGTTAACTGTCAATCATCTTTCTATGACTTTTAGCATTCGCGTTGCTTCCTCCTTTCTAAGTGTTTCATGGTTATGCCGTGGTTATGCTTACGACCAAAACACCGATGAAATTCGGATACATTTTCGTCATCGGTGGGAGATATTTACGCTTAAGTCGATGATTAGAGCGCACATACACAACATAACACATTATTACCCCGAAACCTCGGCGTGCTGGGTGCTTGTTTCACCTAGCAAATTTGACCGATGTGAGAGTCCGAAAATTCGCTCACTCCTCGGAGTGCACAACAACAATTACACGTTGCTCGTCGAGTATTGTCGTAAGCATAACCATGGCATTACAAACGTCAAATGAAAACAGCTGGAAAATTAAAAACAGAGCAGGGTGATAAAAATGAATTTTTTAGTGTCGGCTAAAAATCAGTACAAATCAGTACAAAATGCAAAAAATCAGTATTTCTTAAGGTTTTTAAAACCATCAGTACGGAGCACGAAAAATCAGTGTTGTACTGATCAAATCAGTACGTCTGGCAACCCTAGAGGAGACCCATAGTAAAATTTTAAGCCAAATAATTTTCTAGAACATTTTAACCCTATAGCGACCTTAAAAATACTATTTTTCCTGATTTTCTAAAAAAAGGGGGTCAAAATAACCCTTTATTGGCGGTGATAGAGGGTTAAAATGTTCTAGAAAATTATTCGCCATAAAATTTCAGTAGGGGTCTCCTCAGAAGAAATTTTTGTAAAATGAACCTAAAAGATCAAAGGAAGAGAAAAACTTATATTCCACGGAATGTTGAACGTCTTTTATTTCGGGTTCTACTGAAGCGATCGAAATCTTCTTTTGCAAAAGATTAATGATTTTAGACTACGTTTAACATGCAGGCATAAAAAATTGCATCAGGGTGGTATAAAATAAATAATGGGTGGTAGTGACCCCAATGACGCACATTGGGTTAATAATATTCCAAAGTATAAGGCGTCCTTTCAAGCCAAAGACATTGGTGTATTAAACTCTGAGATTGGACTATAAATACCGAAGATATGAGAAAAATAAATTTTAGCGACATCTAGCGGCGTCCAAAAAAAATATAAAAAACTTTTCCGGAAATGTTTTCCAAAAAGACATCATATGCGGGGGCGTACGGCGCACTTTATTTTTGCTTCCCTATAACGCGAGACGGCCTAATGTACATAGCATCTTTGGTGTACGTTAGATAGGGTCGAAAAAAAAAGTTGTAAAAGTCCGCCCCTAAATTTGAAGCTTATGTCGAGAGGGTTAAGGGGCACAAAAAAAAATTTTTTTTTTATCTCGCGCAATACCGCCGAAATGGTTTTTTTCTGGTAACTTTTATATTTGACTTCAGAGTTCAAGAGAACGTTAGAAGAAAATATAGAGCTTCGAAATACGAAAATAACGACGATGGTTAAAATGTTCTAGAAAATTATTCGGCATAAAATTTCAGTAGAAGTCTCTTATTGTAAAATTAGCCTAAAAGAACACAGGAAGCGAAAAATTTATATTCCTCGGAATGTTAAATTTGTTTTACTTCCCGTTCTACTGAACCGATCGAAATACTTCTTTTGCAAAAGATTAATGTTTTTTGACGACGTTTAATGTGCCGGCAAAAAAAAAGTTACATGAAGGTGTTATAAACCAAGTACTGTGTGGAATTGACCGCAGTGGCGCACATAGGGTTAATACAATTATAAAGTTGAAACCCTTCTCTCAATCCAAAGAGATTGGTGTATCAAATTTAGAAATGGGACCATAAATACCGAAGATATAAAAAAATCAATTTTAGCGACATCTAGCGGCGTCCGAAAAAAAAAAATTTTTTTCCTGAAATGTTTTCGAAAAAGAAATCATATGGGCGGGGAGGGCGGCGTACGGCGAACTTTTTTTTTGCAGTAGGCTATATATATGAAAAGTAAGGGTGGTAAAAGGGGGGTTGACCCCCGCAGGAGCGGTGTTATGAAATCCACATAAAATGTACTCCAAATTAAGGGGAATCAAAATACCTATCGAACGGTATAAAAAAATATTCGAAATCGGTTCGATAGTTTTAAAGTTATTGCAATTTAAAAAATGCATAATATAAACTTTGACCTTTAATAACTTTTGTTGTTGTTGTTTCCAAAAAAAAAAAAAATCACTTTAATACTCAACTTAAGCCCATATGCCTATATGACACTACATTTTTTCCCTGTTTTTTTTTGGTTTGGAAAACCCACCGAAAGTCAAAATACAAAAACAATTCTTCTATAGGTTGAAAAGAGACAAATACTCCCTCAAAAATAATTTGATTGACATTAAACTTCAAACTAAATGAAAATAATATTTATTTCAAAAATTATTTTTTTTTGGAAATTTGATTTAAATTACTGAAATAAAAAAGTTATGAAACCCAAAGGGCAGGATAGCTGTGTATTCCATGTTATGAAGGGAAGCCAGTACGCAATATATTTTTTCTTGCGGACTTCTTCTTTACCCTTACGGCCAAAGCAGAAGCTTACAAGAGGCAAATTTAAAATTTGTGTTTCCATATATTTTTTATTTTAAATATAATTTAATTTATGGTTGTCAAATTGGAAAAATTGTCAGAAAAAATGACCGAATGCCAAAAACCCTACCGAAATACAAGCTGGCTCATAGCCCATATGACACTACGTTGTTTTCTGGTATTCTACCAGGTTTTTTGTGTGAAGGAGATGGTCAAATACAGTTTTGCGTTGGTGTAAGCGAGCAAGCTATATTGAAAAAAACCAAACAAAATACCATCTAGGCGGCTAAAAACCAACGAGCCAGCTTGTATTTCGGTAGGTTTTTTGGCATTCGGTCATTTTTTCTGACAATGGTTTCAATTTGACAACTAAAAAATAAATTATATTTAAAATAAAAAATATATGGAAATACAAATTTTAAATTTGCCTCTTGTAAGCTTCTGCTATGGCCGCAAGGGTAAAGAAGGAGTCCGGAAGAAAAATTATATAGCGTACTGGCTTCCCTTTATAACATGGAATACACAGCTATCCTGCCGTTTGAGTTTCATAACTTTTTTTCAGTAATTTAAATTCAAATTTCTAAAAAAATTAATTTTTGAAATAAATATTATTTTCATTTTGTTTGAAGTTTAATGTCAATCAAATTATTTTTGAAGGAGTATTTGTCTCTTTTCAACCTACAGAAGAATTGTTTTTGTATTTTGACTTTCGGTGGGTTTTCCTAACCAAAAAAACCAAGAAAAAAATGTAGTATCATATAGGCATTAGCCATGTTTATCAGTCCTCATACTTCGTTTTTTGATTTTGTAATTTTAGAAATATCACATTTGTACCAGATCTTGCTATATTTTTCAACTTTGTAGGGCAGGGGGCGCCTCTAAACATGCGAGTAGGTCAATAAAATTTTACAGGCTTATTTCTGGGCTAGAAAGGTGCCGTTCTAGCTTTGGAACAAATTGAATTTCCAAAAAAAAAATTTTCACTCCACCTTAATATACATACATACATACATACATACATACATACATATGTAGTTTGAAACTACCCAGCAGTATTTGAGGTAAGGAGGTGCATATTCAATAGAATATTCATTATGAAAAATAGCCTGAAAGTAAGTTCAAAATTCATCGCTGAAAAAATAACTGAACACGCAGTGAAGACATCAGGTGTACTGAAATACATGCTATGGAAGTTCTGCCTGCGTACTCAGGCCTTTTTTCCTACAGAAACTCTCCCTTCTCGTTCGGCAGTTTTTAGGTAGTTGATTTTCGACGCCACCTCTATATAAAAACGAAAGGGAAAGTTCAGATATTAGAACTACATCTCTACTGAATATTCAGTAGGAAATATGTGCTGTTTTCCAGCTGATAAATACTGCTGGGTATAGTTTCATTTAATTTATTAAAATATATTTTTTATGTCTATTCCACAGCTGCCATCAACTTGTCGAATGGTTTAATTTGATATTCAGTTGCAACGATTTGGTGGACACATATTACACCGCCAACAGTTATGTGGCACGCACCGGTTTTCGTGATTCATTGCGCTCCATTGATATGCTAACCAAATATGATTTTGATTTGCCTGTGGATTTGGCGATAAGACATTTTAGAAATCTTTAATTTGCAAATAACCTACACACACAATTAGATAATAACATAAATATGTATATCCAACAAACACAGAGGCTAAATAACGATTTGAGAATGACGCGAAAGGTCTAACGTCAGAGGACGAAAAAAAAAACACCATACATTCTTTGAAACGCGTCTACACTGCGTATACATAATTTGTTGACATACAAACATACAGGTCAAACTAATAAGAAGGTGTTACAAAAAAAAACGCAAAAGCAACTCGAGTCAACTATTTTCATATCCCAAAAAGAAAAAAAGGAACAAGCAAGATATTTGTATTAAGAATATTACCCTTGTATTTACATATGTATGTGCTAATATTTAAATATGTAAATTGAATTATTATTAATGCAAAACTAATCGAATTTCTTCCAAATTAGCCATGCGCATTTATTGATGTGTATCATTATTGCCCAAATATTCGGCGCATGTCGCTCGAATATTTCTGTATACATACATACATACATGTGTAGACATTTTTTGTATGTAGATCAGCATTGCCACTAAACAAAGTTTAGATTTACCAAAATACAAAATAAAAGTAACCAAAACTAGAAGCAAGTAACCAAAATAAATTTATATTTTATGCATATTTATGTGCATATATTCCATTAACGTTAGAGCTATGTATGTATTTATTTCAAAGCAAAACAAAAACTAAGATATATCACTTGCTTTACATCTTTAAGTCTTAAAAAGAATCAACGCCGGGCGAAATAAATACACGGTCGGATATGAGAATGAACAGAACTTAAAAGCTAACGAAAATCGCCGGGCGAAATTATAGGGCCGTCAGAATAAATACTTTTCCGGCAATCCGTTTAACTGATCACGGAATAAAATTACATGTATTTGCTATGCTGTCGGTTAAACAGAGCCGGATTGCAGGAAAAGTATTAATTCTGACGAGCCCATTAGGCAAAATAGATTTATTTCTAATTTGGCCACCGGCTCGTGTCAAATAAATTATGTGTCTGGAATTTAATAAAAAAAAATACAACAAAATAATTTGGACAACAAATTTTTTATAGTTTCGAAGAATTAAAAGCGTATTCCTAAAGAATTCAATGTAACCACGGTATACTGAATACATGAACCTTGAATGTAACCAAAATCGGCAGAAAGTAACCACGTAACCAAACGAAAATCTTGTATCCAATTTTGGTAAAAAGTAAACCAAAACGGCAATGCTGATGAAGATACATATGTATGTACATATGTATAGTATAAAAGAGTCACATGAGAGAAATACAAATACCCAACAGACCAGAAAGTAAGCGAAATATAATAGCGCTTGAGAACAAGCTTAGAACAATTGTCCATTGTACGTTTATTGCAATAAAAGCTTTTATAAACTTAACACTTGCTTTATATATGCCTTTCGCAATACTCCTTATTTTAAAAAGTTTGAAAGCAATATTGCAATAAGCTTTATTTTCACTTGAATGAAAAAATAATTAATAATAACATTTTTATTAAGCTTAGTGCAACATTTTTTTAGTTTTGGTTTAAAAATGATTCATATAATTCATAGATTCCTTTTTCGGTAACGGGAAGTATAAAAGCATCAATGAAATTCAATATAATGTTGAATATTCCACTATATGATGCCGTTGGATTGAATTTCAGTTTCATGTCATGGTTCGAAACAGGAGGAAAATACATTTAAATAAAGAACACTATGCAGTAAAGGTGTGGCCGCTGTGTTTCAGAGGGTAGAGTGCTCGCCTGCTATGCCAGAGGTCTCGGGTTCAAACCCCAGTCCGAGCAACACCAAAAAAAATTTTCTAATTAGTAAAAATCCAATTATTGGGTTTTTTAAGAGCAGCGGCCACCTCTCGGCAGTGGACGGCATACCCTCTGAGTGTATTTCTGCAATGAAAAAGCTTCTCACAAAAAAATGCATTCGCCGCACATTGGGGTATTTAATCAATCTGGGCGGCCAAAACTCTTTTTTGGCTTTAAATTGTTAATTATGTTACCCATGGTGATTTCAATTCAATTTAACATAAAAAAAAAACGTCGAAATACATGTTAGTAGGTTAGGTCGATGAAATGTGCCATTTGGGGCTTTTTTTAGCTTTTCGCAATTTTCTTGAAGTTTTGGGGGTATATTGGACAAGCGGACTTTGGATTCGGAGCACGTCGATGTATATGTTGCTAGATGGGTGTTCTCGAATCCACAAACAACTAATTTTTTTTTGTGTGGTGGGGTCATTTTTCCCAACGTGAAAAATCGTCTGTTTTTCTTAAAACCGGAAAAACCCGAGACCGATCTTTCTTGAACTCAAAATAACAGGGAACAGACTATCTAGAAAAAAAGAGTCAGTGCCGGGCAATGCCGGGCACCTAAACAAAAACCCCTTTGAAAACAAAAAATTGGGAAATTTTTTTTTAATACATCGTTTTTTAAAAATGTAATTAAGAAGCCGCTAACAACTAACTAAATCTCAATAAACATGAATTTTGTACTCGATTACCTGTATTATAAGAATCCATATCAGTATTCTAAAAAACTTCACTTAAAACCGTAAAAATATTAATTGGAAATGTTGAAACTTTAAGAATGTTATAAAATGCCGCGAGAAATACACGAATGACCAAACTTTCATTGACTGTAAAAACTTTGTGTTTGAGTTTTGAGAATAAACTTTTATTGAAAATGATGCCTACTAAAAAATTTTATTTTTTGGAAATCGGGCCAGTAGCGTGCCGTTTTGATTTTTCTACAATTGATATTTCTACAATTGTTCTTTAGTCCTTTTCAATAATTTACGCAAGTATTTCTCAAGCTTAACGCTTATATTTGTAAGCTTGTTATAATATTATTCTCAAGCCTTTTGGTCTGTTGGGTTGTGTGTAAAAATTGCATGCGAGAAAAAATATATATTAATATATTATGCTAAATGAAATAATATTATTCTAAATATTGTAAAAATGTGTGTATGTTCTAACTCTGCCTAATAATTAACAAGTCTATTGCTAAGTAGCAATACATAAAAAATAGATAAAATAAGAGTAATCAAATAACTATGTATGTATGTACATTTGATTAAGTGTTTAATTTCATCTCTTTTTCCTGCTCGATTAATATACATACATACATACATACATACATAGATATGACCTATTTATGTACATAAATATACCAGCCTAATATGCATAGATAAATAAATAATATATAAATATATATGTATATACATGTATGTACCCAGCAGTATTTGAGGTAAGGAGGTGCATATTCAGTAGAATATTCAGTACGCAAAATACCCTGAAACTGAGTTCAAAAATCATGCCTGAAAAAATAACTGAACACGCAGTGAAGACATCAGGTGTATTGAAATATATGCTATGGAAGTTCTCCCTGCGTATTCAGCCCTTTTTTCATATGGAAACTCTCCCTTCTCGTTCGTTAGTTTTTAGGTAGTTGATTTTCGACGCCACCTCTATATAAAAACGAAAGCGAAAGTTCAGATTTTGGAACTACATCTCTACTGAATATTCAGTAGGAAATATGTGCTGTTTTCTAGCTGATAAATACTGCTGGGTACATTCATATTTATAGTATATATGTATATACATACATATATATGTACATAGAAGTGTCATACAATCCTAGATAATACAGTAAAACCCGCATAAGTACCTTGCCTAAAATTGACAGGAATTTGAGGTACTTAAGCGGGTTGTGTACTTATAAGAACCCGCTTTAGTACCTCAGGTTGGGTAGTTAAACAACCCCCTTTTAGTACCTTCTGTTGGGTAGTTAAACATTTAATAATTTTAAGAATATTGAAAATAACTTATTTAAACACAAACAAAAATTTATTCAACTAAGAACATTTTGATTACATATTAATTAAAAACGTATTTCATATTGCATATCGCTAGCTTAGAGTGCAAATTGTGTAAGTCTTTTTTTTAACTTTGTAGGAGAGACAAAAAACAAAAATAAAAGAATTTCGAAATGAGAAAAAAAATTCTGTTTATGTAAATATTTTGGACTTATACAAATTTCTTCGCCTTTTGGATTTACACAATTTGCGTATCACTGAATAACAATGGGTAGAAATATGACAAGTAGAACAGACTTGTTTAGCGTGGTGCATATTTGATTTTTCTAGCGTTCTACATAAAAGACACTTTTTCACAAAAGTGGAATTACACAGTTTGCACTCTAAGCTAGCGATATACGCTCTTTGTTTTTACGAATCCTTATTTTATGTGTATATATTTATCTTGATTTTCGATAAATTAGTAATGGTATAAATAAACAATCGATTATAATGAGTTTCCGCTTGAAAAAAGCAATTGTATTCAGAAAGGTACTTAATCGGGGGAAAACGTACGTAAAATTTTATTTAATGCACAACAAATTATGGTACTTAGGCGGGTTGAGTATTTAAGCGGGGAGGTACTTAAAAGGGTAAATTTGTTCGATAGTTTTTACAAAAGCCATAGTGTCTGCAGATGTTGGGTACTAAAACGGGTTAGGTGCTAAAGCGGGGAGGTACTAAAGCGGGTTTTACTGTACATACATATGTATATGCATATATGTATAAATAAAATGTTATAAAGTAAAGTACTTATACTTAAAGTACTTATCTAATAAATAACAAGTAAGGAAGCCTAAGTTCGAGTGGAATCGAACATTAGATACTCAGCTGTATGCTTTCATTAATGGTTTGGTTTAAAACGTGCATTATGAAAACAAAAATTTTATTTTTGATTTTAAAATGCTGTTTTTCTCTGAGTGTAAAAATATCGCGCAACATGTTGCCAGCAATGTTATGATGTCTTAGCAACATTTCCTTTGTGCTGCTTAAAATGTACATGCCATTGTACCACAGCGCCATTTTATGTAAAAATAAACATCAAAAATGAATTCCTTGATCCAAAGACAGTAATTTAACATACATTTCGTAAGCAATTCCTTCATTTTATCAAGCCATACAAATAAAAATTAAACCAGACCTATAGTCCAAAAATCCAGTATGAGGTTTTGATATGAGAGGGACAAAGTTTCCTCTTCATTTGGTTTCATCAATTACGTAGAATCTTGTTGCACTGTGTTAAGGGAGTGTGGTAATGCTACTAAACTGTCCCAAAAATCGAAAAAAACTTGCTGCTCCCTTTTACACAGCATCTACCAAGAGGGCAAGTGCAAAACATAAACAATCGTAGGAGATAACAAGTGATTAAGTGATGATTTTACAAATGACACAAAAATTTCACTTTATCTACTAATTACTTAAAATGGAAATAAAAAAAACAACAACATTGAACTTTGCATCATTCACAACAAACAAAATTCACCAGTATAACAAAAAAGTGTCTGCAACCAGGCCCGACGAGAGGGGGGGGGGGCTGAGGGGGTCAATTGCCCCGGGCCCGGGCTTTAGAGGGCCCGGGAATCTCAAAATGATATCCAAGTTTTTGCTTACAGAAAATAAACGAACAACACCTTTAATCACCTTTCGTAGATAGCAATCATTTTAAATTTCAACAAATTTTATAAATCTCTTAAAGTGTCTGCACCCCACTTAAGGAATTGTTGGTTTTTGGCGTCGACTTTGCAGCATAAATTTGAATTCGTTTTCTGTTGCAACAGAAAAATTCGGTATGATGCAAATTCTTATACTGCGATATGGGTATATCCTGGGCGTTTCGGACGGTATGTTCGCACGATTTTTTTAACTTTTGAGGCAGAAATATCGCGAAATATTGTATCGTTTTATGATAAAAGGAAAGATTTAGGCCACAGCTAATGATTAAAGTATGTTAGCGACAGAAATTTAATTTAATGCCTCTGTTTTAGCCACTTAAACTGCGTTCCGGACGCTACAAAAACACGTCCACTTTTTTTTCTTTTTGAGTGACTAAAACAGAAACCTGGCATAGCAGGCGAGCACTCTACCCACTGCACCACAGCGGCCATGTATAGATAAATTAAAGTTCGTAACTATATATTCATTGAATTTTGATTTTGAGAATTTGTTCATTTAGTATGGGGGCCCTTAGTTATTTTGACCCCGGGCCCGGATTTTCTCTCGGCGGCCCTGTCTGCAACATAATGACTTTTATAGAGATACTATATGTAACCAGCAGGGTTGCGTGATTTCGAATCAATTTTGATTTCAAATCAACTTTCAGACAGAGTATATAAATGTAAAGTGTTTTGAGACATAAATTTCAGTAGCAGCTTAACAACGTTGCTCAACCATAAAGTTTAGCAGTCAATTTGTTTGTGTGAAATGTGTTTGAGCTTTTACCAGCACATATTCATGCTCTTCATCATCTTTCGCATGGTAAATAAAAATACATATTGATATTAAAGGCACTTAAATCAATTACTTTGTTTTTCAGTGTCTGCACCACTCTGCCACACCAAATTCCACCAACGCTGCCACTAACACCACGTCCCGCCACCGTCGTGTCAAGCGCAGCATTTATGGCTTGGATTCGCACGGTCCCTACCTGCCACCGCCATTTGGTCCCGTCCCATTTGCTCCTTTCGGCTTGGCTTCGCCGTTTGCACAACCGCCTTTCGCTTTGCCCTACCACAATCCTTATGGTCCACCACCTTATGCTGTACCGAATTCGTATCCCTTGCCGCCATGGTTGCCGCCACCACCACCTCATCCCTATCAAAATCCTATATTTACTCCACCTCCTCGTCTTCTCTTTCTTCCACCAACATATTTTTCGGCGCCGCCTGTGGTCGCACCTGCAGCTCCGGTGGGTCCACCACCAGCACCTATTATAGTGCCAGCCAAGACAGCGGCTGCTTTGAGTATCGCTTCAATTAAGCTGATTCCACATAGAACTTTGTGTTGCGCTACGTGACACTTTCTGCGTGACAGCTGAGATTAAAATACATGTATCTATATGAGGTTTCTCACATAACAAAAAGTAACGCAACGCCGAAGTTACGTAAAGCACAAAGTTGTCCAAATCTCAACTTTTGGGGGCGTTGAATTTTTTTTTTCAGTTTCACTTTAATTCCAATGTAAATAAACAAATTTAAATTTCACACAAATGAAAAATAATTTAATAGATTTTTAATTTCTTATTTACTTTGTTGTAAATAAAACGGAGAATGAAAGATTTTTCAGAAAATAAATATTTTTTGAGTGATGTTGCAGCGTTTATTGTGGCATAGTTTTTCAGTTTTGCGTTGTTTGATATAGAAAGCGGCGTAACGCAAAGCGGAAAAAGTTTTATGTGGAATCAGCTTTATACACGCATTCATTGCACGAAAATTTTATCCGCCAGAGTTGCCAGTGCCCATAACAAAGCCGGTGCCGGTGCCTGTGCCTGTGCCGGTAGAAGTGCCGTTGGCGGAGAGGGTGAGTATTTACACATGTGAATATTTACAAGCACAAATTTTTAAAATAATTAGGTATTTTTGTTTTTGTTTTTAATTATTTTTTATTTTTAGGGTTCCCCTGCTGCAAAAAATCTTGAAAGAAATGTGCCTCACCATGTGACCATTTTAAAACCCATTCAATATGAACCATCTGCCGCTGTTAACGATTTTTCTCTTAAGAAATGTGCACAGAATTTGCCAAATTTGTTGTATGAAAACACATTTACCAAAACAGCAGCAACAACAACAACAACAAAAACTTCAACGGAAACACCGAGAAGGCCGACAATAATTCCCTTGCGCGAATAAATTAAATTAAAAAAAATAGCTATACACTCAACCTTCGCTGTAAATAAATATTGAAAAAAAAATTTTTTTTCCACTTACCCCCAACAATTAAAAATTGAATTAAATAAAAATTTCGTGCTAAGCAATAAAACTCTTTCAAGTAAAAAAAAACTCCTAATGCCTATATGACACTACATTTTTTTCTTGGTTTTTTGGTTTGGAAAACCCACCGAAAGTCAAAATACAAAAACAATTCTTCTATAGGTTGAAAAGAGACAAATACTCCCTCAAAAATAATTTGATTGACATTAAACTTCAAACTAAATGAAAATAATATTTATTTCAAAAATTATTTTTTTTGGAAATTTGATTTAAATTTCTGAAATAAAAAAGTTATGAAACCCAAAGGGCAGGATAGCTGTGTATTCCATGTTATGAAGGGAAGCCAGTACGCAATATATTTTTTCTTGCGGACTTCTTCTTCACCCTTACGGCCAAAGCAGAAGCTTACAAGAGGCAAATTTAAAATTTGTATTTCCATATATTTTTTATTTTAAATATAATTTATTTTATGGTTGTCAAATTGGAAAAATTGTCAGAAAAAATGACCGAATGCCAAAAAACCTACCGAAATACAAGCTGGTTCGTTGGTTTTTAATCGCCTAGATGGTATTTTGTTTGGTTTTTTTCAATATAGCTTGCTCGCTTACACCAACGCAAAACTGTATTTGACCATCTCCTTCACACAAAAAACCTGGTAGAATACCAGAAAAAAAACGTAGTGTCATATGGGCTGTAGGTTGAAAAGAGACAAATACTCCCTCAAAAAAAATTTTATTGACATTAAACTTCAAACTAAATGAAAATAATATTTATTCCAAAAATTAATTTTTTTTGAAATTTGAATTTAAATTACTGAAATAAAAAAGTTATGAAACTCAAAGGGCAGAATAGCTGTGTATTCCATGTTATAAAGGGACGCCAGTACACAATATAATTTTTCTTCCGGACTTCTTCTTTACCCTTACGGCCATAGCAGAAGCTTACAAGAGACAAATTTAAAATTTGTATTTCCATATATTTTTTATTTTAATTATAATTTATTTTCTAGTTGTCAAATTGAAACAATTGTCAGAAAAAATGACCGAATGCCAATAAACCTACCGAAATACAAGCTGGCTCGTTGGTTTTTAATCGCCTAGATGGTATTTTGTTTGGTTTTTTTCAATATAGCTTGCTCGCTTGCACCAACGCAAAACTGTATCTATTTGACCATCTCCTTCACACAAAAAAACTGGTAGAATACCAGAAAAAAAATGTAGTGTCATATGGGCTTAAACATTCTGTATTAAAATTTAATTTATTAAATAAAAATATTCGTCATCTTTCTCTATTCTGGGGCAAACCACTGTATGTACTTAAATACATTTATTAGCCGCTCTTTCCTTCGGACATTCTTCTCTCTCTCTCTCTCACCCACATTATCGCGGACACATTAGCTGCTTGCCACCGTCCACCGGCAAATTGACACCCGTTAAGTAGGACGCCTGCTCCTCATATGCCAAAAACACAATCGCATCGGCCACATTCTGCGTTGTGCCCACACGCCCCAACGGTATAGTCGTTTGCGCATGCTGAAAATAATCCGCTCGTGCCTTTGCACTCATGCCACTGCGCAACAGAATATCCGTATCTATCAAGCCGGCGTTTACACCGTTTACACGCACATTTTCCTTTGCCAAGTCCAAGGCGGCACAACGCGTCAGCTGATCGAGCGCCGCCTTTGACGTGGCATAGCTGATGGTGTTGGGAAATGCACGCAAGCCCACGGTGCTTGAAACATTCACAATATTACCTTGCGTTGCAATCAGATGTGGCACGGCCAGTTGGGTTAGCAGGAAAACGGCACGCAAATTGGTGTTGAGTATGTCATCGAATTGCTTCACATCCGCATCGTTGATTGCGCCATAAGCAAACATGGCAGCATTGTTCACCAGCACATTTAATTTTCCAAATTTCTGCAGTGTTGAATTGATAATGCGCTCCGCATCGACCGTAATATCGGCGACGATTTGTAGCGTTTCGCTTATGGGATTGACTGCCTGGCATGCCGCTTCGGTGGCCTTCAAATTGTCGGCATTACGTGCGACCAGCGCCAATTTAGCGCCAAGTTTGGCGAATGTTATGGCTGTGGTGGCACCAATACCTGCACTGGCGCCCGTTACAAGCACTACTTTACCGTTGAAATGCATTGCGATGACTGAATGTGCGGGGAATTGCGCTGGTGCGTTAAATACATATATACGGCGATTTTATATACAAATTTGCTTAGTCATTTAATTAGTAGTGTGAAAGTTTTTGTCAGTTTTTTTTTTATTGCATGAATTATATTTCGGTTCTCCCGCGCCCCAATTATCACTATCTATGTAGCACACACAGGTGCCTAATGTAGATAACAATTTGTTTTTTAAGTGTTTTGTTTTCTTTTTAATGCACTTTTTTGTACAGGCATGCATACATAAATATGGGCGATTCCAGAACGGCGAACGTGATATCCGTACTCCTTCAAAGCTCAATAAAGTATGTATGGCGATTTGAAGTTTCTGAGATATTAGCATTTATAGGGTGATGGCGAATGTGACAAAACGTAAAAGAAATTTGTATGCGCTATTATAAAAATGCAAAACTCTGTGAATTTTGGTCCAAAATTTCAAAAGTACACAGTAAAAATTTTAGTTTAATTTTAATTCCATTTTGGTATTTATATATAACAATGCCAAAAAGTATAAAATTAAAACCATTCTGGTTTAAAAGAAGAAGAGAATATTGAGAGACAGAAATTATTCTTGGCGTCAAATTAATACTTTCTTGGAATTAAATCAAAACCAAATTTTGATTATTTTTATAATATTTTTGGTGATAAAAATAGTTTAAATGGTATAACATCTATCCGAAAATTGGAATAAATTGTATACTTTTTTGAATTTAAAAATAAACCCCAATAAAATTTCCAGTGGATATACCGCAAATAACCCATTATTCCAAAGATTAATGAGAAATTAAATAACGTTAACATTGTTTATTTAGATAAAAATCCAAAACAGTAGTAGCAAACACTAAAGTACCTTATACATATATCGAGCTCTAATCCCCATAAAAGTGTATCCAACAAAAAGTAAATTTTACAGAACTCAGTTTTTTTTAATTTGTTTTGCATACAGTTTGTATGCAGCCTTGAAACATACATATTTAGTCTCTAACTTCAAAACTGCACATTTCACAGCTATGAAATTTTTGGAGTTGATGCATGTGATAATAAATTGTTGATTTCCATAAAATAGCTAAAATCGATAATTTTGTTGGATACACTTTTATGGCGGTTAGATGTCGATATATACACATATTGTCAACTTTTACACCAATATTTTTGAGATGTCCATGGAAATTTCAGCACCGCAAGAGAGACCTTCAACTGCCTTATGTCTGAAAAAATAAAGCAACATTTACCCTCATGCTATTTTATTAATCTCCTGCATTACTTACTTGATACAATTATGCCATCCGCATTGCACTTTCACAAACATTTTGTTTATTTATTTTGACTTTTTTCTGCTATTTTTTTCTTAATATTTTTTTGGTTTTGATTTCAAACCAAAAATGCTTTGATAGTAATAAAATTGAGAAAGTGAGAGTTTTTTATACTTTTCAGGATTTGTTTTTAAACCACAAATTATTAAACATCTTTAGAGAGAACTTTAATACTTTTCAAGGCTTTATTTTGAAACTATTTTGGAATAAATAAAATTGTAAAACTTTTCATAGATTCAAAATAAGACTTTTTGGCATTAAAATTCAAATTTAATTCCAAGAATGATTAAACCAAGTACCAAATGATATTAGAAATAAACTGTCATTTTTTACTGTGTAATGATTACCCAACAAACAATGAGGTTAGATATCGATTTGAGAATGACTCGAGAACTAGCCTCATTCTCAAACCTCTAACGTTAAAGGACGACTCGAAAATCTATCGAGAATCATAGCGTTCTCAAACAAAAGGGGACATAATTCTCAAATCGAGAAAATTATAATTCTCGAATCGAATTCTAATGTAGTTCTCTAATGAGATTCTAATCAGAATTTGCAAATACTTCCAATTAAAATGAAGAACAAAGCTTTGTCTCCTTTTACATGATTTTTTCATTGTTTAGATTTTATTAGCGCAATATGTACCCAAATTGCATATGATTATATATATTCACATGTATGCATATGTTTATCAGATTTATAAGAACTGAAATTTAAACTAAATTCAGTCTTATTATTTAAATTAAAGGTACTTCTTGTACTTTTTAATGGAAAACATTGTACTACGGTAATATTAACTTTACCATTTTTTAGTATCTAATTTCAATATATGTATGTATGTATATTCAATATATCACAGAAATATATTGAGAATTGATAAAGGGCGTGAGATTTGGCTCCTTCTCTAATCACTCGCTAATCGAATTCTAGTCTAGTTTTCAACCCTAGTTATCGATTTGAGAATATTTAGAGAATTACACTAGTTATCTAAGGTAATCTCGACAAAATTTCTAACGTTAGAGACTGTGTTTGCTGGGTAGCGATCAAAGCAGAATAATGTAGCTCTCCATTAATGGTTTTGGCGTGAAAATATATGCACTAGTTTGATTTTTATAAGCTTAGAGAAAGTTTGTAAGGTGACATGGCGAACGCGACAAAGGTCATGTAATTTTAACTTAGTATAATAACTTAAATTAACCAAACTTTGTATTTTTTCGAGTAGGAGTAAGCAATAAAGTACAAATTTTAACAGTCAAGATATGATTTGAAATTTGATCAAATTAAGAAATTGCACTATGAGAGATTTATCTTTAGTCCACAAGGGTTGGATGGCTTTTGATGAAATTTGGCACACAGATCACTTATAAATAACTCCTACTTTTATTTAAAGTATTTTGTTGAAAAAAGGGTTGCCAACTGTTCTAAAACTTAAATTCATAATAATTTTAAGAAGATTTTAGATTATATATATTTTGGCGAGGTTTTCCACGAGTTTTTTTAGTCAAAGCAGGTGCTGAAGTTGTCATGCGGTTTATCAATCAATAGAATAGCAAATAAATGCAGTCTAGATGTCGTGCAGTGGGTAGAGTGTGGTGCAGTGGGTAGAGTGGTCGCCTGCTATGCCAGAGGTCTTGGGTTCAAACCACGGTCCGAGCAAAACACCAAAAAATTTTTCTAAAAAGTAAAAATCCAATTATTGGATTTTTAAGAGCAGCGGCCACCTCTCGGCAGTGGGCGGCATACCCTCCGTGTGTATTTCTGCCATGAAAAAACTTCTCACCAAAAATGCATTCGCCGTTCGGAGCCGGCATAAAACTGTAGGTCCACCCAATTAGTAGGAAAAACGAAAATTAGCACACCTCGAATTGGGAGAGAAGTTCGGCCATAAAACTCGTAAGAGTTATAATAGCGCCATTGTATTATTATTATTATATTATATTAGATGTCTGCTAGCACCCGTCACCCCGCAGTGTGTGATTTTGGTAATTTAGCGGAAATTTATTATTTTTAAGCATAGTTGTTAAATTATGATTACGATTAGTAATCGGTTAGATTATTTTCTAAAAAGCATCGTAATGATTATTTAATTGTGCGTTTGAAATATTGGGATTACGTAATGATTACGATTATAAAGAATCAAAAAATAATCAGGGTTATACTAGATTATTGAAATGAAACAAAACTAATCAAAAATAATCAAAATAAAGAATTGATTCTTTTCGGCGATTCTTTTTGATTACATACTTTTGATTCTTTTCAATCCAAAACCCCAAACAACCTTTCTAATGGCGTTTTCTTTTCTCGAAATAATGTTGCCCTGTTTGATTTTCTTAGCCATTTTGTAAGTTTGTCTGGTCCTTTCGCCAAATATTGACCTCTAACTAAGTAAGAGGGCGCCCTTATCTACAAATTCACCCATTTTATAGAAAGCCAGGATACGTAATTCGATAATTGGGATTTAGGAGGGCAACATTTTTTCGTAGAAAAGAAAACGCCATAAATTACTGAAAAGAAACAAAAAGGATCGCAGTTCTGATCAGCAGTGAACAGTCCAAGGCGCCAGAAATTGGTGTTATTGAAAGCAAATTCGAAATGGATTTAGTGTATATTTTTGTTGTTATTTTGTTATAAATGAATTTTGTTAATTTTTTGGTGTTAAATTTAGGTATGTATTATTTCTTGAATATCTTTATTTGTTATACAAAATTGAATAAAAAAGTATTAAAAATTAAAAAAATAAAAAGAGAAAGGTTGTTTGGGGTTTTGGATTGAAAAGAATCAAAAAGAATCAAAAATAATCAAAATAATCGCGGATAACAATCAATTCTTTATTTTGATTATTTTTGATTCTTTTCAGTAATCTAGAGTAATCCTAGGATATTCTACTTTAATCAATTTCTACTGTGAAATTTTTCATACTACATAGAATTGTTCTATTTTGAATGCCATCAACATACTTTTTCAAGGAATAACTAGAAGTAAAGTTATGGGTCAATATTAGACTGACCACAAATGCAAAAGTGCTGATTTTTTTTGCTCCCCGCGCATTTTCTGATAGCTTGACAATAGAAAATAAGATCTGCATAAAAATCTGACCATCTGTAGTGGGAAATAGCCACGCGCATTTGACCTAAAGTTCAAAAATTGACCTAAAAATTATGCATGGCTTTAGAGACCAATATCTCTTTAAACAATCTTTTTAGGAGAAATAATGTAATAATCGTTTTTATACAGAATGAAACTGGGAACATATTCTCCATATTCTATTTATACCTACCGTTATCCTTTCAGGACATATTGAGTCCTTAAAGTGAAATTTAAATTTTTTTGTTTGTTAAAAAGGCAAAAATAAATATTTA
Organism: Urophora cardui; assembly: GCA_960531455.1. NCBI lineage: Eukaryota > Metazoa > Arthropoda > Insecta > Diptera > Tephritidae > Urophora > Urophora cardui. The sequence continues at coordinate 108,383,269 of OY482671.1, forward strand.
ACAAGTAAGGAAGCCTAAGTTCGAGTGGAATCGAACATTAGATACTCAGCTGTATGCTTTCATTGTTTGTTTGCGTTTGTTCGATATAGGGTGTATTTTATATAAAGCGAGTGCCGCATAAAGTGGGCGTAGCCACGCCCATTTTCAACATTTTTATCAGTCATCCAACTAAGCATATGAATATTATTCTTTGTGCAAAATTTCATTCCTTTATGACTTCTAGTTACAAAGAAGTCTTGTTACAAATTCCCAAAGGGTGTTCCAGAAATATCTTTGTTAAAAAGTAGGCGTGGTCATAAACCGATTTCAATAAATTTTTGCGAGTCTATTAACACAAGTTATAAAAGTGTATAAACCAAGTTTCGTCATAATATCTCAATTATTTGTCGAGTTATGGGCTCCGAAATCTCGTTGATTCCTTTGTCTGAAAAGAGGCGGTGCCACTCCCATTTTCCGAAATTTTTCTATTTTTTTGTTTCCGATATATTGTAGAACTCATGCCACAAAATTTCAATGAATTATCTTTATATTTGACAAAGATATCGCTTAAAATGTTTTTATTAGGCCACTTTATGATACCCATATATAAAAGTGGGCGTGGTCGTCAACCGATTTCGCTAAAATTTTGAACAGGTATTACTAAAAGTAGTGAAAGTGTATAGACCAAGTTTCGTCATAATATATCGATTATTTGTCGAGTTATGGGCTCAGAAATCTCGTATATTCCTGCTTCTAAACGGAGGCGGTGCCACGCCCATGTTCCAAAATTTTTGTATTTTTTGTTTTACGTCCATAGTTGGACACCTTCCATAAAATTTCAATGATATATATTTATATTTGACAGAGATATCGCTTAACATGCTTTTATTAGGTCACTTTATAATACCCATATATAAAAGTGGGCGTGGTCGTCAACCGATTTTGGCAATTTTTTCCAAAATTTCACCATATTTCTTCATAAGGGCCTGAGCTCAATACGTGTGTAAAATTTTATCACTCTAGCTCTATTAGTGACTGAGATACAAAATTTCCGATTTTTACCATATAGGGGAGGTGGGCGTGGTCATGGTCCGATTTCGCCCATTTTCAATACCATCCGTTCCTGTCTTGATACCAACTTACATTTCAAATTTCATCAAAATATCTCAATTTTTGCGCGAGTCATCGTGCTCACAGACGGACAGACGGACAGACGGACGGACATGGCTCAATCGATTTCTCTTTTCACCCTGATCATTTTGATATATATATAAGTCTATATCTATCTCGATTATTTCATTCTGTTACAATCCACCGTTAGGAAATCAAAACTATAATACTCTGTGTACTAGTACAGCTGAGTATAAAAACTAGAGAATTGTATAAACTATACATCATTTAATAGGTTATTTAAAGTAGTTTTACACATCATAAAAAAAAAAATAAAATAAAAAAAAAAAAACAAACAAAAAAATTTAAATTGCACTTTAAGGACTCAATATGCCCTGAAAGGATAACGGTAAGTATAAATATCATATGGAGAATATGTTCCCAGTTTCATTTTATATAAAAATGATTATCACATTATATCATTGTTTAAAGAGATATTGGTCTCTAAAGCCATGCATAATTTTTAGGTAAATTTTTGAACTTCAGGTCAAATGCGCGTGGCTATTTCCCACTACAGGTGGTCAGATTTTTATGCAGATCTTATTTTCTATTGTCAAGCTATTAAAAAATGCGCGGGGAGCGAAAAAATTCAATACTTTTGCAAATCCCATATGTTTTGTGGTCACTCTAGTCAATATATGCCTTCACCTATGGAAAAGGGGTTTTTGGCCTCTAACTCCAGATTTTCAGGGTGTATTGGAAATTTAAGTATGTAGTTTTTTTTATAATTGACTAAACCTACAACAGAGGATAAAGTAAAGTAAAATTAATATTTTGCATACATACAGAAATAAAAGTTAACTTTTCTACCCAATATTTGCGCTCTTTTCGTTTTTCAAAATTAAAAATACTTGCTTTGCCATAAAATATTAAGAAATATTCAGGTGCAATACGATAAGATAACTGAATTCATTATAAGAAATTTGCTCCATTTTTCAGTTATAAAAGACGTCTATTGAAAGTACATACATACATACATATCTAATTTATGGAAAATTTGAGTTTATGATATGATTTAAAGTTCTTTGTTAAGGAAAGAAAAAAGATTTCTATTGCGATTTCAACTTTCAGAACTTTTTAGAGTCGCAATTACCTGTTAATTTGGATATACTTGCCTTGACTCTTAGCGAAAATTAAATAAAAACGTATTGCAAAAATTTAATTTGATTGATTTTGAAATAAAAATGTACAGTTACACTCTTTTGCATTTCAATTTTTCTTAGTAATTATGTAATATCACTTTAACCCTTTCTCAACGTGGACACATTGAATGCTTGCCACCATCGATAGGCAGTGTTGCGGCCGTAATAAAACTCGCGGCATCACTGGCCAAAAATACGATAGCATCCGCCACCTCAGTTGTTGTGCCTACACGACCAAGCGCATGTGTTCCTTTACAACGCTCCATATATTTTGCATATTCATCCTCAGACATACCAGCACGCATGTGAATGCCAGTCGCTATAAAACCGGGATTTACAGCATTAACACGTACACCCTTATCGGCCAGATCAAGTGCTATGCAGCGAGTCAGCTGATCGAGAGCGGCTTTTGATGTGCAATAAGTAGAAACGCCGGCAAATGAACGTAAACCCGCAACGCTCGAAACATTCACAATATTGCCTTGGGTCTTGATGAGATGAGGGGCAGCGTATTTGATTAGAAGAAAAACTGCACGTAAATTTGTATTTAAAACTCTATCGAATTGTTCAACATCAATATCCAATATGCTGCCGCCTGCACCGATACCGGCATTTATTCACCAAAACATCTAACTTTCCAAATTTATCAATTGTCGATTTGATAATACGTTCCGCGTCAACTGTGACGTCAGCAATTATGGATAGCAACTCAGCTTGTTTGTTCGCTGCCTTGCAGGCGGCCTCACTTGCTTTCAACCTTTCTTCATTTCGTCCGACAAGCACCACTTTGCAGCCCAGTTTGGCAAAAGCTTCTGCTGTTGTCGCGCCAATACCTGAACTGGCTCCAGTCACAATCACCACTTTGCCTGTTAAACTCATTTTGATCTACTAACCTTGACTGCTAAGAAAGAACTGAATTAAATTGCTGCTGATAACGCATTTATAAATACTTCACGGTATAAATTTGGTATATTAATTTATTTATGAGATAATAATATCGCTGCAATATGGTTTTTGCAAAAAAAAATTGATACCTGTAACCGTGGCACAAAATGCGTTGAGAGTTTGAACAAATTAATAGCACTTGTAAATTAATAATAAAAACTAGTAACGCTCGTGGTCAAAAATTTTACAAATTAAACTGTGCGACAATTTGAGGGTGAAAAGAACACAACCCAGATAACCTCGACACCGTTTTTCCGCATTTTTCGAATAATTTTTTAAAATATTTTAACAATCTAGCGACACCCAAAATACAATTTTTCAGACCCCTATTTCTCTTTCCAGTTTCCTTTTTCTTTATTTTTCAGGCCAACCCCTTTCATATAATGCCTCAAACTTAAAAATAAAACAATCTATAACGTAAAGATGGATTTTTGAACAGGTGGCTACCCTGTTTGTTAAAATTATAATAAATTACTAGAGCTCGGATAATAGGTGAAAATCAGACGCCTAAAATTATGCTACGTAATGTTTGTGAGCACATCCAGTGGCAAGTTTCAGGGTGGGGTGCATTCGGGTCTAAGCCCCCCGTGAATGCAATTGGATTTTTTGCTTACTAGGATGCCAGAAAAATAAATTATTAATTATTATTAATTAAATTATTTTCGTGAAATAGCTATATACTCAACCTTCGCTGTAAATAGTTGTTAAATATTTTATCCACTTACCTCCAAAAATTTAATTAAATAAAAATTTCGTGTTAAGCACTAAAACTCTTTCAAGTATAAATTATTAAGTTTTTTTATGGATTGCACGAGAAAAATGGCAAAGAAAGCTACAATAAATAAATGTAATAATAAAGAATAATAATAAATAAAGTATAATAAATAAATATATAATTATAAAGAAAAAATTAAAAATTTGTAGTGACTCGCTTAAATTTTAGACAAAATAGTCGCACGTGAAGGAAAACAATTACAGTTTCAAACCAAATATATTTTGAATGAAAATGAGGCAAGTGCATATTAGCAAATTAATTTTACTATAAAAAATACTGATACCTCTTATTTGAGAAATTTTTTCTAGTTGTCCTCTGGATTTTTTTCATGCGAACTTACAAGTCGAAAAAAATTGCGTACTAGAAAATAATATAAAATTTCTACTCAAAAAGTTACAAATTTTTGCTGAAATATTGGCGAATTTTCCAGAATTTTTCACAAACTTTTTAACTTTAATATATTTGGTTTCTGTTATAGGTGTTTTTATATAACATTATAAAATTATTAAAAACACATAAATAAATAAATTTTACGAATAAAATCACTTTCTATTCTGGCTTTATTTCATCACACACCACTGTATGTTTATTTAAACTGCAAATTTGTGTAACATGATTAAGAACTTTTCTTATAAAATCTCCACCCACCATACCAATATGGCACCCCTTTATATTTAAATTGTAATCCCGCCACTGAAAACAAACAAAATTTAAAAAAAGGAGCATATTTTGAGGCGCTTGATTTCACCTATTTTTCCGAGCTCTATAAATTACAAAATTTTCAGGCCAAGCCCTTTCATATGTTTAGGCAAAGCCTTTCAATATGACAATTTCAATTTAAAAAAATTAGCAAACTGTATAGTAAAATTTAATTTTTGTTCAGGTGGCAACCCTTTTTATTAAAATTATAATAAATTAAAAATTTTCAGGCCAAGCCCTTTCATATGTTTAGGCAAATCCTTTTCATATGACAAGTTAAATTTAAAAAGGTTAGCAAACTGTATAGTAAAATTTAATTTTTGTGCAGGTGGCAACCCTTTTTGTAAAAATTATAGAAATTTACAAATTTTCAGCGAAAGCCTTTTCATATGACAATTTAAATTTAAAAAAATTAGCAAACTGTATAGTAAAATTTAATTTTTGTGCAGATGGCAACCCTTTTTGTAAAAATTATAGAAAATTACTTACTTTATGGCAATGCCCTTTCTTATGACACCTCAAATTTAAAAATCAAACTATAGCGTAAAAATGAAATTTTAAACAGGTGGCAACGCTTTTTGAAAAATTATAAAAAATTACTAATTTTTAGGTCAAGCCCTTTCATATGGTAACTGAAATTTAAAAATCAAACATGCGACAGCACTTTTCAAAAAAGCTAAACCTTCCTGCATATCTAAAGGTCAAGCCCTTTTATATGACACCACATTTTTGAAAATCGGTGTAAAAGTTTTGGCGTGTACAAAAAATCGCTTAGCGTATTATACATAGTACCCGGATGACCGAGTTTATCTCGGCTGCCATTTTATTGCAGATCTTCGCAAGCGAAATAAAAAGCTGAAAAAAATTAGTTTTCAGAGGTTCGCACCCGATACCCCTTGTATCTAAATTTCATGAAAATTGTTGAATCCGTTTGTGAGATCCAGAACTAAATTAAATCCGTCTCCCTTCGCCGCCATATCTCTACCTCTTCATATCCTTCTCCCTTTCTTCTTCGTCTTAGGCTTCCACTCCCTTTTCCTCTAGTTCTCTTTTATTTTCTCTTTCATCTCCGTTTCATATCTCTTTTTCTTTTCCTTTCCCTGTCGCTTTCCCTTACCCCCGCGTTTACTACCCCGATCCTGTTCGTTGTCCCTTCCATTTATAAATCTTTGCCTTTCCCTTTCCCATTCCATTCGATTTTCTTTTTCCTTTTCATCTTCTCTTTACCTAGGGAACCAGCTTGAGCATTACATCGAACAGATCTCTATATTGAAGCCATTATTCCCAATTTTCGGGTCATCCGGGTCAACGTTGTAAACCACATCTAGGTACATGGGCTAGGCATCACAATTAAAAGAGTTATATGTCGAAACCTCATCAAGACCTGGGTCGCACTGGGTCCACATTTCTATACCATAATACTATATGTGTTAATGCCATATTAATCTACTGTAAAAATTTCATTAAGATCGGTTGATTACTTTGGAGTCCATAAAGGACACACACACACAGGCACATATTCAGGGGCGGATTTACCTCTTTCATTCCCCCTCTTATTACTTCTGTCATTTCCTGTCTTACTGTCTCTCTCCCTATCCTCTTCATTTTCATTATATTCTCCCTCTAATTTTCCGTCCTTTGCCTTTCCCATTCTCATTACCTTTCTCCTTTCCATTTCGCTAGGGAACTGGGTTAGCGCAACATAGCCCTGTATTCCACTTCTCATTTTATAAAATTGTTGCTGAAAAACATATCGTGTCATCCGGCCCTAAGGATAACTATGAAAAGAGCTCTATGTAGCAGCCTTGGTCAACACCTTTCATTTTATATCAGTATTGCTCAGTAGGATCCCGGAGTCATCCGGGTCCACGTATTGAACCACATCTGGGGACCCGACCTAGCAATAATGAGTTCATACCTACGTAAAATCTCAGCTCAGCACCCTTCATGTGATACCAATATCGCTGGGAAATCTTCCGTGATCATCCGGGTCCACGTTTTGATCCATATCAGTGGACTTGACCTAGGAATCATATCTAATGAGTACGGCTCAATATAAAAGTCCTGCTCGACACCTTTCATTTGATACCAATATCAGTGAGAAATATCCCCGTGACATCCAGGTTCTTTTTTCACCCACATTGGGGACCCGACCTAGGAATCATAATGCGTCCATCTCTATGTAAAATCCCTGCTCATCTCGGGACCTGACCTAGAAATCATAATGAGTTCATCTCCATGTAAAAGCCCCGCTCAACACCTTTCATTTGATACCAATATCGCTGAGCTATTTTCCGGGACTACCGGGTCCACATTTTGACCCACATCTGGGTACACTCAGAGAAAAGCTGCGGGCTAAAATCAAACTGTGTCGTACTTGATTTAAGAACTACAGAAATTAAGGAAAAATATATAAAATTTAAGTTTCTCCAATCTTGAAACAGGAATGGCATTCTTGAAGCAAGATAAAAATCTGAAAAAATCTTGTTTTAAGAGTAAAATTCTTAATTTCAAGTGTTCTCTGAAAGATACATCTGTATGTATATAAAAATATACATACATACATACATAATTTTCAATAATCGTCGCTTTTTTGTTCAATCGAAACATTTTTTTAACAAAAAAATAGAAAAATTTACTCGTACAAAGCAAAATGGAAAATAAAAAACAAATCAATATCTGATTCGTGATTCATCGTAATTTAACTGCTTACGAATTGTCATTTTCATATCTATAATATACACGGCTTTTAAGTGCGCCCATGGAAGTTGCTGTGACTCCAACGCCACCATCGCCGAAGAGGATATGCAGTTTTGCGGCGCAAACTTTTGTGTTCATGGCTCCAGTGGTCACAGCAAGTTGAATCGTATTATTATTATTGCGCCTTTTGCCATTATTGGCATCTTATTGGATCCCTTTAAGCGTTCACAATCGGCCCAAGAACTAACGGGCATGGAGCTATTATCGGCCACTTTCCGTCAAATGAAGAAACCCAAACAACAATTGCTCATTCCATTGCGGTTTTCATTGGCATGGAACAGGTATTTATTTTGAGCCGTTTGTGGTGATCTGTTTTGGTGTGGTGACTGGACTATGGGGTGTTGGTGATGCTGTGTTACAATCAAAAATCAATAGGTTGTATGGTCTGTTGTTCAGACGCAACAAGGAAGCGGGACTCTCACGAGAAATCTTTTGACTCTGTTTTTAGATTTAAATCATCAAAAATTGTTCTACTTATAATTATAATATTACCTTAAGACCTTATATATATGTATATATATATGTATATGTATGCAAAAATTGAATTGTATATTATATATATTACTATATCTGAAAATAAAACAAAATAAAATACAATGCATTGAAAGAACCACTTTTTTTTATTTTGCTAGGTGGGTTAAATGATTTCGAATTTTGAATTTCGAAAAAGTGGAGAACCAAGAATAAATGTTCCTAAAACAAAGTTGAACATTCTTCAAATAAGATTGTACATTCTTAAATCAATCCCGGGTAATGCTTAAAATAAATTTATTCAAGTTTGTTTCAAATCTGCAAAGTTCTTAATAAAAGCTTTTTATTCTCAAAATATATCGTCCTAGAAATAAGAATATATTCTTGATTTTAGCATTTTCGAGCTTAACAGACTTTCATAACGTTTTCGGCTTGATTCAAGCCCGCTATACTGAAATTTATCTTGCTTTTTCTCTGAGTGTACCTGACCTAGGAATCATAATGAGTTCATCTCTATGCCCTGCTTAACATTTTGCATTTGGTACCCATATCCCGGTGTTATCCGGGTCCACGATTGACCCACATCTTGGGATCCAACCTGGGAATCGTAATGAGTTCATTTCTATACAAAATCCTTCATTTGATACCAATATTGCTGAGAAATTTTCCAGGGCCATCCGGGTCCACGTTTTTACCCATATTTGGGTACCCGGCCTGGGCATCAGAAATAAAATAGTTCTATGTTGAAGTCCTCATCAAGACCTTTCATTTGATACCAATATCGCTCAGAAACATTCGAGGGTCATCCGGGTCCACGTTCTGATGCATATTTGGGGACCTGGCCTAGGCATCACAAATAAAATAGTTCTAAGTTGAAGTCCTCATCTAGACCTTTCATTTGATACCAATATCGATCAGAAACATTCAAGGGTCATCCAGGTCCACGTTTTGGCCCATATCTGGAGACCCGACCTAGGAATCACAATGAGTACTATTCTATGTAAATTCCCTGCTCAATAGCTTTGATTTGATAAGAACTGTACCAATGTTCTGAAGTGTACTTTGATTCATTTTTTCTCTGTAAAAAATTGAAAAAATCTTTCATTCTTGTTGTAATATTCAAAAAAAATTTTTTTTGATAAGTAAATAAAAAAAATTGTTTTCCTTGTCTTAGTTTTGGCGCCCCTATTGAAACGGCGCCCTGGGCAGCTGCCCATGTTGCCCCTATGTAAATGCGCTCCTGCACATATTCATTTTTATATAATAGATAAGAGCAGTTGACGAATCCATTTCGATTTAACTCTTAAATTAAGCGTTTTTGAAAATGCATCGCATCATACTTTCATTGAATTTGAAATAAAAATTTACAGTAACTCACTTTTCTATTTGAATTTTTATTACACATTAGAGTGCGTTTAATTCGTATGAAAAAATTAAAAGTTGATTAAATGGATGTATCCGCCTCCTCGATTGGTAGTAAAATGGTCAAGATATCACACATAAATTTTGGTCCCGATTGATGACGGTTAAGTGGTTTACCATATGTGACAGTAAGAATGTAAGTCTTCTATAGCAAATCTGAACTTTGACTCCCGTGAATCACCACTAAACCGTCATCAATCGGAGCCACAATTTATATTTGTTATCCTTAGCTATAGAAGCATTAATTTTGGGTATTAGATAATTAAACATATTTTTTTTCACCCGCCATAGAGTTTACAGAGCTTTGAGCTCAATGCGCCACGCTTTAACCGCCACCAAGCGGGACCAAAATTTATGTGTGACGTCTTTGAACATTTTTCTACCGATTGAGTGTGCGATACAGTAAAATATCGTTAATTTGAATGTCAAAAGCACTCTAATACACATACATATATAAGTATGTACATAAGTATGTTAATACAAAAACATATTACACTTTAACCCTTTCTCAACGTGGACACATTGCATGCTTGCCACCATCGATGGGCAGAGTTGCGCCCGTAATAAAACTTGCGGCATCACTGGCCAGAAATACAATGGCATCTGCCACCTCGGTTGTTGTTCCCACACGACCCATAGCATGCGTTTCCTTACAACGCACCAGATATTTTGCATATTCATCTTCAGGCATGCCAGCACGCTTGTGAATGTCTGTCACAATAACTCCGGGATTTACCGCATTAACACGTACATTCTTATCGGCCAGATCAAGTGCTATACAGCGAGTCAGCTGATCGATAGCGGCTTTCGATGTGCAATAAGTGGAAGCGTTGGCAAATGAACGTAAACCAGCAACGCTCGAAACATTCACAATATTGCCTTGAGTTTTGATGAGATGAGGGGCAGCGTATTTGATTAGAAGAAAAACTGCACGTAAATTCGTATTTAAAACTCTATCGAATTGCTCAACATCAACATCCAAAATATGACCAGTCTCAAGTACGCCAGCATTATTTACCAAAACATCTACTTGGCCAAATTTCTCAATTGTCGATTTTATAATGCGTTCCGCGTCAACTGTGACGTCAGCGACCACGGTTAATATCTCAGCTTTTTTGTTGGCTGCTTTGCAGGCTGTTTCGGTGAACTTCAAATTGTCGGCGTTTCGTCCGATGATCACCACTTTGGAACCGACTTTGGCAAAGACTTCGGCAGTTGTTGCGCCAATACCTGAACTAGCTCCGGTCACAATCACAACTTTACCTTTTAAATTCATTGCAAAAAAACGCACTCTAACTTTGGCTGTTAAGAAAGTACTGAAATAAATTGCAACCGATAAAATTAGTCATGCTGATATGGATGCACTTTTGTTATCAGTACTTATCAAGCTGTTGTGAGCAGGGATGCCACTAAGAAAAATTTTTTCCTACCAAAATGGCTTCGAGCCTACCAATATTTTTTTTTTTAATGTGAGATTTAACGATATTCAACCAATTCATTTAGGGTAACTGTGCCAGTAACCGACCAACCTGCAGTAACCAGACACTTTTGTTTTTTTACCGCTTAAAATAAAAAAAAAACTGTTTATTTTTTTTTTTGAAAGCTTTAGTATTAAATTTAATATTATTTGTACAAATTTCAATCAAGGGCGAACGCAGGGGGGAGTTTTGGGGTGTTAAAACCCCCCCAAAATAATTGAATTTTTAAATAATAGAATTTAGTTCTACATAGTCATTTGAAAAATTGTAATTTGTTGTTTTCAAAGCAATCTTTCTGCCGACGATGTATGAATATGTAAAATAAATGAATACATTAGTCACTAATAGCCTTGCCGTTTTGATATAATTGTATCTTTTTTGATACTTTTTTTTCTAAATTTTGTGATTTGATACTTTTTTGTTCACAAACGGCCTATTTTGATACTTTTCTGCCGATAGAATTTAATTTTTTGAAACTATGAAAATCTTAAACTAAAAACAAACCTCTTGTATCTGGATAGTATTAAAAAACCCAGAAAAATATAAACTGGACAGAGACATTTTTTTAATTTGCTTCAAAGTAATGAGTTTGCCTTATAACTCTGTGGCTGCTGAACTGGATCTTTTTAGATTTAAGTTGAATTGTGAGTCGAAAATGGACATGGAACATTGAAAGTTTTATAAGCCATAACTCAGAAACCGTAGCAGATATATCGATGAAATTTGGTGTGCGTGATTTACTTTCCTAAGCATATGTTTTACCAAAATCGGTTAACGGCCACGCCCATTTTTATATATGGGAATTATAAAGTGGCCTAATAGAAACATTTTAAGCGATATCTCTGTCAATTACAAAGATATATCAATGAAATTTTGTGGTAGAAGTCCAGCTATAGACATAAAACAAAAAACAGGAAAATTGAGGAAAATGGGCGTGGCACCGTCTCCTTTTAGAAGCTGGAATATACGAGATGTCTGAGCCTATAACTCGACAAATAATTTATATATTATGACGAATTTATATATTGTGGCCGCTGTGGTGCAGTGGGTAGAGTGCTCTCCTGCTATGCCACAGGTCTCGGGTTCAAATCCCAGCCCGAGCAAACACCAAAAAATTTTTCTAATTAGTAAAAATCCAATTATTGGGTTTTTTAAGAGCAGCGGTCACCTCTCGGCAGTGGGCGGCATACCCTCCGAGAGTATTTCTGCCATGAAAAAGCTTCTCACAAAAAATGCATTCGCCGTTCGGAGCCGGCATGAAACTGTAGGTCCAATTAGTAGGAAAAAACAAAAAGGAGCACACCTCGAATTGGGAGAGAAGCTCGGCCATAAAACTCGTCAGAGTTATAATAGCGCCATTGTATTATATATTATTATTATGACGAAAATCAGTTTGTACACTTTAATAACTTGTGGTAATACATGCTCAAAAATTTAGCGAAATCGGCTTATGACCACGCCTACTTTGTAACAAAGATATTTCTGGAAACCCTTGGGAATTTGTAACGTGATTAGAAGTTGCAAATTTCCACTAATAATAATATTTATATGCTTTGTTGGATTGATTGATAAAAATTTTGAAAGTAGGCGTGTCTGCGCCCACTTTATGCGGCACTCGATTCATATAATCGAACAAACGCAAACAAACAATGAAAGCATACAGCTGAGTATCTCGAACTTAGGCTTCCTTACTTGTTAGTTTTAGTTTAAATACAGAGAAAATGCAATGAATTGAGATTTAAAAGGTGCCTTTGTTTAATCTGTGCATATGTAGGTCCACTCATAAATTTAAGTAAAAATTGTCTGAACGAGTTTTAAGTATTTTTTTTTTAATTTTCCGTTGGATATTGAAACCCCCCCCAAAATATTCTTCTGTGTGCGCCACTGATTTCAATTAATTTTAGAATGAGTGATAAAAATGTGAAGGAAAAGAGGAGGAAGCAGCAGTTTCCAGATTAACAAAAACTTGAGTTGGCGTTAAATGATATTCGGACAAGGTTGGATTGGGTATTAGTGGCTGCCACCGCTCGTCCAGTGCGGAGGAAATTAGGATTTACATTTTGTGGAATAACATTTTAGGAATAAGGATCCTGAAGGAAACGTAAGAAGATTTATCGAGGGAAATAGCGAACATTGTTTGAACTTGGTACAGCAAACACATTTACTACTTAGGTAGGCCTGATGGCTTGTTGTGATACCACATGGAGCTCTTTATTACACACCATGTAGACGAACCACCTTGTTCGCTTCATATAGCGTAAAATGTCAGATGCCTTTCTGTTTTCAATATCCTCCAGTTGTGTCTGTGGGGGCAAGTGTACTTGAAGCTCAAAGAAAACGTTTCTATTTAGCAGAGTTTTGTGACAAAACTCTACTGAGAGGACACGTTTTCTCAACAGTGTTGTGGCAAAGTGAAAAAAATTTACCAAATCAGTGATGTTTGTTGAACGAAGGCAAAAACTTACCAAAATACAAATCGTCCTACCAACCTACCAAAAGGAACAAAACCTACCAGTTTTGGTAGGAAAAGCCCAATAGTGGCATCCCTGGTTGTGAGTGTGATAGTTGTGTAATAATAATGTTGCTGCAACAATAGGGGTATTCGCTATCCATGGCACGATAGCAAGATAGCACGGATTGCAAATATCCTAGACCAAAATATGCTAGACATAGAGAGCACCCTATTGTACAGTCGTAGGAAATTTTAAGAAGCAGCCTTTCTTTTTTGCCAAGCGGACGCATTCATCACTCACTTTTTAATAAATAAATCATTTTATTTTAGTAAATTTAATAAATACACACAAAACATAACATTTAAAGCAAAATTTGGATGCTTAAATTGAAATTGAAATTAGCAATTGGCAAATGTCAGCTGACGCAGGGTCGCAATTAATTTCCTACACTTGATAGCAAATAAATATACATAGGTTTTGCTGTAGCATATTTTTGAGGTCTAGCATATTTCTGTTCGCCTGTATTTTGTTGTTGTGCGTTGTAAAACTTTGCAATCCGTGCAATCCGTGCTACGTGCTAGGGTTATGCTATGGATAGCGAATACCCCTAATGTTTTCGGAATGCTATTAACCACATGGACTGTTCCACCGTGACTGGAGGCAGATGCGTACGTATGTACATGGAACTTTTTTCAAAGGTAAATGACTCTAAATACGTACTTAAGTTGATCAGAGATTCCTACTTTTGATAGTGATTCAATAACCTATTAATATTTCCCACTTTCAGTAAGTGATAACACTTGCTAGAAAATATACTTACATAAGTTTAATTTGTGTCACATTTGCTCACTTCATTACATATTTTCAGAGACTGACGTAAAAACTACGTTAATATTCAATGATCTGAAATAGGTTGATTACTGGTCAGTATTTATTAAGTATATACCCATAGTTGTCATGGGTAGGACACGTTTTATTATTGAAACATCAAAACAATCATTTTTATTAGCAAAGTTCGACTTCTACATATGCATACCTACGAATATACTTTCCTAATTCGGGCACATTGCATGCCTGCCACCATCGATGGGCAGAGTTGCGCCCGTAATAAAACTCGCGGCATCACTGGCCAAAAACACAATGGCATCGACCACCTCCTTGGTTACACCGACACGACCAAGCGCATGAGTTTGCTTACAATGTTCCAAATAATGTGCGCGTTCTTCCTCAGACATGCCAGCACGTCTATGAATATCTGTCACAATAACTCCGGGATTTACAGCATTAACACGCACATTATTACCGGCAAGATCAAGCGCCATGCAGTGAGTCAGCTGATCAACACCGGCTTTCGATACACAATAAGTAGACAAGTGGCTAAATGAACGTAAACCCGCAACGCTCGAAACATTCACAATGTTGCCTTGGGTCTTGATGAGATGGGGGGCCGCATATTTGATTAAGACAAAAACTGCGCGTAGGTTTGCATCTAAAACTATATCGAATTGCGCAACATCAATATCCAAAATGTGACCAATCTCAAATACACCAGCATTATTCACCAAAACATCGAGTTGGCCAAATTTGTCAATTGTCGATTTTATTATGCGTTTCGCATTAACTGTGACATCAGCAATGATGGAGAATATTTCCGCTTTGCTGTTGACGGCTTTGCAAGCTGCTTTGGTGACCTTTAAATTGTCGGCGTTTCGTCCGACGATCACCACTTTGGCGCCCTGCTTGGCAAAGACTTCTGCCGCGCGCCAATACCTGAACTGGCTCCGGTCACAATCACAACTTTACCGTTTAAACTCATTGCGAACTTTTCTATTGCGAAGCGTAAATAGAAGTGAGTTAGTTAGTGTAAATCTGCATGATTATATACATATGCAGTTGAGTGGTTATGTAATTATAATTACTAGTATCGCCGGTGGTCGAAATTCGACCATGCAATTTATTTTTTCAACTTTGTATTGGTACAAAAATTATTCCTTTTCGCGGAGATAAGCAACACTTTCCAAATTCCAGTTGTACCGCAACACTGATTTGCCCTTTTGATTACGGTCCGACGCGAAATCATGGTCAAAATCAAGGCAGATCTAGGAAGGTAGGCCCGGTGGTGAGCGCTTTTAAATTAAAGCGACTCTTCAACTGTGTTTACGATATTTGTAAACACGTTTACGATATCTATTTATCTTAACCAAAAATTTTATTTATTAATTATAAAGAAATTAAATAATTTATAGAAAAAATTATATGCCTATGCACTGCTCCTGACTCATACGAACACATCCATTTCAATTTTATGTGGATATGAGTATGTTAAATGTGCTAAATTGCCTGGCAATTGTTTGTATGGAAAAAATGTTAGCCTATTAATATATAGATATTAACATTAATGGTTACACCTCCATGGATTATTTCAGGGTGGATTGCTATGTTGAGAAATGTAGATTTTTACAAAAGGTGGGCTGTAGTTTGAAGTTAAGACAAAATGTACCAACTTTTAGTTTCATTCCACACTTCGTGAGACATTTGACGATGGTTATTTGCAGTTAATTGCTAAATTGCTCAATAAATTAAATATTCTGCCCATTATAATTTGCTGCACACACCTCTGTTTCACCGCCTTAAAAATCTGAATGCCATGTGAAACTGCAGGCTGGCTAAAAAAGGAAGTGTCGCGTTATTAACCAAATACTTTCTAGGATAATTTAACTCGTTAGCTCCCTCATAAGGTGCACACCTGAAACACTTTCTGAAGGCACCAATTAAGTGAGTCTTTTTTATGGCATTTTAGAGAAAGATTTCACTGCTGCCTTAAATAAGAAAGCGAATCTATTTTCTAAGCCTCAGCATGTAAAAACTGGTACGAGTATCATCAAGCACAAGAAGTAAGTAATTCTTCATCAAAATGAAAGCTGCATTATTCGATTCTGGAAGGTAAAATTTAATGAGAGAGAGAGTCTTAAAATGTGTCCCTTTTCCCTTATTATTTTGGTGTTAACTTTTTTATGTATTTCCACGTTGAAAAACTAAACCTGATTATAACTTCATTTTCCGATATTCATATTGGATTTCGAAGTTGATTTTCGAAACTTCCTAGCAATACTTATTATAGACTTACATAAGTAAGTAGTAGGTTAATTAGTTTGAAAGAGCCGCGAGAGGTTGTGAATAAATATGAGACAGGTGCGCCTCCCTTGGTTGCGTTCTTTATAAGGCTAATGAACGGAAAAATACACGAAGAAAATTTTATGATGATATCACAGCAATTTAAATTGTTAATTCTGTCTGATATACAAACTTACTAATACATATATTTACTATATAACATTACTTACTATTCCTTTTGGATAGGATTTTATATTTTATTGACCAGACAGGATTAAAGTAATTGTTATAAAATCAACATATTGTATGTATTGTATGTGCATATTTTACTAATTAGGGAAAAAGTTGCTGCGACACGTGCTAAAAAGAACATGCGTAGGTACTCAATAATTAAATATGCGCAAATTTGTGAACTTGTGACTTTATTATAATACGGAAGTACATATTTTATACTGATTTCAGAAAATTAATGAAGTACATTACATCTATAATTTAACAATAAATTTTTGTGTTTCACACACACTCAATTAACAAGGAGATGTCAATTTTCATAAAATAATTTGTTGTTATTGACAACAAGTTTTGAATAAATAATCCCAGTAAACATTCGGGTCATAAAAGAGTCCGAAAGGAATCCTAAACTGGAGCATTCACACTCATTATGAGCTCACTTTGGAGTCCGAAATATATGTATTTCTGTTGTTAAGGTGGTCCCCTGATATGAGCCTAATTTCATACATTTTATGAGCCTGAATATGTAGTAAAACCAAAAAAAAATTCTCTTGTTTTTGCATTTCCCTTCCCCTGACCCAATTCTCTTCATCCTCTCTCTCCCTTCATCCCAGATTATTCTCCTCTTCTCTCATTGGTTGCGTTCAGAAGTCGCAACTGTTGAGCAAAACACCGAGCGGAAAGTGAT
Organism: Urophora cardui; assembly: GCA_960531455.1. Taxonomy (NCBI): domain Eukaryota; kingdom Metazoa; phylum Arthropoda; class Insecta; order Diptera; family Tephritidae; genus Urophora; species Urophora cardui. Next base: position 108,400,596 of record OY482671.1, read on the forward strand.
ATAATTTGCGCCTTCTGAAAGAGCTGATACAGACAAAAAACAAATTATTATTATAATTACCTATCATCAACATAATCGGCAATAGCTTCGCTTCTTTGAAACATTTTTATTACATTCAAAACTTCGTAAATATATGTATGTATTTATATTTTTGTACATATGTCAAAATCGTAAGCACAACATGTCCGAAATGAGCATAAAAAATTTATGATGGAAAAAAGTGTCCAAACTCACATCATGTTGTGTTGATCAGAAATACTCAACTTTGCGTTCAGAAGATAAAAACACAACTGTTCCGCAACCGTTGGGATTCTTAGCGCAACCATTGTGGAATCTTCATTGCTTGCTTTATAGTGTTGTCTATTGGTATTTTCCTCTGGATTCGAACATGAGATTCAATCCAACGCCATAATATAGTGGAACATTCAACATTATATTGAACTTTAGTGATACTTTTATACCTACTTCCCATTTTTCGATTTACAATTATCATTTAAAAAAACAAGAAAAAAAATTATAAAAATTTTTCCTTATAGCTTAAACAAAATCAGCGTCGGACGAATTTTCGTCGGCCGCGGCGTTCTGTCAAATGACAAATACACGGCAGTATATGAGAATGAACAGAACGAAAACGCTGGCGAAAATTGCCCGGTGAAAATTCGTCAGAATAGAGACTTATTTCTAATTTGGACGCTATCGCCTGTCAAATAAATTATTTGGAACTTGATAAAAACATGTAATAAAACAAAAATATATGTTTTTTGATGTGGAAAAAATTGAAAATGTGTACAGAAGAGAAGAGTCAATTGAAGAAGTAAGGAAACATCGTAATTAAAAAAATATGCATATGGCAATTTCGCATTGATTCTGTTTTACTGGGCGATATTCGCAAACAAATGTCATCGCCGCACCACGCGAAAACATGTCCAGCGATTGGTTCTGTTTAAAGCTTAAGCTCACACATATTTGTGATTCATATCCGACTCCAAATTATGAGCGCTCTGAGAATGTTTGCTGGGATAATAAATTCATGCCAAAACTAATTGACGGTTGACACTGAAAATTTCAAAATTAAAAAAAACGAACTTACCTCCCAGAGTTGTATTGGATTTTTATTCGATTAAAAATTCAATTAATTAGTAATGGATCCATTAAGAATTGAACTTCTGTATGGAAAATCGAGCTTCATTATTGACTTAATGAAGAAAATGTGGATAATTACTCCATTAACCGCCTGTGTGAAATCAGTATAAAAAAGAAAAAAACTCCGCACAATATATGTACGAGTATATTTTTATGCCACAAATTTGAATTAAGATGTCGTTATAATGACATAAAACTATCGTAACTAATCGAAAAATTAATTTAAAGTTCCTTCGGTACTGGACCATTGTGAATGACTACAAGTGAGAAATCTTTTCGATAAACGTCAAAGTGTTCGAAAATTGCTCATTAGCCGCCAAACTGTAGTGTATCCCATGTATTATGGAACGATTTTCCGCCATCCCTTGGCATGCTTGGTTTCACGGAAAGAAATTTGTATACTTGAATCAAGAAAAATGCTTTCTTGAAATCAATTTAGAAAATTTTTTGGGAAATAAGAAAAATTTACTTAATATTACTGGAATTAAGAAATTGAGTTTTCCAAAAATGAGACAATTATTTTCTTATTCAAGAACACTTTGTTAGAAAGAAAGAAAAAAAGTGTTGAAAAAAATGTTTAAATAAATAAGAACATCTTTTCTTAAATTTACTTAAATGAAGAAAATCTTTTTGCTAATATCAAGAAGAATTTAAGAAAATTGTGTTTCGATGAATTGGAACAAAAAAACTACAGCGAAAAAAAAATTGAAAATAAATAAAAAAACGTTTTCTTGAGCGAAGTAAAATATTTCTTGCTGAATTTGAACGCCAAAGTTCTTTGTGCATATCAGCAAACTACAGCAAAAAAAATTGAAAATAAATAATAAAACGTTTTCTTGAGCGAAGTAAAATATTTCTTGCTGAATTCGCATTTCCAAACTAACATGCATTTTTTTTCGTTTGCCATCCGCTTTGCATATTTCTGAATATTTCTGCAATTCTCAGATTGTTAGTGAAGCATTTGGTATAAGGAGTTCACTATTTGCATCTTCATTTATATTAATTGAAATGTTGTCATTTCAGTGAAGAAGTCCTAGGAAAATAAGTACTAGTTGACTAATTACGGTTTTCTAATCCCTCATGATTAGTTTTCATTTTCCTTATTTTTTACGTTTTTAATATTTTTAGAAAATTTTTACTTGATTTAATATTTAATAATTTCTTATTTACTTAAGCTCGTATAAGAAAAGTTTTACTTGCAACAAAAAAATTATTTCTTAATTATTTATTTCCAAAAACAAGAAAAAAACACTTATCGTAAGTAAATTGTTTATTATTTATTTAAAATCCATTTTTGCTTGAAGTGAGAAAACTTTTTCTTATTTATTTAAAATCCAATTTCACTTGAAGCAAGAAAATGTTTACTTATTTATTTAAAATCCAATTTTCTTGGATTTTCTTGATATCAAGTCTAATTTTTCTTGTCTCGGCATTGATTCTAGTAAAAAATTCTTTCCGTGTTGGAGACAAACCGCGGTTTCGGCTGATATGTGCCATCTTCACATCCATTGTGAATGATGAGTGTCGAAGTGGATTCAATTGCAATTATTCAAAATGAACGTGACTGCCGGGAAAGGCAACACTGAAGCATTTAAAAAAAAAAAAAATAGTAGTTTTTATTAATTTTTACCAAATAGTACGTAGGTATATGTTTATTTCAAACATTTTTGTGTGAAAAAATGCACACGTGTTTGTACATATGTGTGTATTTACGTATGTATATACATATGTATGTAATCGTATATAATATATAGTATATACTATTAATATTTACGTATTTGTATGTTTTATGTGTATGTATGTATGTATGTATGTAAAAGTATGTATTATTAATCCAAAACCTAGTAAAATTCGAAAAAGAAGAAAATGTACCACACTCAAGTATTCGCTTATGTGGTTAACGTTGTCGTGGCCTCGACCGTGGCCGCCTTTGCCTTCGCTTTTGGTTGTCTCGGTTGCAAACGCACACGAAAACCTTCCTCACGTTTCAATATAATGTCGGCTTGTAGTTTAAAATCGGCTTCAGTCAAATCCGAATAGACACGATAGTTTCGGAGAATTGTCGATAGGAGAATCTTCAGTTTGAGCATAGCATATTTACGACCTGAAAAAGTAACAAAAAAGAGTAAAAGCTAATTAATTCAGACTGTTTTTAATTTCCTTGTAATTTCAATTCCCACTCACCAACACAACTACGCGGACCCGCCGAGAATGGCACGAATGCATAATAATGCCGATTAGCTTGACGTTCGGGCAAAAAGTTATCGGGATCGAATACATTGGGATTGGCATAAATCTTCGGATTGCGATGCAATTTCACAGTGGCCACAGTAACGGTAGCACCGCTTGGTATAACATACGGACCCGATGCAAGCTTCAAGTCCTCCTGCAATTCACGTGCTATCAACGGCACCGGCGGATACATGCGCAGCGTTTCCATCAAACATCGTTCCATATACTTCATTTCCAGAGTGTCTTGAAATGTTGCCGGTCGATCGGAATCGCCAAAAATTTCATCCAACTCAGCAATAACACGATCCTGAATTTGCTGATGTATACCCATCAACGAGAGAAAGAATGACGATCCGGCCGCAGTGGTGTCGTGACCTTCAAACATAATCGTATCGACTTGCTCTTTGATTTCCGTGTCGCTAAGTAGAGCGCCATTTTGTGCACTCTCCAGCAGCAAATCGAGAAAAGCCAAACGTTTCTTCTCGCCCACATCATTGTCCTCCACATCGAGATCATCTTTTAGGCCATCCGATTGTCCGAAGGACAAACCCTCAACGGATGTTTCTTTCGCCGTTGATTTCAATTTGAGTTTTTCAGCAGCGATCGTTGGTGTGTTCGGTGGTGTGATTTTCTTTTTAGCCGCAATCTCCTGTAAAGCCAACGAACCACGTGCGCCATTAGCGAAGGCAGCTTTCTTGTATTTGATGACTTTTGTGGTGAGTCCGTGTATGATATTCAAGAGTTTGCCTTGTTCCTGATAATATTTGGTGAGCGTAAAGATGAATTCATTGCGTAGGAAGAGACTGCGTGAGCGTAAATGCAGAATATCGCACATTTTCATAACGGCCAAAGCATACTCATAACCGGACTTGTCTTGTGTCTTCTTCGACACACCCATGGCGGTCTCTGGAATGAGGCAAGTGAAAGAGAGGTATGCATATAGAAGGGATTAATTGGAGAATGTGTAGAAATTTAATTATGTATGTAGTTTGAATTCTGCGTTTCGAAATTCTCCACTTGTTTTGAAATGATTTCGAAAGCTGCATTTGTCAAAGCACCAGCCCGATTCGCTTAAGCTTGCCGCTTGATTAACGCTGAACTTCAATTCATACAATTTTTGCATACACTTGAACTGCAATGAGAAATATTTGCTGTGTATACATATATGTATGTAGACCTACCATGCATTACGCTTACGTAAATACATATACACGCATGCATCCAGCATCTGAATAAAATCTGAATAAAAATGAATAAAAAACTTTTTTCTCACTTTTTTAATCTCATGCAAATTAATTAGCTTTTGAAATGATTTGCGAGGATGTAGACAACGAAAAGAACCATAAAAATCATTCATCTAAATACGAGTATGCCTACTAAAACGCATACACTTCTGTATGCCCTAAAGCAAATCACGCTAATTCAAAACTAGTGCAGAACTAGCTCACAAAGAGACACGGTTGATTCTCGATCTATCGCAGCGCAATGCTTTCAGCTGTAGTTTTTTTTTTTTTTTGAACACGCTGATGTGGCTATTGCCCCTTGTCTCTCATGTGGAAAGTTCGTGGATTGTTTAATAATTAATAGTTCGAAGTTAATTTAAACCTTAAAACCAGGGATTGCAAATAATCATACTGAAGGAGAAATGCTAAACGCAAAAGAAGTACACAGATGTAATCACCGTAACGCAGACTATCTCTAGGTGCATTAACTTTTATTTTTTCGATTTTTATAAAAAAATTGATTTTTAATCATTATTTTCTGAGTTTTATTTTTCCATCAGAAAATAAAAGTTGTTTTTTGAGTTTTATTTATCGATCAGAAAATAAAAGTTATTTTCTGAGTTTTATTTTTCCCTCAGAAAATAAAAGTTATTTTTTCAGTTATATTTTTCGATCAGAAAACAAAAGTTATTTCTTGAGTTTTATTTTTCCCTCAGAAAATAAAAGTTTTTTTTTGAGTTTTATTTATCGATCAGAAAATAAAAGTTATTTTCTGAGTTTTATTTTTCCCTCAGAAAATAAAAGTTATTTTTTCAGTTATATTTTTCGATCAGAAAATGAAAGTTATTTCTTGAGTTTTATTTTTCCCTCAGAAAATAAAAGTTTTTTTTGAGTTTTATTTATCGATCAGAAAATAAAAGTTATTTTCTGAGTTTTATTTTTCCCTCAGAAAATAAAAGTTATTTTTTGAGTTTTATTTTGCGATCAGAAAATAAAAGTTATTTTTTGAGTTTTATCTTTTTGCTCAGAGAATAAAAGTTTCTTCAGCTTAATTTTAGCTGCAGCTGTCGATTTTGCCACATTAACACGTAGGTAAAGTTTATAAATAAAAAAATTAAAAATTTATTTATCAACTTTACCTATTTATATGGCAAAATCTACAATAGTAGCCAAAATTAAACTGAACAAGTAAGGAAGCCTAAGTTCGAGTGGAATCGAACATTAGATACTCAGCTGTATGCTTTCATTGTTTGTTTGCGTTTGATGGAAACACGGTGTAGGTACTTTATATAAACCAAGTGCTGCATAAAGTGGGCGTAGCCGCGCCCATTTTAAAAATTTTTATCAGTCATCCAACTAAGCATATGAATATTATTCTTTGTGCAACATTTCATTCCTTTATGACTTCTAGTTACAAAGATGTCACGTTACAAATTCCCAAAGGGTGTTCCAGAAATATCTTTGTTAAAAAGTAGGCGTGGTCATAAACCGATTTCAATAAATTTTTGCGTGTCTATTAACACAAGTTATAAAAGTGTATAAACCAAGTTTCGTCATAATATCTCAGTTATTTGTCGAGTTATGGGCTCCGAAATCTCGTAGATTCCTTTGTCTAAAAAGAGGCGGTGCCACGCCCATTTTAAAAATTTTTATCATTGATCCAACTAAGCATATGAATATTATTCTTTGTGCAAAATTTCATTCCTTTATGACTTCTAGTTACAAAGATGTCACGTTACAAATTTCCAAAGCGTGTTCCAGAAATATCTTTGCTAAAAAGTAGGCGTGGTCATAAACCGATTTCAATAAATTTTTGCGTGTCTATTAATACAAGTTATAAAAGTGTACAAACCAAGTTTCGTCATAATATCTCAATTATTTGTCGAGTTATAGGCTAAGAAATCTCGTATATTCCTTTGTCTAAAAAGAGGCGGTGCCACGCCCATTTTCCAAAATTTTTCTATTTTTTGTTTCCGGTCTATTGTGGAACTCTTGCCACAAAATTTCAATGAATTATCTTTATATTTGACAAAGATATCGCTTAAAATGTTTTTATTAGGCCACTTTATAATACCCATATATAAAAGTGGGCGTGGTCGTCAACCGATTTCGCTAAAATTTTCAACATGTATTACCACAAGTAATAAAAGTGTACACACCAAGTTTCGTCATTATATATCAATTATTTGTCGAGTTATGTGCTCAGAAATCTCGTATATTCCAGCTTCTAAAGAGAGGCGGTGCCACACCCATTTTCCAAAATTTTTGTGTTTTTCGTTGTATGTCCGCAGGTGGACTCCTGGCATAAAATTTCAATGATATATCTTTATATTTGACAGATATATCGCTTAAAATGTTTTTATTAGGTCACTTTATAATACCCATATATAAAAGTGGGCGTGGCCGTCAACCGATTTTCACAATTTTTCGTCCAAACATTTGCCTAAGTAAGTATATCACGCGTAACAAATTTCTTCGATATATCTTCAACAGTTTCTGAGTTATGACTCATAAAGCTTTCAATGTTTGCTCCTTAATAAGTGGGCGTGGCACCGCCCATTTTCCAAAATTCCATCAAATTTCCTCTTAGGGGCCTGAGCTCAACACGTGGGTAAAATTTCATCACTCTAGCTATATTAGTGGCTGAGATACCAAATTTCCGATTTTTTCTATAGAGGAAAAGTGGGCGTGGTCATGGTCCGATTTCACCCATTTTCAATACCAACCGTCCCAGTCTCGATACCAACTTGCATTTCAAATTTCATCAAAATATCTCAATTTTTGCGCGAGTTAGAGTGTTTACAGACGGACGGACGGACAGACGGACAGACGGACGGACATGGCTCAATCGATTTCTCTTTTCACCCTGATCATTTTGATATATATAAGTCTATATCTATCTCGATTATTTCATTCTGTTACAATCCACCGTTATGTGATTAAAACTATAATACTCTGTGTACTAGTACAGCTGAGTATAAAAACTTTTATTCTCTGAGCAAAAAAATAAAACTCAAAAAATAACTTTTATATTCTGATCGAAAAATAAAACTCAAAAAATAACTTTTATTTTCTGATGGAAAAATAAAACTCAAGAAATAACTTTTATTTTCTGATGGAAAAATAAAACTCAAAAAATAACTTTTATTTTCTGATGGACAAATAAAACTCAAGAAATAACTTTTATTTTCTGAGGGAAAAATAAAACTCAAGAAATAACTTTTATTTTCTGATGGAAAAATAAAACTCAAGAATTAACTTTTATTTTGTGAGCAGAAAATAGAACTCAGCAAATAATGATTAAAAATCAACTTTTTGGATATAACTCATAACCATTACAGTCCCTGCTTAAAACCGACTGGCGTGAGTACGTGCTACTAATCGTAGAAGTACATGTGTTTGCGAGTAGCTGAAATTATGTATATAACATTTAAAAATGTATACCACAGCTTTTGGTAGAAACATTTGTATCAACAATCTCGCTCTATATCCCTTTAGCACCAATTCTGTGGCCAGTTACATATCTACTCTCTAGTGCGTGCCTATTGCTTTGCTTGACTGTCCTCTATATTTGCTGCTGGGATTATCTACCCACATCGTTCCACACCATCCATCCCTCCACAGCTTTAGCCCTTAATTTTTTTTTGTGCCAAAAAATGCCTCAGCGCATCGGAGCTTGGCTTTTTACGGCGATAAAATTGTAATTTTTTTTAATTACAACAAATACAAAATTGACATGGAAAATTTTTGCAAACTAATTTTTACTAGGTACTACATAACAGCATACATATATGTACATATGTATGTATGTATGTATTTACATATAAGCAGTTGCAAAAGTGACTACATATTGCAGTTTAAAACATTTGCACGTATTTACCTACGTGCTAAAACCGGTCCACAAATTGCAACCGCAACGTCGATTATTTAATTCGTGATAGAGGACTGAATGACGCAAAGAAAGAAAGAAAGCAAAAGTTCGCGATGCGAGATGCGCTCTCCACTTCGTCTCCTACATTGGTAGTCTGCATACCCTTCTCAAACTAAATTAGGGTCCCCACAAACAGAAGCGATACGATACAGCCCACATATGCAATTGTGCATGACGCGATACGATTTTTCATATGTGGCCTGTATCGTATCGCTTCTGTTTGTGGGGACCTTTACAGCTACAAATATGTTTTGATAGGAAATAAAACCAAATACATACCAAAAACAAAAAAAAAAAAAAAAACAAAAGAAAGAGCGCGGCCGTCTTCATCCGTACCGAAGACTTCATACTTTTCCTGAATGGAGAAATTAAAAGTTAGGGGATATGAGAAGTTATACCCCACAATGTCCATATTGGAACAATCGCTTGTATGGCAGCTATATGTTATAGTGATCCGATCTTGACGAATTTCGGTAGCATTATTTAGGTCCATATGAGTACAAATATTTCAGTGGGCATGAGCTGTTTAAAGGTCCATATCTGAACAATCGGTTGTATGCCAGCTTCTCCTAAAAATAAACTCACATTACAAAGTTCATGCATATATCTCGAAAACTGAGGGACTAGTTTGCGTTCACACAGGCATACAGACGGACATGGCTTAATCGACTAAGCTCATTATTCTGGTCGTATTGGTATATATTTTAGTGCGTCTGTCACGCCTTCTTCTAATACTTTCAATATTCGTATTTCCACACAAATTTATAATACCACTACATTTTCATGAAAGGTATAAAAAAACTACTTGACTGGTGTACACTTGTCTGTTTCCCCCACCATCTCCGCTATCGCTTATCTATCCAGCCAACGATCCATTGCCAAATTTTATTCCGAAGCCCAAAACAAAAAAAAAAAAAAACAAATAGTTGAGTCAAACAAAATTCAACGTGACGTCATGAGATGCAATAACAAATATTGAAGTCGACCAAAAACAGCTCAGGCGTTGCATGTCGGCAACTTGCTGCCACAAGCACAAACAAACAAGCAAACAAACAAAGAAATGTACGTGCATACATAAAACTGGTAGCCAACCAGAGTTTTATTTGAGGAGAATACAACAATGCAGAGCAAAATTAGCTTTGAATGGAAATTGAGGAAAAGCGAGCAAAGCGTGGCCGTGAGTGAGCGCAATAAAGCTTAAAGTTTATTTTATACTCTTTCACGTGCAAATGCAAAATGTCGACTAGTGTTGCTACGGATTTTAGTTTAGCCGAAAGGGGGTTCTTAAGGTTTTTAATGTAAAAAAAACTTCCAAATTTTCTTTAGAGAAAGCAGTGAAATAGAGGTGCTATAAATTGCACAAAGAGACAACAAACGAATCAAAAATTGAGAAAAATTGAATTTTTAATCTCAGCAGCGTTGCCGTTTGGGCCACTAAAGTGGCAATTTGAACCTTTTTTAAAGCCAGGCCACCTGAACCCAACTTTTTGAAAATATGCAATATTTGAACCTTTTTAAAAATTCGGGCCACTTTTGGTCCTTTTTTACTTTCAAAACTATAATTATTAAATAATTTTTAGTGTTTTCTTAAATATAAGAACAAAAAACCTCTTTGTTACTATTTTACTTTGCATTGGCAACTCTTCGTTTCGAAAGGTTCTTTATTTAATTTGTTTGCCAACACTACCCCTGAATACTTTGAAATTTGGTCTGTTCGTTAAGATAATGAAAACGCACGGAGCAGCCCAGACACACACAAACACATATAGCGTTCGTTGATCCATAGGAAAGTGCAAGAAACGTAGGAATTTTACCACAATTTACATTCTTTGCACTCATATTCGCTCTTTTTTGGTAAAATTCCTACGGTTCTTGCACTTTCCTATGGCGAAGCTCTATTTAAACGCGAAAAATTTGGACAAGCCATCCTTAGCATATTCGCTACATCACTAAAATATGCATATGCAGTAAATTGAGAAAATTGTAAGTCAAAGGAAATGTTTTACTCTAGCACTAACATATTTGCACGCAAAATGCAAACGAAAGGAAAATAAAAAAGGAAAAACTTCAATCAGCAAATCGGGAATGTCTTCCGCTGGTAGCGCTGGAAGCTCAATCACAAAAAATGCCAATTGGGTAGAAAAGGAAAGGTGGTTAGGTTGTATATGAAATCCTCAACAAAACGAAAGGAAGATGTAGTGGGCCATTACTTGGCTAGAAAATATTCCCACGAAGGGACGGAAAGAAAGGAAAATCAAGAAGCTAAGATATTACCAAATCATGAAATCAAGTGGAAATATTTTGTGGATGGGCAGACGTACTACGTTAAATTTTTATTTAACTCATACTTGCTGATTTAAGGTTCAACTCTAATAGCATTGACAGACGGCAGCGATAATCCCAATTACCGCAACACTTAATTCGATTAAAATTTTACCCTGACAGACGGCAAGTATTGCGGATTAACAAAATAGCCGAAGGAAGGTAGGCGCAGCGGCGAATTCAAAAACTTCTTGTTTTATTTCCAAAGGTAGGGTAATGTCAAAATCAAAACGAAATAACATCAAGGTCAATAGGAATGGGCGAGTCCCAAACGAATTCAGATTTCAAGGCGAAATATCATTTTGACATTACATTCTACCAATTACAATAACAAATTACATTCAAAATTTCTGAATACACTTATGTGCCTACCTTCCTAGATCTGCCTTGGGTTCTTCTTTTTCTTCCCTTTCATTCACAATAGACATTTTTCACCAGGGATGTCATTACAAAATGCTCTAATCCGCTAAAATTTTGAGGACTAACTCAAGGGATATTCCGGATTACCTGCAGTTAATTCTCAAGTTAAGTCCGAATTAGCTAGATATTCCGGATTATCGCTACCGTCTGTCAATGCTATAAGCCAAACTGATGGAAAAATTTCCTTCATTTGTTGAAGCGCAATTGCATGCGTATTTAGTTGATTAGCATATTACATCAGAGTATAACTCGAGTTTAACTCAAAATGAAGTTGAATAGCCTGATTTAACCTGAGTTTTTCAATTAGTTATTCCATTTTAACGCTTCCTTAAGCCGTAGAAACGTGTGCGAAATACCCAAGAACTTAATTAATATGCAAAAGACAAAAGTCCATTTGTATTTAAAACTTCACAAAATAGAAATAGAAATTTTGCACATGTGAACAACTTTTGCTTTCTGAACACGCACGTCAAGTCAATAAAATGAAGTTGCACTGCCCGTCGCCGGAGGCTTGAAGCAACTAGACAAATTCTGAATTCTGAATATTAGTAAGTTTTATGCAAGTTGTTGACTTTGTGGTGGAATTTGAATGACAGCGCCTCGCAGACGCCACGGATGAAGAATAAAAAGTTAGAAGTCAGAGAGACGCGCATTGACAATGAATGAAGGACTTAATTTTATTGTTGTTGATGTTGTTGTACCTGAGGCTGCATGCACGTGTGTAAGGTAAGTAGAAACGGCTGACGAAATAACATCACTGTGGGCCAGATGTAAAGGAAGTGGATACACATTTGAGGTAAGTTGTTTATATTTCTTGGTTATGCCGTGCCAAAACCTACAACAACCATGGAAATGGAAATCATTTAAAGTAGAAGAAGAAGAGACAGAATAATAATAAGATGAAGAATAATAATAAGAAGAAGAAGTATAAGAAGAAGAAGAACAAAAGAAAGTCGCAGAAAACGATTTGATGGAACAGAAAGGAGATTGAAAACGAGAATAAAATTTAAAAAAATTGGGGAGCAAATGTAAAAAGAGGAAGACAAGAAACAAGAAACAAAAACAAAAAACAAGCAGAAAAGAAATCAGGTGCAAGAAGGATGGTGGAAAAATTTAGTGATAGAAAATGGCGCAAGATGAATAAAAAAATGGGGAAGACATTTTTGAGGAAAATGTTTAAAAGAGAATCGCCACCGTTGCAAAATCACAATCGGGTCAAAAGTTGACGCGCTCCTTGACAATACTATCGAGAAATTTTTACGATTATTCCGTGTCGGAGGTTGTTTCGTCTAAGGATGGGCACGTCCGAGATATGCATTTTAGGATTGCTTTGAAACGAGAGGAATCATTGACGAGTTCGAGATGTTTTACCGATTACTTCGATTGGCGGCTATTCGTGACTGTACACGAATACGAATGAAAATAATCGAGAGCATAAGAAACGTTTGAAAAATCGAAGCAATTGCATAAAACAACTCCGTCTCGCACTTCACTACAATATATGGGGCCATATAAAAAAACATACAGTGACGTGAGAAACGTGTACGCACATACAAATAAAAATGCTTCATATTATGTTTGCGATTTTGTCCCACTGTGCAACAGTTTGAGAATGATTGGTTGGCTGTTTGTGCGAAAGAAATCAAAATTTAGTGTTGTTGGTTTTTTTTAACTCTTACTGCACGTACATTTGCAAGTTTGTTACCGATGAGCGATTATTGCATGTGGTTACATATGTATATGTCTTTGTATATATGTATGCTGTCTGCTTTGTGCAAAGAAAATATTATCGCAAAGCCGCGCGTTGCAAGCAAAGAAACTAAAATGCGTTGTTATTGTTATGTAATGCACTCTCTTATGCAGCGCGATGCATAACAATGCTTTTATGTTTTATTCGTTTTGAGTTTTTGATATCAGCCTTTGTAAAGTATTAAGTACATATGTCTTAGTATAAGTATGCACATATGTACATATGTACATAGAAGCTTCGAAGAAATGCAGAATCTACGAATCTTTACTTTACTATGATGTAGAGACGGTCGGCAGTTAAAGTTTGGGAAGCTTTTTCATAGCAGAACCAAGTTTGGAGGGAGGGTATGCCGACTACTACCAAGGGGTTGCAACTATATTTTTGGAAACTTTTCAATTGACTTCTTAATTAATTAATTGGAAAATCAACTGCATAATTTTTAATATTGGTGTTATATTATCGCTCGGGCCTTGGCTAGCGAGCACCCTATCCACTAGGCCACAGCGGCATGCGATTATGCCATCGCAAAAATAACGCGCAGTTGAAGAGGACAACTTGCTCAGCCAAAGAATTCTATTCTGCTTCCGGCAGGCGTTATCTCTTTGGCTTCTTTGTCCACATGCTGCAGAGTACAGTCTTGCAATCAGCGGTTATCGAGCTTTCTACGTCTTATACTTTTGTGGGATATAAATTCTGAAATTTTGGATTTGGAGCATTTATTGTACACAGAGCGCTGTCGGCGAAAATCATCAATATCGGATGGCTATAACATATACATAGAACCCATACCGCGATTTTGGGCCAAGGAAAAAAGAGTACATTCTAGTTTTCCTATACCGGAAGATAAATTAATTTTTCAAAATACCGTTCATATATTGTATTAACTTATCTATAAGAAATTTGCAAAAAATTAAGATATATTGTACACAACAAGAGATAATCGCGAAAATATGCGATTTTGGGCTTTCAGCCTCCATATCCGGAAATCAAGCTATATCTCGAAAACGGATCATCCGATTTTACTTTGGATTTCATATCTGGATTCAGCATAAAATTCTGCTTCAATTCGATGTGCACATTGGCCTGGATATTTTTTTGTCGATTTTTGCCAAATTTTTATTTTCAAAAATTCGTCTTGGTCAATAAAAACCAAATTACGGAACATCAAAATTAATTTTAGACAAATGTCGTGGAGGAGTTTTCTACTCAGAAAAATGAGAGGAATCCGAATTTAGATGGCGCGGTGTCGATTAGTTTCCCTCCATACAAATTGCCCCACCCTAATATACATACATGTATATATGTATAAATATACATACATATTGTCGGCCTCCTGCCAGAACCACGAATGTGCTAAAATGAAAATGTTGGGAAATCGAGTTTTAAAGTTTATTCTTCTCGCAAAATTTGAAAATTTGTTTCTAATATAAAAGTATATCTGCAAATTAGAACCTTGTTTAGCTCGATGCCCTGATGCTTCTATTCCTTCTAATCTTCGAGATTTGGCACATTCGTGTTTCTGGCCCAACGAAAACCAAAAAAATTTCTTGAAAATAAATTTCCAAAAGTAAGTAAAACAAATACATTCAATTCAAATTCATATTTTATTTGTGGAACTATTCCTAATCTTCAAAATCAGAGTGCTCTGCAGCGTTGCCGTTGAAACATTTTCGTGGTGGCTAGATTTGGTTTAATTTGTGGCTAAAAAATTTGGTTCGTGGCTAAAAATGGTGGCTAAAAAATTTTGTTGCACATTAACATGTTTTAAATTTATTTTTCAAATTCAGGCACAAAAATTATTGCATACAATATAAGGAAAAAACCATAAATTTTTGTAAAAAATGAAATATTCATACATACATAGTATGTACTTAACTATATCTAAAAAAAAATAGATATCACATTCAATATCTAACATTATGTCGTCTTCTCTTCATAAATTAATTCTTTCTTCATCAATTTAATGAGATCTTATGTTATTTCAAATTCATTGCAACATTGTTTTACATTCTTTAAGCCATATCTTATAGTTAAAATTGCATTCTACATTGTATGATTCATTTTGTTTCGATTTTTGGTTTTGACAATATTCATTACTGAAAAGGTTCTTTCCACTTCGGCGTTGCTAAGTGGTAGAAGTAGCAAACAATATACAAAGTCAGTTAGATCCCTATACGGACTTTCATCGACAGCCTACTATCAGCTAGCGAGTATCAACAGGCATTTATCGACAGTTGCGTTACTTGTTTTGTTTTTCAACACTTAAATCGATTTGTGATAATCGCTGAATTGAATTAGCGTTACCACATCCTTCCTATGTGCAAAATTATGGTTCATTACAAGCGGTGGCTAAAAACGTGGCTAGTGGCAAAACCGAAATTTTGGTGGTGGATGGAAACACGAATGTGCCCCATATATTTTTTGAAATTTATTTTCAAGGAATTTTTTACATTTTTGTTGGGCCAGAAACACGAATGTGCTTCATATATTTTTTGAAATTTATGTATTTTCAAGGAATTTTTAACATATTTTGTTGGGCCAGAAAAACGAATGTGGCACAACTTTTTATGACTGATCTACACATTCGTGTTACTGGAATTGAAAATTTTGGTGGCTTCCAGTGCACAAAGTTACTGGGGGTTTTACTAAAATGTAGAGCATGCACAGATTGATCAGGAAAACCGCTTAACTCAAAATTGGAAAAATTGCACATTCGTGGTTCTGGCAGGGGGCCGACGATATGTAGTCGAAGATACCACATATAAATTTTTCTGCCGATCGTCGACGGTTAATGGTGTCGCACAGGGTTCAATGTTCAGAAAACTCTTTGGAGGCTTGAAAAATTTAATTTAATTTTTTGTATATCTAATGCCCAAACTCGATAGTCCTGCACTCAAGGATACCAAATATACCAATCGAAGACGGCTAAGGGGTGTGGCAAAGGAGTCCGAATACGGGAGGCATGCAAGGCGTTACTTGTAGCTGAAAGTGCCAGTGTCGGAAACAGGATAGGAATCTTCTCGGATAGTCAAGCAGCCAAATTTCTCGGCACTGCTCTGAGGAGGCTAATACATGGTGGAAACGGTTGCAAACCTGCAGAGTCTGCAGAACTCTGCGGCCCTCATACAACGAGATGCGATCTTCAGCCATTCTAAGGATGGAGAGGAGGGACATTTCCCGCTCAACTGCGGTGTACACAGGACACTGGGCTATTGGTGCCCACGCGGCCCGGATGGATCTAGACCATAACACTCAGTGCCGCAGCTGCAATCGATCTATCTGGTGCGGAGGAGATGGTGGAGCACCAGCGGTGTGAGTGTCCTTGCTGATTTTTTAAGGACCACCCTAATGTATATATATATGTAAATGGAAGATTTGCATTTGCGCTATTTTTAACACAAATGCCCGCCACTTATGAATGAATCAATTTATTTACTATTTATCATCCAATGGTACATATACATATGTATATATATGTATTAACAATTGTATGTTCACACTTTTGTTCATTGAAAGATGTGCATGCGACATTTATGAGCTTATTAAAATGGTCTACTCAAGTGTGTATACAAAAAAAAAAACATTTGTGCGCCATCGAGTGACGACAGTAAAATGCATCATTTGAATATACATATGTACATACATACATACATATATGTATGTACATATATGTATCTATTTAATACAGTATAATACACTGGTGCGTATATAATTCGAACGCGTTTTAAGGCCGAGCTTCTCCCCCATTTCTCGATGCGCTTCTTAATTTAATTCCTACGATGATCGGCCTCAAAAAATTGCGGTGTGCATATTTTCATTTATGTATCTAGTAGATACTCTTTCCATTCGTTGCACTTTTTGCGCAATCCTGTCTCGCATACGTATGTATATATGTAGTTAATACTTAACAAATCCATACATATTTACATACCCAATAAGATCTCCACGGTCGCTTCGCTCATGTAATCATGACAATCAAATGTTTTGCCACCCTCGTCGCGCAATTTACGTACCACATTCCGTGAATTCTCATTAAATAGATCAATGAAACTTTTCAGCACATTCAAATGAAAAGTCGGTGCAATCAATTTGCGATGTGCACGCCATTTGGCACCTGTCAAATGAAAGCGGGAAGAGACAAAAAATAAAATTAATAAGTATGTAAGTATTTAAAAAAAAATAAAGTTTTGCGAACTTAAGATGATGTACGAATTCTTAGATTCGATAAAAGACGCGTTTACACTGACAACTTTTCGCTAAAAGACATGCTTTTGGTGAAGTTGATTGCAGAGCAGAGATCTTGATACCATCGCATTTGACTAAAAAGATTTGGAATTAGCAAGAGTTTGGTAGGAATTTCAAGTTTAATTAATTAAACTTTCCGGCATCAATCTCAAGTCTATTTTGACAATTAACCTTACCAGTTGCATGCCCTGGTGCTTCGTACAGTTGAATTCGATTGCTGTTGCACTAAAGCGTTCAGCAGAATCAGTCGGGGAATACTTTGAAACCACTGACAGCTAAGTAGATTTGAGAATTTGTTCATTTAGTATGGGGGCCCATAGTTTTTTTTAACCCCGGGCCCGGATATTCTCTCGGCGGCCCTGACCAGTTGAGATATCTAGCTCTATTAAATATGTAAATTTTTCTTACAGGGCATTTGACTCATCTTAAACAGGTCAAATAGAATGAAGAGCATCCATCCGTTTATATTACATTGGTATGTATGTATGTATGTGTGATGCCAGAAAAAAGGCGGTCAACCCACGCATGCAAGCATTTAGTGATAACATTTTGTGTACAAATAACATTTGCATGCAACATCCACAAATATCCAATTCATATTTTTCGTAAGTCTGTCCACGGTGTCACGTTTGAAAAAAATATATATGTATGTATATACAAGAACAAATACAATATGTTAATATGCATTATTTACGAGTATTTGTTCGGAGCATGTGATGGCATGTTTATGAATTGCCGCCGCATGCTCATACCCAGTTGGAAACGGTAATGTATGGTAATGCAAGAATTCATGCATATGCCATGTATTTGAGACCTTACTTCTTCGATGAATCCTAACACATAGTCCGGGAGCCCGCGACCGTTTAGAGTTAGTCATTTTACAAAAGCTGAAAATTTTTCCTAAGCTTTACTTGGTATCACTAGTAAGTGAATGGACCTCCAGCTCGCAGGGTTCCGGAGGGTGTAGCTGCGGCAGCCTCCCAAACACGCAAAATAACAATAAAAAAAAACTAATACCGCAAAAGCTGAAACTTTGTTAACATATTGATTATGTTATAAATAAATGAAAAAACGAGTCCAGCCGAATTTAGAGTGGGGGATTATGCCCCAGCTTTTCACGTAAAGAAGTGAAAAATATGCGCTGAGTATACTAATACTACAAAAGCTGAAATTTTGTGAACTAATAGTTAAATTAATAACTTAAACGAAAAAAATATCCAGCTTTATATTTAGTGGGGGGAAAGATTCCAGCTGATGCAGTGAAGGATGCTGCGCACGGGTATGCGCTCGGGCGCGTCGTATCTTTGACTGCATCGGATGGACACTTTTCCCTCACTAAATATAAAGCTGGATATTTTTTTCGTTTAAGTTATTAATTTGACTATAAGTTTACAAAATTTCAGCTCTTGCGGTATCAGATATCGCTAGCTTAGAGTGCAGATTCAAAAAAATCAGCAAAGTCAATGAAGCACGAGTTGCAACATTTTTGAAGACGTACAAGGTTTTACAAAACGATGACATATTCCGGTTACCGAAGAATAATATCGACGGATCAGCTCTGCCTCCCTGCAAAATTGAGCTGCACCAGCATTTGCTGCGGACAACGTATATAGCAAATATTTGGGCGCACGCTCATCTTCAGGTTCCAACAGCGTTGCATCCCACTGATTTTGGATGGGAAGAAAATGAGGGGAAATTCAATTTCAAATGATTCGAGGGTGACCAGCTACCCTTGGTGATATAACTATCGATGATGACCAAAAAAGTGCTGAAGGTTAGAATAATACTGATATACTTACATACATACATATCGCACGTTTTATGCAATAGGGATTTAACTCAAAAAAATTTTTTTTTTGGAAAACGCAAATAAAGTTTTATAATTTCAAATAGTTTCCTTCTACGGCTAACTACAAAATCACTTCTATTTCCGCCATTTTTATCTTTTTGAGTATTTTATAAGACTAGACTCAAAGGCACTAACCAGTTATTGAAATACATATATGGCAAAATCCCAGAAATCGAAAATTTCGACTTAAATCCCTATTGCATAAAACGGGCGATATGTATTTTTCTCTCATTTCATTATTTTTCAGTTTCAATTTTTGATTATTTTCTGTTTAATTTTATCATACAATTTTAAGGGCCGATTTCATAATGAAATTCTTAAAGCTCCTTTTGTTAAAGGAGCCTTTTAGTAAAAGAGCCATTTAAATGTTCTTTAAAGTGGGAGTGATTTCATAATCATATAAAATTAAAAGGCTCCTTTAACGTCAAATGATTTTCATAAATTTAAAAATATTGAAATTTGACATTTGGTTTTTTTCTGAAAATATGTAAATAAATTTTTTGATTGTGGCTTTATTTTATTTTTTTTCAAAAAAAATAAAAAGAACAAAGAAGCATAATTTGGAAACCCAGTGCAGAAAAAATAGGAAGCGGTCATCCAACCTCACAAAAGAGGAAGAGATGAATATTGCATTATAGGACTCAACAAACAAAACAACAAACAAAATCGGTTCAAAAATTTTAATAAATTTTTTATATTTGATTTTGACAGACTGCAGAAATGAAATTTTTTCTGGCAAAAGGAACCTTTAAATAACTTAAATGCCCGTTTTTTGGGTATTTAACTTTAAAGGAACTTTTATCTTCAAAAATACTTTATGAAATCGATCAGCAAATTAAAGGCTCCTTTAGAATTTAAAGGAACTTTTAATTTGATTATGAAATCGGCCCTAATTCAAAAATAAAACTGAGTTATATTTATAACAATAGGTCCGTTTACTATTAGCTAGTTATGAATAGTTAGCCAAGTTTCGGCTGGAAAATCGTTTCTTGAGTCAAAAAAATAGAAGAAGAGAGCCATTGACAGCTCCAAATTTCAGCTAGTAAAATTTTCCCTAGCTGAAATTATTTGCTGCCAAAGTAAGAGACAGCTGTTGAAAAAATAAACAAACGAATACTTTTGATTTTATTACTTTTGAAATTTTCTGAATGTTTGAAATAGAAATAAAGAAAATTAAATGTTTTTTTAGAAAAAATAACCATTAACAGTCAAAAATAGCATTCAAATTACTAATCGCTAATTTTTACTATTATTCCGTTTCTTGATTTTCTGTTCGTTTCCCTCTTTATGAGCGCAATTCTTTCCCTTTTGCTCACTTGACAGCTAGCTGCTAGTTTAATAAGAAACAAACCTAATTTTGGATAGCATGTCACCTTTTTTTTGTAATTTATAATCAGATTTGAGTTAAAATTTTGTTCTTCCGTGTTAAATGTTTATATACTATTATCATCTATATTATTATTATTATTATTATTATTATATATGTTTACAGATGAGCGCATACCCGTGCGCAGCATCCTTCACTGCATCAGCTGGACTCTTTCCCCCCACTAAATATAAAGCTGGATATTTTTTTCGTTTAAGTTATTAATTTAACTATTAGTTCACAAAATTTCAGCTTTTGTAGTATTAGTATACTCAGCGCATATTTTTCACTTCTTTACGTGAAAAGCTGGGGCATAATCCCCCACTCTAAATTCGGCTGGACTCGTTTTTTCATTTATTTATAACATAATCAATATGTTAACAAAGTTTCAGCTTTTGCGGTATTAGTTTTTTTTTATTGTTATTTTGCGTGTTTTGGCGGCTGCCGCAACTACACCCCCCGGAAGTGCGCCAGCTGGAGGTCCATTCACTTACTAGCTATGCCAAATAAAGCTTAGGAGAAATTTTCAGCTTTTGTACTTTTGTTCATTAAAAAATGTCGCTGGCTCCCGGACTAACAGTCCATGTCCTAGGAAAGTAATGTATCGCTTGTTACATGACCCCTTGCATTACCTTTCATGTAAGAAAAGGTGTATTGAAAAAGGTAAACGAAATGATGCATTCCAAGTAAGTTTTTATTTCATGTATGAAAACTTATCATTTAAATGATGCATGACTTCTTGCATTACTTTTCATGTAAGAAAAGATACATATGTATATATTATGTTCCAGAGGACAAAAGAAATGGCATTAAATATATATATATCGCTAGCTTAGAGTGCAAACTGTGTAAGTCCATTTTTATGAAAAAGTGTATTTTTATGTAGAACGCTAGAAAAATCAAATACACATCACGCTAAACAAGTCTGTGATACTTGTTATATTTCTACTCGTTGTTATTCAGTGATACGCAAATTGTGTAAGTCCAAAAAACGAAGAAAATTGTGTAAGTCCAAAATTTTACATGAACAAAATTTTTTTTTTATTTCGAAATTTTTTTATTTTTTGTTTTTTGTCTCTCCTACAAAGTTTGTAAAAAGGACTTACACAATTTGCACTCTAAGCTAGCGATATATATTTTTTCATTTTTTTTTTATTTTACTGATATATTTTTTGAACATAAATAATACTTAACATGAATTTAATGTTAATGCGAGGGAATGTGGGAGACATGGGGTAGAAGATATAATAATAATAAACAGATCTAAGGAACACACCTGTAGGGATTCGAACGACATTTTGCAATGTTGGAATCGTAGAGGTTTGCGGTTCTGAAAATAAGGAATAAATTGTATATTTAACGTTTTAACAAAATGGTTTTTTGCAATTTCCTTTTTTATGTTTTCATCGCTAGACAATTCTCGAAGTTTAGCGGTGGCAAATACCCTCATTCTATTAAATTTTTTTTTAATATGGCTGTTTCCGGTTCTGAAAATAAGGAAACAATAATAGTTAAATGTACTTACGTTATAACAAAAAGGGGTTTAGAAATTTCTTACCTATATTTAAGTTTTCATCGTTACTTGATGACGGCATGTTTAACTGCCCACAAAGCAAGCTTTTCTTGTAGAGCAGCCTAAATTCGTCAACATTTTCGACTGGTTCACAATTTATTTGATTCACTGTGGCGTTTTCTTGTACAGCCACTGCTTCGATATTTTCTGCAGCCACTGTTCCCCTCACATTTTCCCTTTCTTTTTTCATTAGGCGGCGCCAGTGGCGTTTTGAGCGCATTTTTTAGTAGGGATTTAATTTAATTTTATATAAAAATAGGTATTTTCCTTTTTATGTTAATTATTTTAAGTTTTTAACTCACTGAACACTTATTCCATTTTTTTGCAATTCACTCTTACACGGAAAAACAAACCAGGGTAGGAAGAAACTCAGAGTATGAGTGAGTGAGTGAGGAATTTCAGCCTCACGGCATGATGATGAGTGGCCGTTTGCGTTTCTCGCTCATCTCTAAAGCAGAGTGAGGATTTTTTTTGTTTCCTCACTCATTTCGAATGAGCGATGAAGAAATGAGGCGCTCACGCTGCGTGTGAGATGAGCCGTCGTAGGATTCCTCTTCTCTTTGTGTAATGCGAGTGAGCGTGTGGGTGAGTGCGCAGAAACTCAGTAAATATTACATACATATATTAGAATGCATACATACATATATTTATGTTGCAGTGTGCAATTTAGTGACATGTTTTTCTAATAAAAAGCATGTCTGGTTGTTTTTCTGCTTTTTTTTCATATTTATGCCCGTTTTAGGCGATTGAGTAGGTATGTAAAATCCATATTTCTACCTAAACTTGGTTTTTGTTGTTTTTCATCTATGTATATGTGTAGATATGTATTTAATTCAGCAGATGCAATTACGAATATTTACATACGTATGTATGTAGGTAGGTAGTTAAAAGGAACATTATTTTTAAGAATGTGCATTCGTTGCTTGATATAATGTTTTTTGTATGATAAAATATATGTATGTATGTACCTACATATGTAGGTACTTACCTACTTGTTTAGTTTTTATTTATTATGCGACTAACGCAAAAAAACTATTCATTCGTCATTAGAATCATATTTTTTTTGCATTTGACATTAACAGTCTATTTCTCACAATTTTTTACCTTGACAACAATAAAATAAAATAATTTTGAAATAAAAAAGAAATGAAAATAGGTATGTACCTACAAGTTGTAAATTTAGCAAGCTCTATCTAACTTCCGCTTTTCAATCAAGGGAATGAAGAAGTCCTATTTGCGTACCGTATTGTTCCAAATATACTCAGTACATAGCCATCCCTCTATTTTAATTTTAATTTTCATTATTATTTTATTTTAGTAATTTATTATTCAAATTAAAAAAAAAAAATTGTTCTAGTTGAGTTTAAAATTAAATGACAATCAAATTGTTCTTTGAGGGATAGTTTATCTTTTTTCAACCTACAGTAGAATTGTTTTTGTAGTTTTACTTTCGGTAGATTTTTCAAACAATAAATACAAGAAAAATTCAGAGAAATAAAGTGGTGTCATACGGGCTTTCGTTATTCGATTTCGAACATAAAAGCGCTGCCAAAGAGTTTTCTACTACCATATTTGCCATAAAGTACATTATTTTGAACAAAAGTCAAGATTAAACAAATATTTAATCTTAAAATGCGATAGATTTTAAACGCCGTGCAGTAGATCTTCATATTTAAAAAAATGTGCTGTAGATTTACCACATATGCGTGCAGTGTGCACACTGCAGAGTAAACAAATTTGTAGCATTCATGCAGCTCCATACTGCATACTTACTACAGACGGTTGGCTGCGTCATCGCCAAGCTGTGAGGCGTCGCTCATATTCCTCACTCACTCAGAGCAACTCATGAGGGCGCAGCTGAGGAGAGGCAACGCTACTAGCGTGCCTCATCTTGGCTGCTCACTCTGCTGCCACTCACGCAGAGCGCTCACGCTAATGTGTGGCCTCTGTTGTTTATGCGCTCAGAGGCCACTCATGCAGCTGCACCCTCATGAGTGAAGCATGTGTGAGTGAGGAGCCAAAATGAGGCAAATCCGAACCCTGAAACAAACACTGAATATGCGCGTCGATTGCGTCAGCCAATTCATAGCAAATACGAAAAAACAAACAAAACAACAAACATGCGTGAAAGATAATCAAAATGAAGCTAATAAAAGCGTGTTAAAAAGAGACGTTGACAGGTGGTTGGCGGAGAGAGAATTAAAAAAAAGTTTTACATATATAATGAGCGCCATGAGCGTAATTTTATTCTATTATACCTTACCACTTCGCTTACATTGACATACATGTTTTCGTACACTGACATTCGTTAATGAATTCATGTTTGAAAAATGTAATGCATACGCGTTTTCTAACTGGGTACATGCAGAAACATGAATACCGAGCAAAACAATTACGCCTTATATAAGAATTATTACAGAAGATTTAAAGGCATAGGAAATAAGGTCTGCAAATTTTAAGGGAAGCTAAGTTGTCTGGGCAAAGGCTTAAAATAAAGCTGATTTTCCTGTCTTGATGTCATCAGACCATAAGAAATACTCTCTCTCTCTCTCTCTCTCTCTCTCTCTCTCTCTCTCTCTCTCTCTGAGAGCATACCTTATTCCTTAAGCATATCCGCATGCAAAATAAGGCTTATTTAAGGCCTTATTATGGCTTAATAATCAGCCCTTATGTGGTGTATTTATACTTTATAAATGTCTTATTAAGAAGGTGTTTTTGTTTAGCTGCATAATTAACATTTTTTGCGCAATTTCAGCGTTGTGGCAATTTAATAGTAAAAAAATATATTCTCCTAAGGTTGAAATGTTAGACTGCTCAACAACAAAAAAATACTCTGAATGCCACTATCCTATCTATATGTAAAATTGCGACTTGCGCGACTTGGCTGTATTTATATGATCGCCTATAACTTTTCCATTTTACCATTGATTTTCTTCGTTGATAGCTTATTTTTTTTCCAATAGAATGCAGCTTCACGTAAAGGAGTAAAACTAAAGGTAAAAACATTTGTTTTAAAGATCTTGCCTGGCAAAGTCAATTTTTTCTCCAAATTTTCGTAAAAAATTTAAAATTGGCTGATCAATATTTCAGAAACTATAACACTGAGAGAAAAATGTTATAGGAGCCATGTTTAGGAAATTTAATTTTCTTTTGTTTGGCGTTACGTAGATAGCTCAATGCCTTAAAGAGGCATACTGGATTAAGTTGAGCCATTGGCCAAATAACGGTAAATTGCCGATATCTCAAAAACCTTCCCATAGAATTAAAAATGAACCCGATTTTCGGAATCAGCAACCGATTTTTACATATAAATAGGATAGTTGCGTCCAAAGTACAGACAATAGCAGCAAGCAGCGCTGCCAGCGTATTCCAGTTTAACAACTTTGGTTCAGCTTAGGCTTACGAGTCTGTTTGCTGGGTAGATAACAAAAAACACAAACACACAGGTATTTTCATGCATGTAGGTACCTACGTCTAGTTTATAATGAAAATACCCTATTATATGTACATACAGATATACTATGTATAACTAATTGTAGTGCTTTCGTCTCATTTTGGTTTAGTTAATGCAATGCAGCGCTTTTAATTTTTTTTTTATTGCCACAACGCCAGACAAATTGCAAATTCGCTACGTCTATTTTTGATTTTTGAAGAATTTGCTTTGTCTTGCCGCAAATTTATGGCTGAACCATCATAAATACTGAAGATCACAAATTTTGCAAAAAGCCAATAAAAATTGTAATAAAATAATCATAAATTAAATAAAAATATATTTTTGGCAACAAAAATTAAACGTGTAAGTGATTTTGTTGTTGTCGAAGAATGAAAGCTGGAGGGGGGGGGGGGCGCGATGAATGTGCTTGGTCTAAAATTATGCACTTAAACAATTAGAGATTTTGAAAAGTCAAAGAAAAAAAAACAAAAAAAAAACACTACAACAACATTAAAATCTCTCACATTCAACAATTTGTAGGCATTTTAAGTCAAAATCCATTTCCTTACCTGTGCTAATTAGCAAACCATCGCCCAACCATGGTTTGAAAAATTTATATTCCGACGATTTGTCAATGTACACATGACTACTCAGCAATATTTCAACATCGCGTGGATCATAAATGAAAACGACCAGTTGCGGACCAATCCACATTTTACAAATATTCTCGAATGCGGAACTTTTGCGTATGACCGTTTTGAAGACCGCTGTTGTGTGAATAAAGAGAAGCGAGAGCAAAAAGAAGAAAATTTGTAAATTTAAATGAATGAAATTGCATAAGAGTAGATATATTAATTAAAACAACAACAGTAGTAACAAGTAAATATTATAATTAATAGATAGTTTTGTAACTACATATCGACGCTCAGGAACGGATTTACATAGGGGCAACATGGGCAGCTGCCCAGGGCGCCGTTTCAATAGGGGCGCCAAAACTAAGAGAAAGAAAAATTTTTTTTTTTTTATTTATTATTTTTTTTTTTTTTTTTTGAATATTACAACAAGAATGAAAGATTTTTTCAATTTTTTACAGAGAAAAATTAATCAAAGTACATTTCAGAACATTGGTACAGTTCTTAACCTTCGCCTCAGTGGGACTTATATATCGCACATTTGCTGCATTTTCACTTTTCAAAATACACAACTTTTCAGGAAGGGCAATTTTGAGATTCAACCGCCATATGGTGCGCAGGTAAATGCAACATTTGGTTTGTATCTGAAGCGCTTAGTTTTCAACAAATCATAAAGAATTTTTTACTCAAATGAAGTATGATGTAACTAACTATTCTGCAGCATTAACTCAAAAATCACGTTTTTTTTTATTTATGCCGGTCTTGCAGCAAATGAGCGATATGTAAACACTAATAGCGCCTTCGATTCTGAAGAAAATTGCTGCATTATTACAAGGCAACATTATCAACATGCGACCTGTGCCCTAAGAAAATGTTGCACTTTTCATGTGATGTATGAAACAAAAATAATGCAACCCCTTTTTCATATTGAAGGCAGAAAATGCTGCCCTGTGGTCGGGGAGAGTGCGACATTTTTTTCAATAGAACAATCAACCCTGAAAAAATTTGTGGAATAGAACAAAAAAAATTTACAGCCCGATAAAAATGCAGAATAAGTGCGACATTTTGGCCAGAATCGAAAACGCCATAAGTTTTAGCAGCTTGTGCGCAGTAAATAACGTGAAAGATTCAAATTTAATTGAAATTTCAAATTTAAAAATCAAGTAGGCATTGAAGTATTTTTTCGGGGAAATGCGCGAGCTCACTTTTTCAAAGGAAACTAAGATCTGAATAGTTTCTGTTTCTGGTTAATTTGAATAGTTCGCGCCTCAATACAATGCGCTGCGTACATTTTATGTAATCTTAAAAGTCGTTCCGAGTTAAAAACATCAAAAAACAAGTTTAGAAAATGGAAAAAATGTGGTACCTATATAAGAATCGAATCAATTTTTTTTAATCCGTAAAATATATCAGTAATGAAATGTCACCACGAGAAGGCAAGTACGGTTTTTTTTTTTGAAATATTGGGGCGCGATACACTGGGTGATAGCGGCCAAAAAAATTTTGCTCAACTTTAAACAAAAAAATAAAAAAAAAAATAAAAAATATGACCTCCCCAATTTTTTCATATGTTTTGAAATGATATATTTTTAATCAAACTGCATTTTAATTCTTGAAATCCACCTGCGCTTTTCGCTTAAATAATCTTTTTCCCATTTGACTAAAAGTGCCTCTTTCAAAACGCAATAATTAGGCTACTTTTGACATTATGAAAAATCTTATTCTTAGGCGACTAATCGAATAGTTTGTTCACCGTGTTGTAGGCAATGGTTCACACTTTCAAATTATGAAAGAATTTTTTTTATCAGCGTTATCATTATTTTTTTGCAGCCTTTTTCTTTTCGAACAGAAAAAAAAATTGTGTAAAAATTGGAAAATTTCAACATGAAATAAAAAAAAAATACAAAATATGACCTCTCCAAATTTTTAATATTTGGTGCTAGTGAACGTGCTTTATAAACAGGTGAAGAAATCTTAAAAATTCGTTTGCGCTTTTTTGTTTTATGAACTTTTTTATGGAGTGAGTTTTTCTAAGTTTTCATACATTTTTCCCATACAAAATCCCCAAAAGTATGCTTCAAAAAGTATTAATAATTTTGTATGGGGAAAATTTGCCAAGTTAATGAAACTTAAACAACAATTTCTCCAATTCTAATAAAGATATCTGAAAAATTTAAACGCCATATTCAGGGGGATGGTTTATTCTTTCTAACGGTGTATTTGATTTTGAATAAAAAAATATTACATACAAGATATTAAGCAGGGAATATAGTCAAAAACGTGTTTTTTTGCCTAATTGGACATGAATATCTCAAAAACTAGAACCAATTTGAAAATTCTGACTTCAGATTCAGATTCAGCACACTGAAATCCTTTAGAAAAGTATAGTTTCATTTGTGGTATAAAAATTTTTTTAAATGTGATTTTTTTGAAGGAAAATTTTATGATGAATGCTTATAAAATGCTCAAAAGTGCATATATTTTTAATTTGAAAACCATGGAATACTTTGCGCTTTTTCCAAAATGATTACTGTATATTATTTATATTTAAAAAATGTGTGCTCTTATTAAAATTGAGCGTTTTAGCTATAATAGTTAACAAAATATTGAAATTTCAAAAATACCGTTATATGGGAGGGGGGTGTATTTTTGGGCCGATTTTGTTCCAATTTTCACAGTTTACTATCTTCAATCAAGAAAGCTTAAGTTCCGAGTTTAAAGTTTCTAGCTCAATTATTACTATTTTTGGCCGCGTTTGTATGGAGGTGCCCCCACTGTGCGCGGCTTGATTTGTTTGCCCAGGGCGCTTCTAGAGGTAAATCCGCCCCTGTCGACGCTTCTAAACTAAACTGTACTAAGTCTGAAAACTGTGTTTTGCAGGAGAAGCTCTCAAAGTTTAAATTCGATATGAAACTTCAGTTGTGCGCTAAGTATATTTTCGCTTGTGACTTCTATTTGGATTGAAAGGTCAATACCAAGGCCATCTAAGTTAGGTTACGCTTTATATGAAACAATAAGAAAAAATAAACTTGCTACGTTGTTTTTCATGGCAAGCTTTCAATGTTCTTATCCGGTAGAAATCTCGAGTTGTATTATACGTACACTTTTGCTTATAAATTTTGATGGGATTGTCCAATTGATACCAAAATTTGACAGCATCTAAATTAAGACACGCTCTACTTCAAAATGCCAAAAACGGGAAACGTACTACTTAAGTCGACTTAGTACAGTATTGTTTGGGAGCCTCGAAAGTGTACTTGTATGTATTTGTAGATTTGGTGTTGTTTAAACTAAGCAATTTGCCACATTATGAATTAAGTAAGTAGTTTTGACGACATTTATTACATAAATATCATATTCAGATATGCGCTAAATAGACCATTAAGAAACTTGCAGTAATTTAAAGCCTCAAATGAGCTCTATTTATCATACAAACAACTCAATTTATTAATAGTCTATTATCAATCAATTGACCTCTAAATTGGGCAAGATTCTTAATGCAACTCTGTCTCTCAATCACTCACAACCAGCACGGCGTTGTTTAGGCTAGATGCGCAGTAACTAAACCACTGTGTTCTCGCAGGAATGTCATCTATTATATAAAAATAAGTCGCGTTTTCCTCCCTGACGCTATAACTGCAGAACGGCTGGACTGAATTAAATGAAATTTTGAACGTAGTTTTCTGTTGAGCCCGACATGGTTTATGGCCAAAAAAAAGTATAAGAATCCGGGAAGATTTTGGAGATATTCCACTAAATGTGGACCAGGGTAACCATATAACGGGTTCGTACGATATGGGTATCAAATGAAAGGTGTTGACGAGTGCTCGAACATGGTGTAGTTACTGGTCCCATATAAGACCCCGTATTCGAGGTATTTCCCGAAATATGAACCAGGTGTGACCGCAGACGGGTTTTCTACAAAATAGGTATCAAATAAAAGGTGTTGGTGAATATTTAAAAAAGAGGTGATTTTCAAGACCCTATGCGACCCGTTTTCAGAGATATCGACCAAAATGTGGACCTGGTGTGACCCTAGAAGGTGTTTATAGGATATGGGATAGGGATAGGAATAGGGATAGGGATAGGGATAGGCATAGGCATAGGCATAGGCATAGGCATAGGCATAGGCATAGGCATAGGCATAGGCATAGGCATAGGCATAGGCATAGGCATAGGCATAGGCATAGGCATAGGCATAGGCATAGGCATAGGCATAGGCATAGGCATAGGCATAGGCATAGGCATAGGCATAGGCATAGGCATAGGCATAGGCATAGGCATAGGCATAGGCATAGGCATAGGCATAGGCATAGGCATAGGCATAGGCATAGGCATAGGCATAGGCATAGGCATAGGCATAGGCATAGGCATAGGCATAGGCATAGGCATAGGCATAGGCATAGGCATAGGCATAGGCATAGGCATAGGCATAGGCATAGGCATAGGCATAGGCATAGGCATAGGCATAGGCATAGGCATAGGCATAGGCATAGGCATAGGCATAGGCATAGGCATAGGCATAGGCATAGGCATAGGCATAGGCATAGGCATAGGCATAGGCATAGGCATAGGCATAGGCATAGGCATAGGCATAGGGAGGGATAGGGATATGGATAGTATGTATGTACATATATAAATTTTATTAAGAAAAGTGACAATTATTTAGTATTCGCAGTCATTACTATGGTTTCTAAGATAATGGTGAGTAACTTTTTAGGCTTTATAGGAATAAATTTTAAGCAGAACAACGTCTGGCGGGTCAGCTAGTTTAGCTTATAAACGTGACCTTCAAAACGATGCAATTTATATAGATCTCCCATAGAATCTTAATCGCTAAGCTGGCCTCTATTGGGTTTCACTCTTTATTTCTGCAGTGGATTAAATCATATTTAAACGATAGAATCAATGTGATTGATTATAGTTGCTGTTCACTCGAGACCTTTCTGTTCCACCTCTGGAGTATCTCAGGGTAGCATTTTGGGATCTTTACTATTTATACATGATGTTAGTACTTGCTTTTTCAATGCTCTTCTTACTTTACGCTGATGTTCAACTATGAGACCAACTTTTATAACGAATAATAGCAGAACCTTTTTAACTTCTTATTTCACAAAAAAAAATAATAATAATAATAAATAAATAATAAACGATGCACTTACATGATGCCGGTCCGAAAACGTCCAATAAATGTCCAATAATCGGCAAGCCTTTGGGTCCAGGCAAACGATCAGCCAATTTGTACAAATGACGACGCGATAAACGCCAATAAGTTAGCCATAGCAAAGCGATCGGTAATAAAAGAAAATAAAAAACGCTGCTGGGCGAAATGAAGACTTGATCTTTAAGAACTTCTAAAGACATTATGTGTTTTTTTATATTTCTGTTTGAGCGGGTGTGTGATTTAAGATTTTTTTTGCTTGTTTGTTTAATTGGCCTAACTTGGTATTAATGAGCTTTTTTTTGGCTTTTTGATTTTAATTTTTTTGTTTTTAGTTTTTAGTTTTTAATTTTTTAATTAGTTTTTAATTCTTTTTTAGTTTTTAATTTTTTTTTAGTTTTTAATTTTTTAATTAGTTTTAATTTTTTAATTAGCTTTTATTTTTTTTGTTATTTTAGTAAACACCTATGCATACATTTTTTTTTTTACTTTTTGGAAGAATTATTATTTTTAAGCTCCACAATACACACAATTTTCAGTTGTTTGCCTTTTATTTAATACAATTTTTTTTACGTCTCCAAATACTTGCACTAGTTTTTCAACTTATTTCATTTTTTTTTTCATCACTTTTTGCACAAAGCAACCACACAATGCGACTTCCTCTTACGTTGCCAATATGTGTGTAGTTGTTGTTGTTGCTTTATTCCACAAATTTTTTCTTTTCTATTATCATTGATATTTTTCCCTTCAATCAATTCACTGTTTTATCCAAAACGTTTGTCTCCAACTGGCACATTCGCGTTCAACTGGTGGCGTCTGACCGATTGCATTGCATTTTTATAGCCCAGAGCGGCGGTGGCGGCGGCTTAGATCGGCTGATCGGAAGAGTAGCGCGAAGGCTTCAAATGCAGAGGCATAAAGTGCAAGTTGCAAATTGAAAAATCAAAATTCGTGATTCGCGCAAACTATGTACACACATACATACATACATGCCACAAGCCACACACAAAGCTTAACCCAGCGACAGCGTAGTTAGCGAGGCATGCGATCGTGGCGAGGTTGGCGATCATGAAAGCGGCAAGAATGCTTTTGCTTCGATGGCGATCGCGCTGAGCTGAGCTTAGTTGAGCTGAGCGCAGGAGAAATATGTATGTATGTTAGTGTATTATTTGCATTGTGATAATAGATAAGCTAGGCTGTGAAATTTTTAAAGCTATTCGCTATGCCAAGATAAGAGCGTAAATAATTAAAAAAAAAATGTGTGTAAATAAGAGCACTCCCCACAAACTCAGATTTTCTGTTTTTGTAAATGAGCAACCGGTGTGTGTGATTTAACTTTGCGCTCATGTGAGTGCGCTTTTAATGTTGCAACTTGCAGGTGGAAAGCTTGGCTTGCGCTGAAAGTAAAAGTGATTAGCCAAATGTGTAGCTGGCAACCCTCAAAAGAAAATTTTGTTTTGCAAATTGCTACAATTCTTCGAAAAGATTTTATTAATTTTCCTAATCGAATATTTTTATACTCAGCTGTACTAGTACACAGAGTATTATAGTTTTAATCACATAACGGTGGATTCTAACAGAATGAAATAATCGAGATAGATATAGACTTATATATATCAAAATTATCAGCGTGTAAAGATAAATCGATTGAGCCATGTCCGTCCGTCCGTCCGTCCGTCTGTAAACACTCTAACTCGCGCAAAAATTGAGATATTTTGATGAAATTTGAAATGCAAGTTGGTATCGAGACTGGGACGGTTGGTATTGAAAATGGGTGAAATCGGACATGACCACGCCCACTTTTCCTATATAGAAAAAATCGGAAATTTGGTATCTCAGTCACTAATATAGCTGGAGCGATGAAATTTTACCCACATGTTGTGCTCAGGCCTCTAGGAAGAAATTTGATGAAATTTTGGAAAATGGGCGGTGCCACGCCCACTTATTAAGGGTCAAACCTTGAAAGTTTTATATGTCATAACTCCGAAACCATTGAAGATATATCGATGAAATTTGGTACGCGTGATTTACTTACTTAGGCAAACGTTTGGACGGAAAACAGTTAAAATCGGTTGCCGGCCACGCCCACTTTTATATATGTGTATTATAAAGTGACCTAATAAAAACATTTTAAGCGATATCTCTGTCAAATATAAAGATCTATCATTGGCATGAGTCCCACAGTAGACCGAAAACAAAAAACAAAAAAATTTTGGAAAATGGGCGTGGCACCGCCCCTTTTTAGACAAAAGGAATATACGAGATTTCTTAGCCCATAACTCGACAAATAATTGAGATATTATGACGAAGCTTGGTTTATACACTTTTATAACTTGTGTTAATACACTCAAAAAAAAAATTTCTCTCGATCAAAGACATAATTTTCCTTATTTTGAACACGCGTCCCAATACAAAATTTTCTTTGTTTTGTGTAAATTTTCTCAAAAATGTGGAAAAAACATAAAAAAACTTTCAAACAAATTCGTTGCCATGGGGATTTGTATGGGAATTTAATTTCTCAAAATTAAAGAAATCAAGTCTTCAAAACAAGGAAAGTTGGGAATGGAATGGCGCTTAAAGAATTTTTCATTATTTTAATGTATGAATATTTTCAAAACAAGTATATGAAACCATGGTAACGCATGTAACAACAATATTTTATAAACCTTTTAACATGTTTTAAGGAAAATTTACTCAAAACAAAGAAAGTAGTGTTCAAAATAGGTAAACAATTTCTTTGACCCCTCCATATATTTTTTTTCTCTCAGTGTAGACACGCAGAAATTTATTGAAATCGGTTTATGATCACGCCTAGTTTTTAACAAAGATAATTTTGGAACACCCTTTGGGAATTTGTAACGTGACATCTTTGTAACTAGAAGTCGTAAAGGAATGCAATTTTGCACAAAGAATAATATTCATATGCTTCGTTGGATGGCTGATAAAAATGTTGAAATATAAAATACACCGTGTTTCCATCAAACGCAAACAAACAATGGAAGCATACAGCTAAGTATCTAATGTTCGATTCCACTCGAACTTAGGCTTCCTTACTTGTTTAAGCTAATAATGATCCAAATGATTTTCCTTTTTAGAATACACATGTATACATATGTATGTAATTTAAGTAAAGAAAATATCCCAATAAACACAACGGATTCGCCCCGAATTCGCTTTCTATGATTATATTATCGCGGCAATAGTTCGCGGCGATAGATGGGCGAATCCGAATTCGTAGGCATGTCACCTATCACTAGCGATTGGAGAATTTGTTCATTCTCGTATCGCTGGCGATTCGAATTTTTTATCATTAGCGATTCGAGAATTTTTAATTTCTCTGATCGTTGGCGATTCGAAAATTGGTTCATTAGCGATTCGATATTTTTTTATAAATGGCGTTTCGAAAAATTAAAAGTTCAGAGTTTGGTTTACTGGCAATGGGTTAAATCCGTATAAAATAATACAAACCACTTAATATAGTTTTATAAAGAAAGTTTTTTGATTATAACCTGATTTGATCTACTTTCGCGAACTCTCCTAGAATTCGCCACGATACCATCTGCGGAACTGCGATATTCGTGTTCAGGCAGAAATGTAAAATTTCAGAACTATAATGATTTTTTAGTGCAAAACAACTTAAAAAAAAAATAGAAAAAAAGGATATCGCGAAAATTGATTTTCTCGAACTTGCCGTGATTTCGAGCCGAGTCCGAGAAATTACTTTCGCGAAAATCTGCTTTCGCGAACTCGCCTCGAATTCGCCGCGATTATTTTGTTTATTTAACACTTTACCGGTATTTTGTAGATATGTATTTGCTCTATCACGCTATACATATACATATGTATGTACATATACCATGCATATTCCATGGTAACAAGGTGCTAAATGCTCATAACAAAATCATACTTAAATACATATTTTACGTTTACATTGTTGCGTGTAAAAAAACACAGTGAATGCTATATGAATCCTTGTGGATGGAGAGCGAAAAAAGTGTCAAAGTGTCAGGTTTATAAACTAAGTAACTTCCCTCCATTTCTAACTTTCCATCATTTCTGGCCGTTGATTTGAAAGGGTCTAATAATATATTCAGACATGCCAAATTAATTGAGTCAATTTAGTGTTAAATTGCATACCTAAATTGGGTGCTCACACATATTCAACTAAATGAATACACAATTAAAACTACATATATATTCCCACCAAAAAACTCGATGGCCGTGGAATTAAGAGGGTAATCCAGAAAACCCCTGGCAATCGCTTCCACATTCGTTGACAGAATGCCTGACATTAACATGGGATTGTCATTGGAGGGAAGGACTTCCCCTATGCATTACCGCCGAACGAATAAATCACGCAATACCGCAAGCATTCTAGTGAATCAAATAAAGAATGCCTTACAGGGAAGCAGAGAAAGAAGGCGAGAAATGTAAGGCATGATTAAAATTTCCAGGGGTATTTATTCCAGTTCATTTTTCGCGCTCTATTCTACTTTGCATTACATGGAATAGGTAATGGAAGCTCATTCCACTCTGCATTACTGGCAATGCGTGAAAGAAGTGATGAACTCGCCAGATGTTCCATGGCAAGGCCTTCTATCATGCCTGACAGGTAATAGCGTTGACCAAATTTTTGCTGGGTTCAAGCGAAGCACATTCGTTGCAAAGTAGGGTAGAAAAAAGTACTCTAAGAATAATGCCAGAACGTGGTGCTCTGAAAGTCAAGTGAACTATTAGTTGAACAAAAAACACACACACAAAAAGATTTTGAAAATGAAGATTTAACTTATCTTCCTTTTCTTTTGCATGGCATTTCGTTTGGCTTACTAAACACAGCTCCTTATCAGAGTTACATTGAAAATTGTACGCAATTTAGAGGTGAATGTATTCCTAATATACTTTTAATAAAATGAGTTGTTGTATGATAAACAGTGCTTAATTAAAGCTTTAAAGTGCTGAAAGGCTTTTAATATTCTATTAAGCGCATGTCTGAACATGCATGTACCTACATATGATGAATTTCATATCAAAGGCTGAAAAAAACGAACATTTTGAACCCGACCCCCTCAGAATTTGATGAAATTTTGTATAGAGGTAAATCTTACCTACTCAACCACAACCTCATTTTTAGAAATTGCATTTTCGAAATATTGTGGGCGTGGCAAGGTATCGAAATATTCGAAAATACCCGAAAATAATCGAAATATGACGATAATAGGCACTTTTAAAGTGTGATTACTAGGGAATGGCTTTACGAATTTCAAAGATCTTTACACCATTGGAAAGGTATTGAAATTAGCTTTCAAAAAAATACACTGTAAATTTTTTTTTTTGTTTTAGTACACTGGAAAAAAAATGTTTTCCAAAATAAAATTTGAAACTGAAAAAACACTTCAAACATCAAGCGATGCAATTTCTGAAAATGAGGTTGTGTTTGGGTAGGTAAGATGTACACGGAAAGAAATTTGTATCCTTGAATTAAGAAAAATGCTTTCTTGAACTCAATTTAGAAAATTTTTAGGGAAATAAGAAAAATTGACTTAATTATTACTGGAATTAAGAAATTGAGTTTTCCATAAATGAGACAATTATTTTCTTATTCAACAACACTAACAAAATCTATAGAAAAAAAGTGTTGAAAAAAAAATGTTTAAATAAATAAGAACATTTATCATGCTAATCAGCCTTATCGTGAACTTCATGTGAACAAAATGTTCCCAAAAATTACAAAGCAAAACAAAAACAAAATGTGAAAAATTGTTATTGTTTTGCTTTATATTTTTCGAGGGAAATTTTTCACATGAAGTTCATGATAGGGCTGAATATCAAGAAGAATTTAAGAAAATTATGTTTCGATGAATTGGAACAACAAACTACAGCAAAAAAAAAACGAAAATAAATAAGAAAACGTTTTATTGAGCGAAGTAAAATATTTCTTACTGAATTTGCATTTCCAAAGTAACATGTATGTTTTTTCATTTGCCATCCGCTTTGCATATTTCTGAATATTTCTGCAATTCTCAGATTGTTAGTGAAGCATTTGGTATAAGGAGTTCACTATTTGCATCTTCATTTATATTAATTGAAATGTTGTCATTTCAGTGAACAAGTCCTAGGAAAATAAGTACTAGTTGACTAATTACGGTTTTCTAATCCCTCATGATTAGTTTTCATTTTCCTTATTTTTTATGTTTTTAATATTTTTAGAAAATTTTTACTTAATTTAATATTTAATATTTTCTTATTTACTTAAGCTCGTATAAGAAAAGTTTTACTTGCAAACAAAAAAATTATTTCTTAATTATTTATTTCTAAAATCAAGAAAAAAACACTTCCCGCAAGTAAATTATTTCTTATTTATTTAAAATCCAATTTTACTTGAAGCAAGAAAATGTTTTCTTATTTATTTAAAATCCAATTTTCTTGGATTTTCTTGATATTAAGAAATTATTTTCTAAGTTCAAAATCAAGTCTAATTTTTCTTGTCTCGGCATTGATTCTAGTAAAAAATTCTTTCCGTGTACCTCTGTGCAAAATTTCATCAAATTCTGAGGGGGTCGGGTTCAACGCATATTGGGTTTGATATGAAATTCATCATACATATGTGACAGCGCATATAGAAACGGACCTAAGGGTAAACAATTTTTATTTTTTTTTGATGTATACAACATTTGAGCATCGAATGAGACCGTTTCCATGCCCCAAAAAAAAATTGATTTTTTACCCTTAGGTCCCTTTCTCTATACGCTGTCACATAAGTATGTACATATGTAGGTATGTAGTATAATGTATTATATTTTTGTAATCCCATGTTTCGCAAAAATTGCGTGCTCTTTGATTGATATGTCGCTTTAGTGCTTTTCTGCGCGATTTAAATCCATACACCCATATTTACATAGTTATTATACTCTTTAGTTAATACCTACCTGCCAGTTAGAAAATCCTGTGCTAAGGCTGACCGAAATAAATTAAAAATGCCAAATTTATAGAAAAACACTTTAATTTAGTTTCATATAATCAAAGTCTTTTTTACAAGCATTAATTAACTTCACTTCTTGTGTCGTAAAATTTTCTTTTTATTAAAAAAAAATGAACAAAAATGTTTAATTATATTGGCTAAGTAAGACTAGAACACAAAGTAATATCTAAATACATACATATGCATATAAAAGCAATGTAATAGGTATACATAAATAGTAAGTAAAAAAGTTTTCAACAATTTATGTGTTTAGTATGCATTTTTTGGCAGCCACTGCGTATGAGTGATAAATTTACGAAAAATGAAATTACGGTCTACGGAGTTTTACCAGAGAACGTAGATAGTTCTCTGGTTTTACGTAGATACATGTACTAAATTTATAACTACATATTTTAAATGCGCATAAATTTTATCTAAAATGCACATGTACATACAATTTGGCAAGCATATTTACAATAATTGGTATATATTTATATAAATATGTACATAAATCAATTTAGTTTTAGAAAAATGGCGCGAGTTTACTTACTAGCTACATATGTATGTATTTGCTGAAGCGGCACATGGAAGCCTTAAATAGAATAGATATTTATTTTAGTATATTTCTATACGTGCATACGTGCATGTCGTGTGCGTTCTTACAACCGCGACTTACAACATGTACAAAGTAACATGTTCGCTAAACAAAGTAACATGTCGTTGCTCGCTGTTCGTTGCATGTGGAAAACCATTCTCTGGAAAAGCTAATCTACATACATACTAAAATATAACTAATTACCGCTGTCAGCCTACAAGTATGCTACGAAATTAAATAGAGATATATGTATAAATACGTATGCATTTATGTATATATGTACATATCTATATGTAATTTAATATTCACTTAAGTATTTATTGATGAGTATTTATTTATTAAGTATTTATTTGTTGTGCTTTTGTTTGTTATTTTTTTCTTCTTATTTTCCTAACATTTAGAAGCTACTTCCGCTTAATTTAACTAAATTATAAACTTAAAACTTAAACGGACGTTTCGTAAATAACAATTTGTATAACTTTTGGCTGATTCTCTTGTGCTTCTTTGACTTCCTTGAGTAATGCATTCGTAATCGCTTCCAGCGCTGCAATATCGGCGTTGGGATCCTTTTTCGAGCCACCATTCCATTTCGGCATTGAGACCTTTTTTTGTTGCGATGTTGGGGATAAAAAAGACAAAAAATAGAAGACATTTTTGATATGTATGTATGTAAACATGCATGTTTTTGCTTAGCAACAATAATAAAAGTCTTAAATAAATAAGCAATACATTTTTGTTGGCATGCATTTAAGGAATTATCACAGCTATTCCGGATTACGATCCACTTTCATCGGAGGTGAATGGGATCAAATGGCATTCTGCAATTCGATTGACGTCCGATGAACGTCAGATTTTTTCGAAATTCGGAAATCGGCATTCTGGCTCACGATGGATCGGATTTTTGACAGTTAATCGGAGCGATTTTTTCCGTCAGCTTTTGTGTGTTGGAGGCAGTGGCGCACACAGAAAAATATTTGGGGGGGGGAGGTTTCAATATCCAAAAAATTACAAAAAAAATACTTAAAACTCGTCCAGACAATTTTTACTCAAATTTATGTTTGGGGAGTGGACCTACGTATGCACACATTAAACAAAGCATCTTTTAAATCTCAATTCATTGCATTTTCTCTGTTTTTAAACTAAAACTAACAAGTAAGGAAGCCTAAGTTAGAGTGGAATCGAACATTAGATACTCAGCTGTATGCTTTCATTGTTTGTTCGATTAGGGTGTATTTTATATGAATATGCGTGCCGCATAAAGTGGGCGCAGCCACGCCTATTTTCAAAATTTTTATCAATCATCCAACTAAGCATATAAATATTATTGTTAGTGCAAATTTGCAACTTCTAATAACGCTACAAATTCCCAAAGGGTTTTCCAGAAATATCTTTGTTAAAAAGTAGGCGTGGACACAAACCGATTTCGCTAAATTTTTAAACATGTATTACCACAACTGATACAAGTTTATACACAAAGTTTCATCATAACATCTCAATTATTTGTCGAGTTATGGGCTCCGAAATTTCGTAGATTCCTTTGTTTAAAAAGGGGCGGTGCTACCGCCCATTTTCCAGACTTTTTTTTTATTTTTTGTTTCCGGTCTATTGTGGAACTCATGTCACAAAATTTCAGTGATAAATCTTTATATTTGACAGATATATCGCTTAAAATGTTTTTATTAGGTTACTTTATAATACGCATTTATAAAAGTGGGCGTGGCCGTCAACCGATTTTGGCAATTTTTCGTTCAAACGTTTGCCTAAGTAAGTAAATCACGCGTACAAAATTTCATCGATATATCTTCATTGGTTTCTGAGTTATGACATATAAAACTTTCAATGTTTGACCCTTAATAAATGGGCGTGGCACCGCCCATTTTCCAAAATTTTATCAAATTTTTTCATAGGGGCCTGAGCTCAACACCTGGGTAAAATTTCATCGCTCCAGCTATATTAGTGACTGAGATACTAAATTTCCGATTTTTTCTATATAGGAAAAGTGGGCGTGGTCATGGTCCGATTTCGCCCATTTTCAATACCAACCGTCCCAGTCTCGATACCAACTTGCATTCCAAATTTCATCAAAATATCTCAATTTTTGCGCGAGTTAGAGTGTTTACAGACGGACGGACAGACGGACCGACGGACTCAACCGATTTATTTTTTCACCCTGATCATTGTGATATATATAAGTCTATATCTTTCTCGATTATTTCATTCTGTTACAATCCACTGTTATGTGATTAAAACTATAATTAACTAATTAATAATTAATTAATTAATTTAACCCCAAAACCCCCCTTGTGTGCGCCAATGGTTGGAGGCAATAGAAATTGTGATTATTTTTGGAAATATTGCCAATTTAATGTAATTAAACTTGAAAGAGTTTTTAGTGCTTAGCACGAAATTTTTATTTTAATTCAATTTTTAATTGTTGGGGTAAGTGGAAAAAAATTCAACAACTATTTACAGCGAAGGTTGAGTGTATAGCTATTTCACGAAAAACCATTTTCGATCATCAGCACTCTTTTCGGAAGTGGATGCACCGGGGATTGAACCCGAGTCCATTCCATCTTCAGCCGCAATGACCCAACGCATAAACACACTCGGCCATTGAGACTCTGTGCAAGCTGTTGGATTTTCCCCACTTTTGCCGTTTTCATTTTCAACATTAACGTTAGTGTGTATATGCTTTTGCATATATTCTCCACAAACGGTTTTTCGTGAAATAGCTATACACTCAACCTTCGCTGTAAATAGTTGTTGAATTTTTTTCCACTTACCCAAACAATTAATGTAATTAAACTATGATTTTTAAATTTATGCAACATTATTATATAAAACGGGTTTGGGTTAGCTACGCTAGTGGCATTTTCTTTGCAAAATCAGTGAGCGTAAGGAATCTGCTTTAGTACAATAGACTGAATAGAGGGAAATAAGTACAAGGAGTTTCAATGAATTGAACTTTTATTTAATAATAAAATTTCTTTTCCTTTTTAGCAATATTTATATATTATTGTTTTATAAAAGCTTCTGAAAATAATTTTAATTGTGTATTATTACTACGATGATGTAATATGAGTGGGTAACGCAACTCGGGCATAATTTCTGTGCCAGGATGTACTCCTTTAAGCATTTTTGCCTGAGTGTGCCCTTTTAAAGACTTAAAATATTGCCATGCGACATGATTTACAAACATTTGCACGAGAAACTAACAAATCGAAGAAACGTGCTCACTTTCTATGTCGGTTCATGCTCAACGCGTCCTGAAGAGTCACAAAATTCCTGCTACACGATATGTACATATTCATGATATGATTGATCGCAACCTGCATCTCAAATTTGCTTTTATGTTTTGTGATCCATAAAAACTTGTTGATATGCGACAAGTGTAGAGCGTCATCCATGGATTGCATCAGTATAAATAGTGTAAAACATACCAACTGCAAGAGGATTTTGCATGAAACTTTGTGGCAACAAGCTGTAAATCTTATTTTCACTAAAGTTGGCATTTTCATTTTCATTGAGTACATGGAGTCCAGTCAAAAATTACTAATGGTTAAGGGGGGATTCGCAATAATGTACCACTGGTGTTAAAGGAAAATTTTTATATAATGAACCACTATCCTACCGCAGATCATAAAAAAACTCCCTCCCGCCGGACGATTATAGTGCAAGAGATATTCCTTGTTAAAGCAATGTGAGTGTAGAAGACTTTTTTGCATCACCGGGCTTCGGCCGCGCTTTAAAAAAAATCATCCGGCAGAATTCTGATTTTGGAGAACTTTAATATTACAATTTAATAATAGTTGAAAGCGTTAAAGGTAGATGAATTATCATCCAAAGAATATTTCCTGAAAATTGGTTCATTCTATCCAAGCTTAGCCGGTGTTAATTTCCGAATTACAAGGTATTCTTGGTAACAGTATTCTATAAATGCCGTTTTCATATATGTTGGCACTTTCTTTTATAATAGGAAGCAATATTTTAAAAAATTGATTTAAAATCAATGTCCAAATTCCTTTGTTCTTCCATTTATTTTTCCACTAAAAAAGCTGCTGCAGCAATGGAATCCATTTTTTAACCATTTAATATATTCTTTCTGAAAATTTTATCTAAAACTTACTGAAAATATAAATTTGCTGTCAAAAATACAAATGTGCTGTCAAAAAATACATATGAGTTCGCAAAAACGTTACCTAACACTAATTCGAACATAGTTTAACACTTAACAACACTTATGTTCGAAACGTCGTAAACCAGAATACCAATTTTCGTTTTGTCGTAGCAGTCGGCGTCGCCGCGATCGAAGTTCCGAGGGAATGCAGAATAGCTGTGTATATATCGTCGTACCATACGAAAACTAACATACGTTTTTTTGTGACTGACGAAAAATAACAAAATCGACTTTTGGCTGACGAAAAGTAACAAGTTCTACTTTTGGCTGACGAAAACTATCAATTTTGTTTAAACAACAACAATTTTAATTTAAAAACAGTATATAATTACTGATAGTTTTCGTCAGCCAAAAGTCGAACTTGTTACTTTTCGAACAGAATTTTTTTATTGATAGCTTTCTCCAGAAATTTTAAATATGTTAGTTTTCGTATGGTACGACGATATTTTCTTTAATTGATAAAATAGTGGCAAAAGTGGTGAATGGGTGGGGCAGTTAATATTAAAAAAAATGAAAAAAAAAATTGTAAAGTGATTAGTGCCGTTAGTAAAAGCGTTCGCTGAGACTTTATAAACAGCGTCATTAAGCTTTAAGCGTTTAAAAACAATTTTTAAAATATCTTACAGGCATTAGTTTCTTAAGATTAACTTCGTCTATGGAAAGCTATAACAAATGCATAAATATGTTAGTACTCTTCGTTTTTATAAACATATCGACAGCTGAGGAAGGTCAAAAATTTTCAAAAGCACTGCAGTAAGAAAAATTTGTTTAAAGGACACCCCAGTTCAGAACAAATTTAGTACGAGTACATACATAGGCATTTTTGAAAACTTTGCTGAACTGAAGTGATCTTCCACTCAGCTATTGATATATGTACATACAAGTGCAGGGCCGCCGAGAGAAAATCCGGGCCCGGGGTCAAAATAACTACGGGCCCCTATACTAAATGAACAAATTCTCAAAATCAAAATTCAATGAATATATAGTTACGAACTTTAATTTATCTATACATTAATACAGATCAAGTAAATATGTTTACATAGAAATATACATATTAGGGTGGGTCAAATGTATTGTCAAAAGGCACATCCAGTTTCCGAATCCATGGGTCATACTGAGTAATATTGTCCAAGGGACCATATGTCTGAATGAATTCTGTTTAAATACATATTGCTTTATTTGTATGAAATAAATTTCTTTAAATTGGAATACAAATATTTGTTGGTAATAATTTAGTATATCAAAAGACTGATTCTGATGAACGCTTTAGTGAAACAGCAATCGAATTCAACTGTACGAAGCACCAAAGCATATTTTAGCTTCGCAAGCTTTGTTTGTTTTCGGCGTATCGCTGTTTACATACATACATACACGTACATATGTATATAAGCATTTCCTGGGCGTTTCGGACGGTATGTTCGCACGATTTTTTGAACTTTTGAGGCAGAAATATCGCGAAATATTGTATAGTTTTATGATAAAGGGAAAGATTTACACCACGGATAATGATTAAAGTATGTTAGCGATAGAAATTTAGTTTAATGCCTCTGTTTTAGCTACTTTTAAAATATGGACGTGTTTTTGTAGCGTCCGGAACGCAGTTTAAGTGGCTTACACAGAGGCATTAAACTAAATTTCTGTCGGTAACATACTTTAGTCATCAGCTGTGACCTAAATCTTTCCTTTTATCATAAAACGATACAATATTTCGCGATATTTCTGCCTCAAAAGTTCAAAAAATCGTGCGAACATACCGTCCGAAACGCCCATGAAATACCCATATCGCTGTATAAGAATTTGCATCATACCGAATTTTTCTGTTGCAACAGAAAACGAATTCAAATTTATGCTGCAAAGTCGACGCCAAAAACC
Source organism: Urophora cardui (assembly GCA_960531455.1). Lineage (NCBI taxonomy): Eukaryota > Metazoa > Arthropoda > Insecta > Diptera > Tephritidae > Urophora > Urophora cardui. The sequence continues at coordinate 108,445,478 of OY482671.1, forward strand.
AACAATTCCTTAAGTGGGATGCAGACACGTTAAGAGATTTATAAAATTTGTTGAAATTTAAAATGATTGCTATCTACGAAAGGTGATTAAAGGTGTTGTTTGTTTATTTTCTGTAGCAAAAACTTGGATATCATTTTGAGATTCCCGGGCCCTCTAAAGCCCGGGCCCGGGGCAATTGACCCCCTCACCCCCCCCCCCCCCCTCTCGTCGGGCCTGTACAAGTGTCTTATTATTTTTTGGGCTTTTTTACTCGTATTGTTATCGCTTATTAAAAACCGTTCAAGATAACGTAATCTCATTGATTTAAATTTTCATAAATGTATACATGTATTAATCAATATGTACGTATATATGTATATGCATGCCCAAAAGCTTACGGGTATTAATTTTTTTAATAATGCATCATCTACAGAACGCTAAAGAAGTTGAAGTTAAAAATTAAAAAAAAAAAAGATAATTAAAAAGTTGTTAGTAAAATATTTCATAGAAAAGAATAAATAACGCTTAAGTTTAAAGTTTTAAATTAATAATGTTTATATTGTTGTAATTATTGATATATAAATATACCTATATATTTACAAAAAAAAAATATATATATACATACAAACATAAATATATAGTATATACAATATAATATAGCTAAGTTAACCGATTTATAAACTGGAGTAAACAGAGAGAGCAAAACCGGTATCGGCAATGCACACTGGGCGATTTACCTGCGTTAGCGGGGGAAAAATAATAACTTACACAGAATATAAGATATCTACAATCGGTTTTTTTTTTGGAATTAGGAAAAATATTAAAGAATTAAAAAAATTTATTTTTATTTTATAAAGTTTTTATTTACTTTTTTATTACTCTCATTTTATTATATAAGTACTTATTTCTTAAACAAAAAAATTAATTAAAATCACTTTGTAAATGAAAAAACCATAATTTGGCACTGTTCTATCCTTTAGAAAGCCTAGATACACTGTTATAAATATTGGAATATTTTTTATTTAAACTTTGATTTGGTTTGAAAGGAATTTAAAATTTTTTTTGGGTTAAATTTTGAACCTTCGAAAGTTTAAAAGTTTCTTATTCTTTCTTGATTTAAAATTCAAACTTACAAAAGTTTAAAAATTTGTAAGTATTTTTTGGAATAAATTTCATACTTTTCTGGTTTAAATTTTTAAGGTTTCTAATCTAAGCTTTTAAGGTTTAAATTTTATACTTTCATTGGTCGTAAGATTTTGTTTCGACGAAAAATTTTAAATTTTTTATTTGAAATTCCAACATGCTTTTTCGAGAAGTGAACAATATAAAAGGCTCACTTATACATAGTTGTTAGAGAATTTTCAGTCGGAGAAACAAACACAAAATAATTATGGAAACAGATAAAATGAAGAAGGAAAAAAGGAGAAAAAGAGAATAGGAGAAAGATACAATGGGGAAAAGGATGAAGGGGATGTTGGGGGGAGAGCAATATGGAAGAAAAGGAGAAAAAGAAGATAGGAAAGAAGATACAATAGGGAAAAGCATGAAAATAAATCTTAATTTGGAATAAAATCTAAACCTTAAAAGATTAAAAATCTCTTAAACTTTTCGAAGTTTAAATTTTAATAATTTTTCGGTCGTGTCCTACATACATATATGTATATCGACCAAAAAAGTATAAAATTTATACCAAAATTTATTTCCGTGTACTATTTAAATTTCGTAATTTTCTACTAATTTCATAATGCTCATAGGTGGGCAAAACATGGGCGCACGCTTAATGCTTATGCTTCTTACTTTAAGTATAAATATTTACAGCTGTGCCAAAGGCATAGTTTTCCATAGTGAGGAACTTCTTCGACTTGCCATAGTAAATAAATCGTGTGTTTCGCCATTTATGATATTATGCCTAAAAAGTTCAATAAGGGTCCCCACAAACAGAAGCGATACGATACAGCCCACATATGCAATTGTGCATGACGCGATACGATTTTTCATATGTGGGCTGTATCGTATCGCTTCTGTTTGTGGGGACCTTTAAATGGGGGATAGCGGTTAAAATTGGACATTCTGGGCACACGAGCTTGAATTGACTTGGATACGATTGGATTTCATAAAATTCTACTCCATGGAAGACAGGTCTACGCCCTCGGTAGCGTTGTTAATACACGCAATTTTAACTAAGTTTAATAAGTAACAAATACATGTATATGTCTAGACAGATCACCGACACATATTTTATACAAAAACATATCTTGAATAAATGAAAAAAAATAAACTTTTAATTAAATAGAGATAAATTGTGTGTTTTCACAGCGATAGCAAAATCACGTGCAAAACAAGCTGGAAAATGTCGCAAAACACTTGCTAAAATTTTTGCCGTGTTTGGCAACGGACCGCTGTTCATATGCGTTTTGGAGCGATTATTAGAAATAAGCTAATGAAAGTATCTGTAAACGATAGGATAAAAATTTACGCTTTATTAAACTTTAAAATTTGAGTTTTTCACCGCTAGCGTGCTCAAGCCGCCCAGTGTGTGATGCCCCACCTTCAGTATCTTGTTTCGCTCTCAAAGCAAATTTGAAAAGCGTTTGCAAAAAAACGTTCTACTATACATACATACATACAACAAGCTCACATTAAATAATTATATATGTATACATACATATATGTATGTATGTATATTTTATTATGAATTTATTTACACATTTAATTTACCTAAAAACTTACAATCAATTACATTTATAAACTATATTTACATATTTTTTGCTAAGCCAAAATTACTAACTAAAATAATCAATCTGCAAACATACACAATTAAAAGTTTTCTCTCTCCCCCTCTCTCTCTCTTTCTCTCTAATTAATTTAGTAATTAAACTTACATGCAAACAAACAATAAAAATTTACTTACCGTCAACACTTTCTGCAATGCCATATAATCCAAGCCGTAGCCAGCCGTTTCGCCCAGACGCCGCAATGTCTCCGCCATCGGGCCAGAAAGTTCCTGTAAAAAAGAGCAAAAAATAAGCACATCTCACACTGAAAAACCCCCATTCAGTGTATGAATGGCATATGCTAGACTGTCAATATGAATCGCGATATTTGAATATTGATGGTTTGATGGATCGCAAACTGGTGCTACACGTTCAATATGAATATTGCGATATTTTTCTCGCTCTGAGATTCAAAATATTTTACTTCCGTCCTTTTCCCACTTTCACTTTCAATTCGTTTATTGCAATATTGCGATCCAGATCACAGATTTCAAAATTTCTAAAAAGATATGCATTTTCATGGATCGCAAAATTTTCATGCTATACAGTCAATCCATATTGTCAATATTGCGATCCGGATCGCGGATCGCAAAATTTCTAAAAATTCGCGATCCAGGATCGCGATCCATCAATACTCGATGCTACACTGTCAATATGAATCGCGATCCACGGATTTCGTCAATATATATTGATAATGTAGCATCTGCCAATAGACACGCTTTTGCGTTAACTTATGCTACATAATGCGTACAAGCAAACATACAGTGAACTACACTGCGTATACGTAACTTGTTTACATACATACATACATACATACATACATACATACTACATACAGGTGAAACTAATAAAAGCGTGTTAAAAAAATAATCAAAAGACCAATGATGATGAAAAAGTTTTGTAATTGAGGGCAACGCAAACAAAGCTAATGAATATTAAGCTACTGCAACAATCAACCAGCAATAGCAACAGCAACAACCACTGCATAATAACTAATACTCACTTGTAATTTCGCCCAACTGGTGGCATATTGTCGCCGCACCAATTCGATAATTGTCGAAGTTAACGCCAAACCGATCAAAATGTATAATGTGCAGAGCAGCATGTAATCGGTTTTTTCTGCCGGGCGGGGGATGAAGAGAAAAAGGAAAAGAAAGAAAAATTTAAAAAAGAATGGAAAAAAGTTTGATTTAAAAATTTGCTCGAGCTTGTGAAAAGAAGAAAACTTAATTTTTTTTTAACATTGGGTCATATTAATAAAAGTCAAGCATTTGCTTTTGCTTAAGATTTTTGACCTTTTACTCAAATTTTGAAATTTGGTTCATACAAATTAATGTCAAATTTCTGAAATTTTGAGTAAAAGCATTTGCTTGGATTTTATTAATATGGCCCATTATTAGGTATGTTAGTGTCTAGCACGAAATTGTTATTTTTTAATTTTAATTTTTATACTTTGGGATAAGTGGAAAAATACAATTAGCTCATACAGCGATGGTGGATGTGATAGCTATTTCGAAGAAAAACCACTTTCTTCATCATCAGACATTTTTTCGGGAGCACACCAGCTACCACATCAACCATCGCTGTATGAGCTAATTGGATTTCTCCGCTTATCCCAAAGTTTAAAAATTAATTTTTTTAATTTCCCTTTGCCTTTGACCTTTGAGCTTGGTTGGATTCGATTTAAGGCGCAAAAGTGGACAGACTGTAAAAGCCCGTCTCCACATAACTTGATTCACCAGAGAAACATGTAGCAAAACATCTCGCTCAATAACCCGTCTCCACGTGGCTGATCGTGATTCAGTTTAACATTTCTCTTTCTTGCTCTTCTTAAATGTTTGTATGTTTGCTTATATTTTGCGTTTTTGTTTTGGTCTGTGTGAGATTTCGATAGATTTTCGATACAAAATTAGAGAAGACATCGATATCATCGAGGTTGGGAAGATGATTCAGAATGAAACAGTGTTTCAATCTTCACTCGCTCTCAGAAATTTGTATGGAAATTGGCGAGTTTCAGCACTGGTTCCCGTGTCGAAACAAGATTGAGAGAGAAAATGCAGAAAAAAAGAGCGAAACACGTTATGTGGAGACATGTATAAATCCACTCTTCAGAGCTGCAACTTGGATTAGTGATGGAGTTCGAGATGTTTCATTCGATTGTCTCAATTGTTCATACATAAACATACCCAATTTCCATAAATGCATGTACTTGTACACTTACTCGGCACTATATCACCAAAGCCAATCGTTGTCATTGTAATGAAACAAAAATAGAAACCATCAAAGAATGTCCAGTCATCCTCCCAGAGTAGCAACATCGAAGCACCCGCCGCCAAATAAAGGAACAAAAAGCAAACCGCCGAAATTGCATAAATCCATGTTTTGCCAATGAAATTTGTGAAATTCGGTATGTCTGAAAGATGAAGGAAAAGCAGAAAAATAAAGATAAGCACAAGATGTGTAGGAAGGAGAAAAAAGTTGCGAAGCAAAGAGCAAACAGAATATTAGCAGAAAATTAAAATAAAACGAATTAGCATCAGAATCAGTTATTGTTTGTATACAGCTAAATAAATTATGAAACAAAAAGCGCTACTTGTTAGAGCAATGAATTGAGAAACATGCATATAAAAAAGAAATTGTTGGCAGACTGACAGACAGACAGACAGCACAAAAACGCACTTACTTGGCATGTATTTGCCCATTATGGAAACGGCTGTCGCAAAAAGGCGACCCCAATCGGCGATGACGGTGAGCGTAAATGGTATACCCACCAGCGCAAAGCAAATACAGAAAACACGTCCGCCCAGCGTGACGGGCACAATGTTGCCATAACCTGTAAGGAAAGTGAAGAAAAACAAGTGAGAAAAAGTATAAAAAGAAAAAGAAAGCATAAAATGTCAGCAGAAAAGCGCACATTATCCCTTGTTTAGCCAACGAAAGGATAAAGTGGTACTTGTATGAGATTTTAAGTGGTAGCATAGCAGCATGAAAGGATCAAGAATGTAAAACTCTTGTTTCATTTTTGTTATGTTATTTAATTCAACACAGTTTCAGCTAGTAACTATCATCTGCTGCTGTTGGCAAGTAAACAAGTTTTCTAATTGTTTATTCATCAAGAGTTTTGCGTTGTTTTTGTTCATTCATGAATGTACTGTACATATATACATACATATGTATATATCTTCTATCTTATGGAACCACCTTATGAATTCTCCAAGTGAAGGGTGCTGCAAAAGCAACAGTTTTTTTTATAAAACTAATAATATTAGCGCAAAAACTTATATCGAATAGTCTGCATTTATCGTGTGGCAAAAAATAATCCTTTGTTTCATGATTATGACGGGCGAGTGCGAGATGCTTTATTCGTTTGTTTCAATTGTTTAAATATCTCGAATGCTCCCGTTGATTTTCATTCGTATTCGAGTGCAGTCGCAAATGACCGCCAATCGAAGCAAGCGCTAAGACAACTCGAACACGTCAACGTTTCCTCTCGCTTTTAAAGCAACCCGGACTCGCCCATCACTAATCTTCAGGCCTTTTTTCATACAGACACTCTCCCTTCTCGTTCGGCAGTTTTTAGGTTAGTAGTTGATTTTCAACGCCACCTCTATATAAAAACGAGAGTTAAAGTTCTGATTTTGAAACTACAACTCTACTGAATAGGTAAATATTCAGTAGGAAATATGTGCTATTTTCCAGCTGATCAATACTGCTGGCTTGTATTTCCCAGTCGAAGCATATGTATGTATGTATGGTTGTTTCCCACTCAATGCTCTATGTGTAAAAATTCGTTAATCATGAGGGAACATTGTTTCGAACGTTCGAAAGTAATCTCATACTTATCGCCAAAATTAGTTTCCAAACTTTAATAGGATATATTGGAAAGATACAAAAATGAGAACCGAGAAACATGTGCTATTACATATCGTCGCTCCGGAAGAAGAAAGATGCATGCCAGTAATTTGAAGACGAAAAAAGGCGCACTAAAAATACATATGTCGGGGAACAAAGACGCTTTACAAAACATGTCGACGAAGATAGACGCATTAAAAAATATTTCGACGAAGAAAGACGCATTAGCATTAATATTGACGAAGGAAAAAAATATAGAACACGTCTTTCTTTCCGAAAAAATATTTAAATGCCTTTCTTTATAATAAAAAAAAAAATAAAGCGTCTTTCTTTCGAAAAATATTTTTAATGCGTCTTTCTTTGGAAAAAAAAAGTTTGCGTCTTTCTTCCTCAACCAAATACTTTGCGTCTTTGTTCTTCTATAGCAGGGCTGCTCAACGCTCTCGTATTGAAAGTACAAAACTCAATACATCTACAAATTTTGTATATGCACTGAAAAATTTTTTTTACTCATTTAAATTTTTTTATGAATTCCAATAAAATATTATTTTGGAATTTATTTTCAAATGGTAGTATCACATACATACAAATTTTTTTTAAATTTTTTATATGAAAATTTTTTGAATACTAATTTTTTACAGTGCTTTCATTTTTTGAATTTTTTCTTTCATTACACATTTGTTATTGTAAATTTCGATTTCTTACGGCAGTGCTCGAGCTCCTATACAAAGTGCCTTTGCTCTGCACATTCAATACAAGGCTGCACAACGATATCAACAAAAATATTTTGTTTTGTTGAATATCAAATAAAAATTAACAACAAAATTTTGTTTTGTTGAATATCAAATAAAAATTATTGAAATTATTTCGTTTCGTTGATTACACTGCTCTACAGCCAAAAAATATTCTGAACGCGACCATCCTATATATATGTAAAATCGGTCGCTGATTCCGAAAATCGGGTTCATTTTTAATTCTATGGGAAGGTTTTTGAGATATCGGCAATTTACCGTTATTTGGCCAATGGCTTCACTTAATCCTGAATGTCTCTTTATCGCAGTAAGCTATCTTCCTTGAGGTAACACCAAACGAAAGAAAATTAAATTTCCTTTTTATGGCTCCTATAACATTTTTATCTAACTCTTATAGTTTTCGAAATATTGACGATTAAATTTGAATTTTTTCGATTTTTTACGATTTTTTGAAGAAAAAATTGACTTTGTCAGGCAATATCTTTAAAACCAATGTTTTCAACTTCGGTTTTACTCCTTTGTGTGAAGCTCCGTTCCATTACCAAAAAAATAAGCTACAACGAAGAAAATCCATGGTAAAATGGAAAAGTTATAGGCGATCAAGTAAATACAGGCACGTCGCGCAATGCCTCTGCACGGGTATATTCTATGCATGCTGCATTCTTGTTCTTCTTCATCACCTATCAAATTTGTTTTTATTTCTGCTTATTTTATACATGCATTCGTGTTTACGATTGGTAAAAATAGTGAGATGAATGTCAAATTATTTCGTCCTCCTTGCAATTTTGATATTTAGGTCACGAGGGTTTGATATTCAGCTCACGGCGTGTATGGTTGTATGTATCTTGAGCCGACCTGTTAAATGGGCCAAGTAAATTAAATATGTCTGAACACCAAATCTAAAGATGTTCAATCAACCCCAATTGACTTAATTAATTTTTATGTCTGAACATGATATAAGGGTAAAGAAGAAGTCCGGAAAAAAAATTATATTGCGTACTGGCTTCCCTTTATAACATGGAATGCACAGCTATCCTGCCATTTGGGTTTCATAACTTTTTTATTTCAGTTATTTAAATCAAATTTCCAAAAAAAATAATTTATTAAATAAATATTATTTTCATTTAGTTTGAAGTTTAATCAAATTATTTTTGAGGGAGTATTTGTCTCTTTTCAACCTATAGAAGAATTGTTTTTGTATTTTGACTTTCGGTGGGTTTTCAAAACTAAAAAAACCAGGGAAAAAATGTAGTGTCATACAGGCATTACGGCTTCATTTTACTTTGAATTTTTATTAACGTTATTTTTTTTGATAATTTTTTTTTGTTGGCCACCGAAACAAAATTTTTTCAATATTTGTTTTTTGATAATCAACAAAACGAAATTTTTTTTCATATTTTTTTTTTTGATAATTATCAAAACAGTATTTTTTTGTTCAGCACTTAACGTTAAAATTTTTCAAAGTTGAATTGAAAACAAAATATTTTTTCGGTTATTGATAAAAAATAACGTTAATGTGCAGCCCTGATTCAATATGAATCATAGGCAGATACATAACAAATTTGTTTATATCTGAGTGCTTATCGGAGTGCAAAGAAAATTTTATTTTCATATTTGAGGTGAAAATGTGTATCTGTGCCTATGATTCGGAACAAAACAAAAACAATTGTGCTTTGAGTGCCTATGAAGTGAGCAGCCCTGTTCTATAGCAACGATGTATACCAACAAAAAAGAAAAAGTTACATACATATTTTAAGACTATTGCTCAATATAATTTGCTTTTGAAAAGAGAATGCAATCGATTTCGAACTCATAACGAAGAGCGATTACATTGGATAACGAAGGTTAGGTTTCGAGAAAGAATTTCCTAGTTCTCGAATGGAATACCAATCCATGTATTTCCACCACATTCATTATTGGAAGTGAGACTTGAAAAAGAGTTGCAATTTCAAATCATTTTCAAATTGTTAAACAATTCAATCAATATCAAAAAGCTCTATTTCGACGTCACTACGTTATATTGCAAACTCGCCCAAACTTATCCAAAATATGAAAAAATTTTGGTTGGGCTAATTTTTCGGTTGTTTTATGAAGAAATGGTAGTAGAGATACATAGTTATCAGTACGTAAACAAGATATAATAAAAAACGTATGTATGTATGTACATATGTATTAACGCAAATGTTTTATTTTCGCAAACAAACAAACTTAGACGACTCATGCTTTCTACAGCAATGAACTTAATATCTACGCTTAAGTAAACAGCTAATTATTGTAGTTATTAAGTGCAAAAATAACATTTTGTTTTAAGCGTTATTTTGTTTTTGTTTTATGAATCTGAGTTCTTGAAGAAACGTAGTGAAATCGTGCTAAAAACTATAAGAGCGTTGGTGGTGTAATGGTGAGCATAGTTGCCTTCCAAGCAGTTGATCCGGGTTCGATTCCCGGCCAACGCACAAGTAATTTTTTTTTTCTTACTTAAAATAAAATTTTCCGCTTACCCCAACAATTGAAAAACTTTCTCTGGTTTATGATGAATGATGTTGATCAGTCAATTAAACAAATTTCTTTTTTCCATCTATTTATAATATCTATAAGGCAAAAATTTTAAGTTCGTGGTGCATATTGAGTCACTCATTTCATCAGTGCTAAGCTTGTTTTTTATTGTAACTTTACAATAATTAGGAACTTAGCTAGGCATTTATGTACATATGTACCTATATATTTAAGTATGTATGTACAATGTTCATGTCTAGTTTTGAGCCACTTAGCCTTTAATTCAATTGCCTTTTGTTGTTGCACTTACCTATTGTTGTTAACACAGTTGATGAAAAGAAAACAGCTTGAAAAATGCTCCAGCGCTCGTGCGCCTCCGGAAAATTGTCATCTGCCAGCAATAGTAATCCACTTTCAGCGGCTTCCTGTACGGCCTGTGTGTAATAAAATACATAGGTAAAGTGAAAAGATGTGTAGATACCCACCAAAAACTCTAAGCCTTATGTAAGAATTAAAACAGCAGATTTAAAGGCTTCCGAAATAAGGCCTGAAAATTATAAGGGTAGCAAATCTGTATGGCGTAAGGCTTAAAATAAGGCTGATTTTCCTGTGTTGATGTCATCAGGTCATAAGGAGTACTCTCTCTCTCTCTCTCTCTTCCCCTCTCTCTCTCTGAGAGCACACCTTATTCCAAAGACTTATCCGCCATGCGTAATAAGGCCTAGATAAGCATGAGAGAGTTAGGAGCAGACAGAGTGAGTGCATAACAGAAGCAGAGCTGCCAGCGTACTCCTTTTTTAGACCTGATTTGTCAACAATAAGCTAAACTTTTTTGCTGGGTATTTATAAATGTAAGTACATACATATATGTTATATAGATAGACTGACGTTTGCTTCATGGGTTTTTATATACACACATAAGTGTGTAAGCAATTAGTAGGGCAACCAAAATGAAAGAAATGTCTTATTGGCGCCTAAAAGTTGCCGTTAAACTTAAAGAATTGGCACTTTAAATTAGCTTTAAAATTTTTTTTAATTCAATTCATTTTCTTTAAGTATAAAAAATATATATATATATGTACATGGGTATATCAAAACCGCTAGAGAGCAAATTGGCTAAGTCCACTTTTATGAAAAATTTTATTTTTTATGTAGAACGCTAAACAGCTCTGTGATAATTTTCACATTTGTACTCGTTGTTATTCAGTGTGATGCGCAAATTGTCTAAGTGCAAAAGGCGAAGAAAATTGGTTAAGTCCAAAATATTTACATTAACATATTTTTTTTATATAGGCACTAGGGATCCCGGGATCCCGCCCTTTCTGACTCCCCGAAAATCCCGGGATATCTAGAATTTTTTCCCGGGATTTTCGGGATAATATAAAGAGAGAATATTCCGCTATTATAGCAAAGAAAAGTTATATTTTACATAATTTTTATTGGTCTCAGATCTGTATACTAACAGCATTTCCTATTCTGAATGAAAATGTTGCATTATGACATTGCAGCATTATCAACATGTGTCCTGTGTCCTATTAAAGTGTTGCATTTTTCATGTGATGAATGAAAAAAAAATAATGCAACCTTTTATTTGTGATAAGAGCAGAAAATGTTGCTCGTAGTCGGGCCAGTTTTATATTTTGTCAATAGAACAAACATCCCTAAAAAAGTGTTGTCTGTGTGGAAGAGAACAAAAAAATGTGACAGCCGGAAGAAAGTGCGACATTTTTGCTAGAATAAAAAAGTCCATTAGTCAAAGAAAGGATTAAAATTTTTGATTTTTTTTAATAATTAAATTTTTTGTGTTGAAGTACGCGTTGTAAGGAAACGTACGTTAGGTATTTTTAAAGCTTTTAGCTTGTGGCAAAATTCATTTGATAATTTCTATTTCCTGATTTTTGGTCATTTATTTCTCAAATGTTTTTTGGAGTTTTCCCACACGGAAAGTAAATAATGGAAGAAAATGGAAACAAAATTTTAATTAGACTTGATAGTCTTAGAACACTCTACTAAAATTAAATACGCAGCTGCATACTCGGAATTCATATCAAAATTTTGCCTCCGATATTTATCTATTCAGAAGTTGCATTAATTTTCTGAATTTTTCGGCAAGCTTGGAAATATTCGCTTAAACAAAGTGCGTCGTTAAATTCTAAAAAAATTTCTATTGGAAATTATCAAATGATTGCAAGACTTTTTATTAATATCCTAAAAGTACCAACTGCAAAGGAAAATGTTTTGTTCACCAAATGTATGTAATTTTCGTTGTTGGTTGTGCTTTTTAAAGTAACTCTTAGGTATTATTAAATAATACGCATGATTTTACATTCCTATTTTATTTTGTTACTAATGAAATAATAAAAAATGGCAATAAAAATCTATTTTTTCTTTGCATTTTAAAGTTGTAGCGTTTCTCCAAAAAGCGTATTTACTTTTTTCAACCCCAAATGTGGGAAAATAATACTGGTCAAAAAATTTTTGTAACAGAAATAAAATTCTACGTTTCAAAAGGATTTTGGTGTAGTTTTTGAGATATTCATGTCCAAAGAGGCGAAAAAAGCAGTTTGCGGCCATATTCACTCCTCAATATTTTAAAAATTACTGACTTTCATTAAAAACTGATTACATCTATTGGAAGCACGATCATTTCTTTTGAAGACAACGTAGATATCTGAATAAGATACCCGAAAAAGCAAAGCGCTGTTTTCAGGAGAAATGATCGTTCTTTCAATAGCTGCAATCATCTTTTAATGAACGTAAATAATTTAACAGATTGAGCAGTGAATATAGAAAAAAATCGCATTTTCGCCTCTTTGGACATGAATATCTCAAAACCTACACATATTACCGAAAATCCGACTTCAGATTCAGAATCAGCGCACCGAAATCCTTTAGAAAAGTAGAATTTTATTTGAGTTAGAAAATTTTTTGGAAATTTTTTCGGCCTGTGTAATTAAAGTCCAAATCCCGGGATAAATCCCGGGATCCCGGGATTATAAAATAAAATCTCGAAAATCCCGGGATCGTAAAAATCGGAAAAATTGGAATCCCTAATAGGCACTCATGACATTTTTTGTTTTTTGTCTCTCCTGTCAAGTTTGAAAAAAAGGCACTTAGCCAATTTGCACTCTAAGCTAGCGAAATGTAAATCTTAGTTACATGTTTTAAAACAGAAAGACAATTAAAATTAAATTAACCAAAAAATTTTAATTCAAACCAGTTTGGTTAAAAAAGTCCACAAAAGGCATCCCTGATCACCACAACCAAAAAAATGGGAGCTAGGAGCGGAGCTAACGAAAAAAACTTTTGCTCCGATGCTTGTGAAGATTAATTCAAATATATATGTATGAGGGGTTAGAGGTGCAGTACACTTTTGTTGAAATTACCCGACGTCTATACATGTTATATCTGGAGCAATTCAATTTGCAACTGGAAGCGATTAGCCAATCAGAGAGCAGAAAATCCTTAACGTTGTTAGAAAATATTTCTTCCGATTTCTTTTGTATTTTTCAGTTAATAGTGAAATTAGCATGTTTTAGTAATTATTATGAATTTGGCAATTTTTAGCTCTATTAAAAGTTGGTCAGAATGTATAATTTTTGTTAAAAAATATCCTAAATTGAGCATTATGTGTTAGCTGCCAGAGAAAAAACTTGCTTGTGCAGGTTTTTGGTTACCCTAGTAATTAGTATTTGTACATGCATGCATAGCATCTGATTACTTTATGCTGTTGAAATTATTTGCATAAATTAACTAATCGAATAAAAACACAGATTGTGGAAATTCAAAGTTGATTTCATTCATGATAGTAATACATGAAAAGTATATACATATGTACATACGTACATAAATGACGCCGCCAACCTATACGATCTTGTAAAATATCACTAATTTTAGTAATGGGCGAGTCCGAGATTTTTTAAGTATTCGATTGCCTCTAACTATTGTTCAAATAACCCGATTTCTCTCGATGATTATTTTTGGCATTCTAGTCCAGTCGCGAGTAGCCGTCAATCCAATTAATCGTTCGGTTACCTTCGGATTCGCCAAAAAATTTCTCTCGCTTTCAAAGCAATTGCTAAAACATCTCGCACTCGCCCATCACTAATCGAAACAACCACTGACTGGAAACAATCACAAAATCATCCCGATTGTGTGGGTAATCTTTTGACTCCATTGAGATTTTGCAACGGTGGCGATTCTTTCGATTCTCCTCTCTAAACATCTCGAGCTCGCCTGATACTAACTCATTTTACAACTACTGAAATTAAAAGTCACCGACTGATCATATTTCTTCATATAAAGATTTTGTTTGCGATAACTAAAATAAAGCTTCCGGCGATTAATTTTCTAAAACAATTTAATTCTTTAGTGACGTCAAGCAAAAAAATAAAACTCTGATCGAAAAATAAAACTAAAAAAATAACTTTTATTTTCTGATGGAAAAATAAAACTCAAGAAATAACTTTTATTTTCTGAGGTAAAAATATAACTCAAGAAATAACTTTTATTTAGTGAGCAGAAAATAAAACTCAGCAAATAATGATTAAAAATCAACTTTTTGGATATAACTCATAACCGTTACAGTCCCTGAATGGGACACTTCGTGGAAATGCAAATGCAACAAAATATTCTAACTTGACTACCATTTGAACTCTGCCTAATCTGTTGTATTAGCATCGTTAATAAAAACAATTTCTATTTCCAAAATGATGGGTGAAGTAAGTACATATCGTCGCTATAGAAGAAAAAAGACGCAAACTCTTTTGTTGAGGAAAAAAGACGCAAGCTTTTTTTCTTTCAAAGAAAGACGCATTAAAAATATTTTTCGAAAGAAAGACTCTTTATTTTTTTTGATAACGAAGAAAGACGCTTTAATTTTTTTACTATAAAGAAAGACGCATTTAAATATTTTTCTAGGAAGGAAAGACGTATTCGATTTTTTATTTTTCTTTGTCAATATTAATGCTAATGCGTCTTTCTTCGTCGAAATATTTTATAATGCGTCTCTGTTCGTCGAAATATTTTTTAATGCGCCTTTTTTCGTCGACAAATTACTGACATGCGTCTTCCTTCTTCCGGAGCGACGATATGTAGGTGTCCGTAAAGTTTCTTCATTTCGAGTTGAAACATTCAAACTTAGAAAATCACCTTCCATTTGTTGCACAGTGTAATTAAAAACAATTAAAGCTTAAACTGCAAGTATTTAAAGGCAAATAAGAGTGATATACAAACAATCATACATATGTACATATTTTTTTAACGCAAAATAAAAAATAGTGCAATGTCTCTCTCTCACTCACACTCACAATAAAAATTTTACTGTTAAGCGATAAAAAGGTAAACAGCTGTTTTTTGCTGAGTCTGAGTTTGTCAAGAAACGTACTGATAATACGATCAAGCAATTAGCTATTCAGGGCGTTGGTGGTGTAATGGTCAGCATAGTTGCCTTCCAAGCAGTTGATCCGGGTTCGATTCCCGGCCAACGCACATTTTTTTTTGTAAATATTAATTACTTTTTTATTACTCATTAAAATATATGTATAGAGTTTTAATCATAAATGAGAATTAAAAGGTTTTTTTTTATATAATTTTTTCTTTGGTTTTCTTTTTTGCGCTTACCACCTCATATTTGGCCAATTCGTCCATTATAAATGCGGTCATATTTAAAACTCCGGTATCATTTTGTATTGTTGCCACGAATTGTTCACGATGCGTTTTTACAACACTTCTCAAATAAGCGAAACGTGCCAATTCTGCGGGACGTTCAAGCTCACGGAAGACCTGAAATTTATGAGAAAAATTAATCTTAATATGTATATGAATGGGAAAAGTGTAAATACATATGCATATGCATGTGTGTATAGGATGGCATAAAAGTGATACTTCCGTGAAAATGATACAATATTCGAAGGACATGATAAAACTCCGTCATGCTAAATGATCACCTCACACAGCCTTTACTAACGCGTTTGGTAAAAATTGGCAATATCTTAACCTGAAAGACCTGAGAAGAAAGTCCCAATTGCGCTTGGGTCAAGCTGAATGGCCTCCAAAGTATGTAGGTGCGTCACTTTCAGTCAGAGGCAAACAATGAGGATACGCGATTAGTCGAGAAAGCGACTTTATTGTTAAATAAAATACCCGCCCCACTTCGTTGAGAAAAATACAAATAGAAATGCCGATAACAGAAGTCAAAAGACCGATGAAACCAAGAGACAAAAATCCAAAAGAGCGACAAATCCATAAGACGGAAATTCAAACACCAATTACCTATTCCAAAATACAGCAAAATGAGAAGGCTTACATAAAAGCGCCCAATCTCGGAGCCATATATATAATATACATATATATACATATAACGCACCCTAAATCATAAAGTGACAGAATTCAAAATTTTTCGAAATCGTGTTTCTTTCATAAATCGGTAGGTACACAGAATATATTTCTAGCGACTGCCAAAAAATCATTTCCAGCAGAGTCTTTTTTAACTGAAAAATAACTATTATACGCGGCGCTTTGCCATATCATTGCCTATAAAAAGAAACATTTTTTTGCTCTACTGATGTTTGAATTTTGAGTTGTGTCACTTTATGATTTAGGGTGCGATATATTTATTGCACTACTGCATAACTGTGCATTTAAGAAGTAAGAGGTAGTTAAACACGTTCAGATTGGTATTGAGCCATGTCTTTTTTTTTTAATTATTCTCTAGCTACTAACTTTGCAATCATTCCAGAAATCTCTATAAAAGAGAAACTGTTTAGAATGCCTTCTAAAGTTCTTCGTAGGACATTGCTGGATTAAAAGAGACAGTTGAAAGCATTTCGTTGGCATAGATCGAGAACCAGCACTGTCTCTTTATAAACTAGTTCTGCTTAGCTTTGAACCAGTGGTGCCAGATCGAGGGAAATTTGCCTTTTTGAGTGATATTTTACTACACAATTTTTTAAAATGGAAAAAGGGACATTTTCTAGTCGTTCATATATAAAAAGGTATTTTTTTGGTTGCAGAACTGTTTATGTATAATTGAGAATTTAACTTTAAATAATCGTCACTCTTACACTGAAGAAAACTTCGCGCGACAATTATTTTATGTGAATTTTATATGAGCTAGTTTTTAATTAAGGAAAATTGGAAAAATTTTTTGGTAGAAGTTATGGATCCATTTCGGAGACCACCACATCCACTCATCAGACTTCTTCAGGCGGCCTCAACCGAGGATCGAACTTAAGTCTTTTCGATTGGTAATCCAATGACAATCCCATTGAGCTACCACCTACATATTTTTCCTTATTTTGAGCACGTGTCCCAATACATTATTTTCTTTGTTTGCAGTAAATTTTCACAAAAATGTGGAAAAGACATACAAAAACATTCAAACAAATTCGTTGAGATGATTCTCAATCTCGTTGCCATGGTGATTTGTATGCGAATTCAACTTATAACAATTAGAGAAATCAAGTCTTTAAAACCAGGGACTGTAACGGTTATGAGTTATATCCAAAAAGTTGATTTTTAATCATTATTTGCTGAGTTTTATTTTCTGCTCACAAAATAAAAGTTATTTCTTGAGTTTTATGTTTTCCTCAGAAAATAAAAGTTATTTCTTGAGTTTTATTTTTCCATCAGAAAATAAAAGTTATTTTTTGAGTTTTATTTTTCGATCAGAAAATAAAAGTTATTTTCTGAGTTTTATTTTTTTTTTGCTCAGAGAATAAAAGTTTTTCAATTTAATTTTGGCTGCAATTGTAGATTTTGCCATATAAATAGGTAAAGTAGATAAATAAATTTTTAATTTTTTTACTTATAAACTTTACCTACGTGTTAATGTGGCAAAATCGATAGCTACACCTAAAATTAAACTGAATAAACTTTTATTCTCTGAGCAAAAAGATAAAACTCAGAAAATAACTTTTATTTTCTGATGGAAAAATAAAACTCAAGAAATAACTTTTATTTTCTGAGGGAAAAATAAAACTCAGAAAAAAACTTTTATTTGCTAGCTAAAAATAAAACTCAGAAAATAATGATTAAAAATCAATTTTTTTTAATAAAAATCGAAAAAATAAAAGTTAACGGACCTAGAGATAGTCTGCGTTACGGTGATTACATCTGTGTACTTCTTTTGCGTTTAGCATTTCTCCGTCAGTATGATTTTTTTAGTCAAAATTAAAAAAATAACGATTATTTGCAATCCCTGTTTAAAACAAAGCGAAGTTGGGAATGGAATGGCGCTTAAGACAAGTACATTTGTATATGGAACCATGGTAACGCATGTAAACAACAATATTTTATAATACTTTTAACATGTTTTAGGGAAAATTTACTCAAAACAAAGAAAATAGCGTTTAATATAGGGAAGCAATTTCTTTGATGCCTCCATATATTTTTTTTTCCCTCAGTGTATGTATGTAATATATGTACATAAATGAATATTCCTTTTGTTGTTTTTTTTGCTCTAGTGTTTATCTTAAGTCGTTCGCTGACAGCTTATTTGAGCAACGTAAACAACTTCATATGTGGTAGATGGTGCGCTGCTGGATGTAAACGTATTTTTAACGTGAAGAGTTAATTTAGTTTTGTTTCCCGCATGGATGGACTGATGGGCGGACGGATGGCTTCCAACAAATTTTGATGGATCGTTCGATTATCTAAGAAAACATGAAAGATTTGTCTAAGTCATTTTTGGGGCAGCATAAAGCGTTTGTTTGTGGCGTGAATTTGGTGTGATTTTTCTCAGTTCTTTATTTATTTGTTTTACTTTTTGCTTTTATTTTTTCTATTAACTTATGAAAATATCAATATTTTTAGAGATTTTTCACTATATTTAATGCCTTATATCTCTTTTACGTATGGTTTATAACACTAAGCAATTGAGTGTTGAGCACGTAGAGCAATTCATTATGAGATTTCACATATGTATGAACATCTAATTTATTTGCTAACTGATCCATTAACAATATTAAACTCATAATGAATTCATTGAAGATTTTTCATATTATTGTTCATGCAAATGCTTACTTGTTATACATATATTACACTTTTATTAACTGCAATTAGTTCAATTACAATCTACTTCATAAGCAAAATTGAGTTGATAAAATGTAAACAAATAATAAACTTGTTTTTTTTTTTTGTTTTTTTGAAACAAATTTTTGGTTAAAATTAAGCAAATTTTGTTAATGCTTAATGGCCATCTACATATGTATGTATGTATATGTTTACAATCATTGAACCTGAACTCGAGCCACACTTGTTTTTATAGTTTCTGCGTATTTGCTTCTGTGGAAATTTTCAATAGGAGTGTTTTATTGGGCACTTCTCTGCTCGCTTATACTCGATTCTGCTCTCTTAGCTGACAGTTTCCATACAAAATGTTAGAGACTTTAAGAGACCTTTAGAGAGTATGCCAGCTACTCATTAAACTGATCTTTACTGATTATGCCAATTTTTTCTATTGTGTATAAGTGAAATGGTTTCAAATTTTTGTCAATAGATGTCTCCCCTATCTTCGAATTCAACGCAATACCGTTCATTAGAAAATGTTTTCGAATTCCGTACCAAAGAACGTATATTGTACAACATACGTTCTTTGTCCGTACTTTAACGAACGGTGTTCGAAGATAGGGGAGACATCTATCGATAAAAAGTTGAAGAAATTTAATCAAATAAACACAACTTTTTTCCAATTCCTTTACTTTAACGAACGGTCGTTTAATTTTCACTTATTTTTATACCAGTGGTTGTTTTTTTCGCAAGTCTCTAACTCTTGCCCAATCGAATACGGCTAATATCACAAAAACCATTAATTTTTAAATAGCCTTGTTTAAGTTGAAAAATGTTAAGATATGTATAATAATTGAAAATTTCAATTGGTTCGTTGCATACTAGCAATTTTTCAATTGCTCTAGTATATGAGCATATACATACATATTTATTAATTGAGTTAGTCTAAACAAATTGTAAATGAAGTTGTTAAGTGAAAAGAAGGGAATGAGTGGAATAAAATTGGTTTTGAGCATACCTGTTATTTAATAATTATATTTTTTTAATGATGGTCATTAATTAAAGCATGAGCAAGGGTTTGTTCAATCACTGCAAGTTGCATGTCGTTAGAAGCGTATTTTATGTTTCTAACAAGGTACTGCTTGCGGTTATCGCACTTGCAACCTTAGCGAAAAATAGGTTTGAATGTAGTGATACCCAAAACTGCAAAAATTTACCGTTATCTCGAAAACTAACCATACAAAATATAAAGAAAACAATTTTTGAGATCAGGAAGACCGGACCAAATCCCCTATACCTGAATCTCTTGGAATTATTTCAAATTAATAATTTTAGAGTAGTGTAATGTTACTAAGCTGAAGAGGGGAATCGTTCAATCGCATTTTGCATTTAAACGGTAAGAGTCCCCATCTTTTTTTCTTCGGAATTCAGCTTACGATGCATCATTACATCTACAATATTTTTTCCGAATTTTTCCTGGGCGGAGAACATTGATAACAACAATTATCCTTAAAAAGGATACAGAAAATTTTTTTTTTAATTTTTTTCAAAAACTATTTTAAAATATACATAATTACCTAAAATTTGGCGTAGTTCGCGTTAAATTTAATCGTACCGTCGATTAACAGTAATGTTGTAAGTTGATGTAAAACTTTCTTGGCGAATAACTATTGCAAAAATATTTCGGGAACTAATTCTTGACACGGAGACCTATCGATTAAGACACGAATCATAAAAATCAAAGAAAAAAAATTTTTTTGTGCTGATTTGAAAAATTCTGACCCATTAATTATTTTTCGTTTTTGGATTTTTTTTTTAAATTTATGTTTTATTTCAGCTTGTCAGAAATATATTGTAACGCTTCATTTACTTTAAATATGTAGGATTTAAAAATAATCATGAAAAAAGAAATAAGCGCATAATTGAAAATAATCAAGCAATTAAAAACAATTTAAACTAATTAAGCCATTACAAATAATCATACAATTAAAAAAAGATTTGACTAATTTTGGTTATATGATTACTTTTAATTAATTTTTTAATGGCTATCAATCATGATTATTTTTATAATTCTTTCATTTAATTGATTATTAATTGCTAGGTTAATGTAAGATTAAAATAATCATATAGTTAAAAAAATTATTTGATTAAATTTGATTGTATGATTATTTCTGATGATTTTTTAATGGCTGTTAATTGTGTTAATGTTTTTAATTTAATTCATTATTAATTGCTAGGTTAATGTAAGACAATTAAAATAATCATCCAATTAAAAAAAAATATTTGATTAATTTTGATCATATGATTCTTTCTGATTACTTTTTAATGGCTATTAATCATGATTATTTTTATAATTCTTTAACTTAATTGATTATTAATTGCATGTAAGACAATTAAATTATTCATCCAATCAAAATAAGTTATTTGATTAATTTGGATTATATGATTTTTCTGATTACTTTTTTAAGGGCTATTAATCATGATTATTTCAAATTAATCATCGAATTAAAAACATTGTTTGATTAATTTTGATTATATGATTTTTTTTATATTTTATAAATTTAATTGAATATTAATTGCCAGATGAATGTTAGACTATTAAAATAATCACTAAAATTAAGCAATCCAAAGAAATTAATCATTACCAATTTTAATGGGAATTTAACACATCTGGGTTCAGGAAATAAATTTGCTTGCATGTGCGAGAATGTCGACCCCTGTTTTAGATACATACATACATAAGTACTTATGTACATATATACAATTTTATATTATAACTGCGCTTAAAGTGCAAAACCTTTCAACACCATCTAAAATTCTCGCTTGACTAGTGAAATAAACTTGTCGCTAACTGAGTTTAAAGGGACGAAAAAGCGCTTGCATATTTCAAAAAATGGGGAGAGTCTGCACATGCACACTTAGTACATACATATATACATGTATGTATGTCCATCGACTTTAATCTAATCTTGTAAAATGCATTACTTATGCACACTTGATATATCGTATATATGTGCATATCTAGTTAACAAAGCGGATCTGCTATAACGGGAATATACGTTAAGTGTGTGGCACTTACATAGATTTCCCCTATAAACATCCTTACGCTATATTAGAGCTGTTGCAAAACTCAACCTCTCAAACTCAGTGCCGTCATTTGTGCAAAAATTTCACAAACAGCTGACAGACTCAAACTATGTGACTGACAGTTAAGGAAAGTGTGTTGGGCTTTGGATTTTCTTGAACTCTATTACTGTTGTTTTTGCTTCTAGTTTGCTCCTTTGCTACTTCGATTTTTATGCTTGAATGATTTTTCGATTTGTTGCATTTTTCACACGCAAATTGGTTTGAATTCTACTCTGCTTTATTTCAAAGCACTTTTAGTATGTGAAAACTGTTTTTTAGTTGTTTTTTGACTTTTTTTGTTCATTTTCACATTTGCATTTTTTTAAGTTGTCGGAGGAATGTGAATTATAAAGGAAAGCGAAGGGGTTGGCAAATGTTTTCGCACGTATATATGTATATCTATTTTCGTCGTCTTTTTTTTGCGCATACATCATGTGGCATTTGCGTATTCTATTAAATTTGCTATACATTTTTAAAAAGGGATTCATTGAATTTTTATTTTTGCACATAATATGTACATACATATGTCACTGTTTATTCTCAAATGCACCTACAAACATACATACATACTAACATATGTGGTTTTGCTTCCTTTATAATTCCTATATCTTGAGTATCTACGACATAGATGCTCATACCTATGCCCTTGAATCACATTTGTTTTTGTTTTTCCCCCCAGACATAGGCACAGATACAAATTCGCCCTTTGAATATAAAAATAAAATTTTCTTCCCCTGCCATATGCCCTCAGGTATAAAAAATTTCAAATGAATGTGATTGAGTTTCATATGGGAAGGGCGAAGCTAACGTAGCTTCGCCCTTCCCATATGAAGCTACGTTGGCGTCGCCCTTCCCATATGAAATTGAAAATTACACTAACAAATTGAAAATAAAATTTTTTTGAAAATATTGAATTCTTGAATTGAAAAGCGACGTAACTCAAAACTCAAATAAATATAAAAGAAATAGAAGAAATGCAAGAAAACCTTTTTCTTTCCAAACGAAGGTTTGAAGTAAAACCTTGGGTAATGAACGTTATTCATGGATTCAAAAAATTTTGAGTTGTGCAATTTTTTGATTTAGGGTGCGATTTGTACGCAAACGAAAAAACTGAAAAAAAATTTCTAGTTAATATTGAAAAATGTGTGGCAAAAGTGTATTTCAAATTATTTGAAGAAAAATAAAAGTAGATTTTAGTAAGAAGAATAGGAGTTAGAGCTTTTTTGCTGAAATATTATTGCGAGTCGCAGTCTATGCTAATTAATTATAGGTACGTATATAAATTAATAATTAAGGTAAGTTACATATATGACAGAAATAAAATATGACAAGTATCCACTCATAAGGAATGAAATTTTAAAATACTTATCCATGTTCGGCAGCACATATATTTGCGAAAAAGCTTTAAGTTCATCAAAACAAACCAAAGAAAAATTTTATCACAAAAGCATTTGGAAGCAATTCTGCAATTATCCACCTCTCATTCGAAAATAAATATTGACAATTTAATAAACAGCCTTGAATAAACTTATCACTTTTTCTTATTATGTAATATGTAGATATATTTTTTTTATATGCACGAGTTCATATCTTAATTTAATATATATGTAGATATATTTGTATAAATAAAATATGTTGTAAATATTGTACCAATGTATGTTGTATGCAAAATTTTCCAATGGTACAATAAAAATTTACTTGTAGTTTGTAACTTTTTTTAAATATAACACAAATTTTTTCTGAGTGCACTAATAAATTTTTGTAGATGTATTGGAGTTTCCCCATTCAATACGAGAGCGTTGAGCACCATTGATCTACGACTACGTATGCTTCGTTTTTTTGTTCTAAAAAAATTGTGCGCTAAAAAGTTCAAATAAATCTATTTTCGAACACATTAAAATTTATTCGCGGCCAAGGTCAAACAAGGCCACTAACTAACAATAAGCTGATGGAGTAATAAAGTGTGATAGAGAGCGAGGGGGAGAGCAAGTAATGAAATTTATGCACATGTGAGAAATGCCTAAAATATATGTACATATGTATGTACATTAAACCAGTGTTGGAAAATGACTCGTGCCTGTGCACTTTTCGGCCCTTTCGGTAGCATTATATTGGCACTTATGCACAAACGCTCAATTTTTGGCACTATTTTGCGAAACTCAATTCAACTAGTAAATATTTTTTTGGACGAATAAGGGCAATGAGTCATTAATTGGATGCTGTTACTGGTCAAAAACTCTACAGTGTGTGAGCGCTTGCATTGCCAGGATAAACAATGATTCGCCCGTTTGTTGTTGTTCGTTCTGATTTCAGCGAAAACTTCAGCAAAACAATTAAGGTATAACAATCATGATTAACTGTTGCCCGATGATCAAATGCCACAGCTGCAACATGTCCCTTTTTTCCGAAGAAACAAGCAATCATTCCTTTTTTAAACGATTTGTGAACGAACCACTTTTCTGGGTTCGTTTTGGAACACCCACCGCTGTGGTGCAGTGGGTAGAGTGCTCGCCTGCTATGCCAGAGGTCTCGGGTTCAAACCACGGTCCGAGCAAAACACCAAAGCAATTTTTCTAATTAGTAAAAATTTAATTATTGGGTTTTTAAGAGCAGCGGTCACCTCTCGGCAGTGGGCGGCATACCCTCCGAGTGTTTTTCTGCCATGAAAAAGCTTCTCACAAAAAATGCATTCGCCGTTCGGAGCCGGCATAAAACTGTAGGTCCACCCAATTAGTAGGAAAAACAAAAAGGAGCACACCTCGAATTGGGAGAGAAGCTCGGCCATAAAACTCGTCAGAGTTATAATAGCGCCATTGTATTATATTATTATATGTAGTCGATTGCTGTTTAGTTTCAGGCTCGTATGAATATATTCAAGATTCGTCACCTGTTACGATGTGGAATGACACCATTTTTTTATATACATACACTCACAGAAAAACAGCATTTTAAAATCAAAAATAAAATTTTTATTTTCATAATACACGTTTTAAACCAAATTTTTGAATTAAAAATGAAATTTTTGCAGTAAAAATGCATTTTCAATTTAAAAAGAAACATACTTAAATTAAAAATGAAAATGAATGTTGATTCAAACACTCGCTCGCGTTTAAACAATTTTGGTGAGAAAATATTTTTTTGTGAGAAACCCAACAAAAACAATACTGAGAATGAGTGTATGTATACGCTTCATAAAAGTAGTATTAGTATTTGTTAGAAAGGTTTTATATCCCTGCAGTAAAAATCCGCAATGAATCCTTAATGAATCACTGATACAATTCACCTATGACGAGGAGGCATCAGTGAATACTTTCATATAAAGATTGATGAATTTTTCATATAAATGGTTTGCTTTCCTCAGAAAAAAAAACAAAAACAAATAAAAATATACTGAGTTATGACGACAGTGATGAACATTCAACAAAGAATCATCACTGATCCTTCAGCAATGAAACAAATTTACTGCAGGGATGCTGTAAATCTATTTATTTTATAAATGTGATGGTACCTACATACATATGGGTGTTTCCAGCGTTACAGACGTTCCATGCTGCGACATTATTTTCAGTATAAAACCTATAGTAGGCTTAGGATCAGAATACTTTTTTTTTGTCATATGTAGCCTTTGTACTCCTCTATCCAAAGCTATCAAACTTTTTTTCTAGAGATGTCACATTACCACTGTAGAAGGATTTAAAGCTGCCGTTCGGACGTTCCTCAAAAGTAATTCGTATTTGAGGTTACATCTGATTTCGTTAAAATTCTGCGAATTGGTTGATGCTACAAAAAAATGATTTATACACGACTAACAGATGAATATACAAGGACTGTCACTATATTAAAGTCATATTTCTGTAGACGTTTTTTATTGGAGAAATATCGGTTTAAATTTTGTTCGGACGTTCCCGTTCGGACGTTCCAAATTTTTCTATGAAGGAAAACATAACTTTTTCATAACAAAACAAGTGTTAAGCACTTATTTTATTGCAATTTACTCATTAATTCAAAATTTACATTACCTGCACATTCTGAGCACTAAAACGATACTTAATAATGTATAGTGGCGATGAATATAAAAAAACTGATGTAGGTACTAGCAAAATTTAATAAGAATAAACAAAGGTATTTTAAATATCGCGTTGCTTAGATGTCGCTGTACGTTCGGCAGTAATATGATGTCCATTTTCGCATGAGAAACTGTGTAATGTTTGAAGGGCTGGTAGTTGTTTTACTTTAAGCCATCGCATATAGGTAGATTTTGAAGTTTTATGCGGCCAAACATATTTTATTGTCTACACCTATTCCAAATTGCTTGGACATTCTTACTTTCAAAGGGTTTTTTATGTTTTTCCTAAAAATCTTTTTTCTCTCTTTCTTTGTTTTTGAAATCCTTCCATTTCTGACCATCTTTCATGAGGTTTAACCTCCACCTCATAGCCCTTTGAGCGGAATTCATTGCTAGATAGCTTTATAAGGAACAAAAAAAAATTATCTGAAGAAAAAAAGTGTATGCGTTCGGACGTTCCAATGTTTAATATACTTACACTCAGGAATCCTTTTGATTTTGGGAAAAAAATTAACGCTGCCCGAAAGAGCACCCAAAACTGTGTTTTGTCAAAAAAAATTTGAAAAATATCACAAAGGTAAGTATGTTTTTTTTTACTGCAAAGTATATTTTGCGTCCGAACGCTTGAAAAAAAGCACTACTTTAGAATACACTTTATACAAGATTTGAAGTATTTTGTAAATGTATCTATGTTGATATTCCCAGGTCTGACCTTGGGCTAAGTACTCGTAAAGGCCATTTTTCTAGCGGCGCTTTTGTTGCGAATTGTCGGATGTATTTCGGAAGTCATATACACTTAGCTAAAAAAAATTTTTATATGGTAGTTTGAAAGACGTAATTTTTGTAAGTAGCAGTGCTCCAATGTCCATAAAATTTTGTGGCGTGATAAAGGACATACGTACCAATATAATGGTATCAAAAAGTTTGGCCTAGGTGCATTTTTAAATTTTTGTCTTTGGTTGACCCATTTTCGGAAACACCCATATATACTATTTTCAAATTGTTTGCACAATGACCTTCGAAAATGCACAATTTTTTTTTTGACAAATTTGGCACAATTTGAAATTTTCATTTTCCATCACTACATTAAAGCATAGCAGACTAGTCGATAAATCTATCTTCAAAAAGACCTTGACAATACAAGCAACAACAAAAAATTAATAACTAACTGAAATGCGTATAAAGTTCATTGTTTGTTGCCAATTGCCAACTGCCAACTGTGCCAAAGCAAAGTAATAAGAAAATATGCTCAAACTTTAAGGGCGGGTTTGATAAATGTGAATAAAAGCCATAAAATTATAGCACATAAAAATATGTATGTGTATTTGACCTATAATATCATAATAAGACTTCTTATTTTTGGCGAAACATTAAGCCTACAAACTACATATTGTGCTATTTTAAGTCAAAAATAAACAGCACTAAAGCAAAAAAAAAAAAAAACATAATATAAAATCAACTTTTTGCATTGCGGGCGCCTAAAAGACGCATTAGCTTTGGTCTAGTGCTTAGTAATTGCCATGAAATGTGTTTTTAATTTTGCTGTTTTTGCTTTTGTTCTTTGCTGTAACACATTTAGTGCATGTAGTCTAGATACATATATACATATGTAATGAGTAGATGTGTTCTACTCGCGATTTAAGGTCCCCACAAACAGAAGCGATACGATACAGCCCACATATGCAAATCGTATCGCGTCCTACACGATTTTGCTGTGTGGGCTGTATCGTATCGCTCCTGTTTGTGGGGACCTTAAAGAGGAAGCTTTGTCAATAACAAAAACAAAGAACAGCAGGAAACATAAACACTAAAACTGCAGGTAGTCAAACAACAACAACAACAAAAGAGGACGCAATATTTTGTTTTTGCTAAAAAAAGAACAAAATTTTCAAGCTATTAAGTCGCTTGTAATTGAGTATGTAATTCACCACAGTGTTTATTTAACGCTGCGGCGCCTTTAGTGGTACATGGCGTATACGTAAAATTAGGGCTAACTAAAGAAGCTAAACGTTGGTAAATACTTATAAAATAGTAAAAAAAAAAATTTATTAATTATAAAAATTAACACTTTGGAGCATCTGTCCACTATCAAAGCCCCAGCAGAATTTGGCAGAAAGCGACTCAGAGGCATTGCGCACCAGATATTGAAACTTGAAAAAACCTGCAATGCAAACAAGGAATAATGATCTCGAATGTTGTTGGCAAACTATGGACCAATTCTGATCTATGTCTTTATGTGAAAATCTTAAATTTAACTCAACTTAATCTAATAAATAATACAATTTTTCTCACACTGAAAAACTAACGCTATAAATCCAAAGACTTTTGCAGTTAAATGAACAACTTTCCGCCGTCAAAACGCAGTGCCCAACAATTCTCAGTTGTTGTTTCCAAAGTGCAATCGTTTTTGACACAAATACTTACGTTTTTAAATCAACAACGGAAACTGTTGAATCAAAAACTTTTGCATTTAAGTTAACAACGGAAAATGATGGAAAATTTTGTGACCTAAAAATAAATTTTTGTTTGCATTTTGCTCTTCCGCTTCTCTCCATCCGGCTCCCAACTACAAATATGTAGCCTACGCTTGTTCTCCACTTCTCTTCTTCTCTATTTCTTCGTCTTCACTGCAGTGTTCTTTATTATATATTTTCCTCCGGATTCGAACCATGACATCAGCCTTAAATTCAATCCAACGACATCGCCTAGTGGAGCATTCAACATTATACGTATTGAATGTTAGTGCTGCTTTTATACATTCCTTTTCCGAAAAATAATCTATGAATTATAAGAATCATTGTAAAAACAAAATTTAAAAAAAAAAATGGTTCTCATAATTGTTTTTGTTGGATTTCTCACAACAAATCAAACGCCCGTCTTTGAATTAACTACGGAAAGTTGTTGGATTAAAAGCCTTTCTGTTAAAATAAATAATTTTGCTGTTGAATCAAAGACGGAGATTCAACAGCGGAAAGTTGTTGATTTAACTACGGGTGTTTTTTTTTTTCAGAGTACCATAAATAAATATTGTATAACTTTTCTGTTCACGCTTCTTATTAAGTCATTCAACGAAAACTTTTTTGTATATGTTACTGATGAGCTCAGAAGGCGAAGGATTATCGGAGATACATGATTCACTATACATTCAAATGGCTATGTAATCCCGTTGACAGAGGATGGTGTGCTATTTTTTGTTTGTTTTTTTTTTTTTGGAAAGTTGCTTTTAAGGACTTTAATAGACTGCAAGTCATTATTGCTTTAGAATACTATTTACTTTTATACTTTAAAAGTGCATACATTTTAGTTTAAAAGGTTTTAAGTTTAAAAAAAGGCCCACAATTTCGAATTGAACACAGCACACCCTAATATCCCACGGCTATAAATACTTACATACACATGTATGTATTTTCTTATACGCCTGGGTCCAAAAAATATTCATCTCCTAATCCACCCTAAGCTCAGCGCGTTATTATTTATGTATTAAAGATTCGTCTATACATGCATAAATAAATATGTATACACATGTGACTATATAAGCCTTGTGTTTAATGAATAGACGTGTGAAATATTAACGATGTAACAAAATTGTGACACTAATAGGCGTACAAGGTAACATTATGAATACAAATAATGTGCATAACTAATATTTACCTACATATCAACCCCTTTGCGCAATTTTATCGTAAGGGTAATTTTCTCGAAATTTACTTTTTGATGCAAATTTGTTCTACATCCCTCAGCGCATCACCTGGTAAAATATTGTAGCTGAAATCCTTATAGTTGTGCCAAAAATTGGCTTTCCTTTTTTATCGTAAGGGACAATGTATACTTTTTTCTTGAGCTCGAATTTATCGTACCGCCCATATAAAAAATATTTTGAATCGAAGGTGGAAGCTCACTTACTCACTATATTACCAAGATCCCAAGGGACATTTGTTCAAATACCCCCATAAAACATTGAGATCGAAATTATCGTAAGGGACATAATTATGTTTTTATTTGCAAACTGCAATTTTTTTCAAAAAAAAAAAAAAAAAACATAAGGCTCAGTATATTAATTAACTATCTAATCTCGTGTTCAATTGCATTTAAACATACCAATAAAAAACAGTAACACAACAGCAAAAATGCTCTCCTGTAAAATTTGCTTTTGTCCCTTACGATAAAGTCGCACAAAGGGGTCGATATGCACTTACAAAAAGTTACATTTATATTCATGAATGAACGAAGTGAAAATTAAATGAAAAATGTGTCTGTGGTTCTTAGAGAAAATAGCAACAGCGCACACTGGGGTCACTTATATATATGGGGACGCTCAAAATTCTGAAATCAACTTTTTTACATCAGAAGCAGTTAATCTATACTATATATATATAAGTGACCCCAGTGTGCGCTGTTGCTATTTTCCCTAAGAACCACAGACACATTTTTCATTTAATTCTATAGCATCTTAACCCATTGACGGTCATGAGTTAACCCGTTGGTGACCTATCTTTATATATATTACGCTAAGCGATTTTTTGTAAACACCATAACTTTTACACCGTTATACCGATTTTAGAAAATGTGGTGTCAGATGAAAGAGCTTGACCTGTAGATGTGCAGGAAGGTTTAATTTTTTTGAAAAGGGTTGCCAGATGTCTGAAAATTTAATTTTACTGTATAGTTTGTTTGATTTTAAAATTTTTGGTACCAAATGAAGGGGCTTGACCTGATATTGAGTAATTTAATAAAAAATTTACATAAAGGGTTGCCACCTGCTCAAAAATTAAGTTTTACGTTATAGTTTGTTTGATTTTTAAATTTGATGTGTCATGTGAAAGGGCTTGGCAAGGAAATGAGTAATTTATTAAAATGTTTACAAGAAGGGTGCCACCTGTTCAAAAATCCATTTTACGCTACAGTTTATCTCATTTTTAAATTTGAAGTGTCATGCAAGGCCTAGCACTGAAGATGGGTAATAAAAGGAAAGGGAAGAGGAAAATGAAAGGACGGATATGGCGAAGGACAGGAAGCGAAAGAGGAAATATGAAAAATAAAATGGATAAAGGGAAAATAAAGCGCAAATAAAGAGGAAAGGGGAAGAGAAAGAGAACTAGAAAGAAAAGGAGGAGCGCGCCAAATGGCCTTTTGTAGGTCGCTTTAAGGTTACCATAGTCTAGAAAAATATTCGGCACAAAACTTCACTATGGGGCTCCTTGGTCAAAATCTATGTATAAAAAATCTAGGTCCACAGAAAATAAAAATAACCAGTAGCTATGAAAATTTTCAAATGTGGCAATAAGCGTTCTTCCACCCTCAAATTGTCGCACAGTGTAATTGAAAGCCACAGCATCGCGTGGCCGGGTTTACTAGTCTATATATATTACGCTAAGCGATTTTTTGTAAGCACCATAACTTTTACACCGTTATACCGATTTTCGAAAATGGGTTGTCAAATGAAAGGGCTTGACCTGTAGATGTGCAGGAAGGTTTAATATTTCTGAAAAGGGTTGCCACCTATTTAAAAATTTAATTATTCTGTATAGTTTGCTTGATTTTTAAATTTCATGCACCATATGAAGTGGGCTTGAGGTGGAAATGAGTAATTTATTAACATTTTTACAAAAAGGGTTGCCACCTGTTCAAAAATTCAGTTTTACGCTATAGTTTGTTTGATTTTTAAATTTGAGGTGTTATATGAAAATGCTTGGCCTCAAAATGAGTATCTAATTTATTACGATTTTTACAAAACGATTTACCACCTGTGAAAAAATTTATTTTTACGCTACAGTTTGTCCGGTTTTCAAATTTTAAGTGTCATGAAAGGTCTTGCCCTGTAATAAAAAGAAAGGGGAGGGGAAAATGAAAGTAACGGAAATGGCGAAGGAAAGGAAGCTAAAGAGGGAAGAGTACGGAAAATAAAATGTATATAGGGAAGAGGAAGCGCAAATAAAAGGGAAAGTGGAAGAGAAAGAGAAGCACGACAAATGACCTTTTGCAGGTAGCTATATGGATAAAATATTGTAGAAAATTATTCGCATTAAAACTTCAATATGGGATTATTCGGACAAAATCTTTGTATACAAAGTCTAGGTCGACGGAAAATAAAAATAACCAGTAATTATGTATATGCTTAATCTTATATTTTATTAATAAGAATCTATGGGCTTAAAGCTGATATATATTCTGCCATTTTTAAGGAGAAGTCAAATTTAAAATGGCAATCAAAAAAATGTTAAATGTAACAATAAGTGGTCTTCCACCCTCAAATTGTCGCACAGTGTAATTGAAAGCCACAGCATAGCGTGGCCAGGTTTGCTAGTGTTTTTTATTTTAGTTTCGAGTTTAATTTTCTTGAATCAGAATCGGTATATCGATACTAAAATAGTAAATCCCAAGAATTTTAACCCCTTAACGACCACACATTAACCCATTTCTAACCCAAATTTTTTCACTTAATTGTTAGAGCAAAATATTTACATCATATTAGTTGTATCTACACTAAAACCAGTAATCTCTGGAATCTTAACCCATTAGCGGTCATGAATTAACCCATTGGTGACCAGTTTTTTTAAGATCTGTAACCAAATTATTTACATAATTTACAATTAGTATGTCTGTACAAAAATTGCCAATGTCTATTATATTAACCCATTAGCGGCTATGTATGAACCCATTGATGAAATATGCAGGTACAGATACATGTGTATTAGAGCTGCAATACCATCGATAGTCGGAACACTCGATAGTTTCGATAGTCGAAAAAAAAACTATCGATACTATCGATAGTTTTTTATGAGTATTTCACTAAAATAAAAAGAGGGATGGTTTTGTTTACAGTTTTCTTTCCAAAAAGTCTTTAATTTTTTACGCAAAACAATAATTAAATAAAAGATCAAATAAGAATTACTTACACTGAGAGAAAAATCAACCAAAAGTTGGTTAATAGTACTAATTTCACACTTGAAATGGAATCAATGTGAATTTTATTTAATATTACCATTACCATTGTTGATATATTAGACAGTGTTTTTGGTTATATTAACCATGATATTTGTTGATATAACAAAATGTTCGTTCAAATCTTCAACCAATTTCTTGTTACTATTAAACAATTTGTTGGTTATATTTTTATGCCAGTAGCAGCACTGCTATGTATGATCCATAAGAGAGTGTTAATAAATATGTTAACTGAATAACAAAGAAAATTCCAAATACTCACTCTCTCGCTCTCTGCAATTCGGGTCCAGCCATTCAACTTAGTCAAGCACAAACGGTGTTGAAGGCGATGGTAACAACAGAGCCGAAGCCATAAAGCTTCGTAAATATTTTTACTTTTTGTTAGATATGAATTAACCAATATTTTCGTTAATATAACAAATATACATGTTGGGGAAACCAACTTTCTGTTTGATATTGATTGTTACCAAAATATTGGTTAATGGTACAATGAAAATGTACATATTAAATTTTTTCCTTTTGACATAAATAAATCAACCAATAAAACATTAACCAAGAAGTTGGTTGAAAAAACCATTGTACTTTTTTCTCTGTGTATGTATATAGCATTTTTTGGTTAAATTAAACCTTTTTTAAATTTAAAATTTGCACTTGATTTGAAAAAGGTTTCATTTGACTTGAAAACGCTATAGTAATAAAACTAAAAGTAGTACATTTGCTGTTTAGCATCTTTAGCGCTGACTTGTACATAAGGCACATTGTTATACATTTCATTAATGTAGAATACACTATGCTTTAAATAAATCAAAAAACAAAAAATACGAAGAATTTCAGTTATGGGGGAGGATAGGTATGGGCCTGCTGAGCACAGAACAATTTCTTTTTTTTTTAATTTTTTTATATGGTTACGTTTTTGAGATAACGGTAATTTTGTGTTTTTATACTCAGCTGTACTAGTACACAGAGTATTATAATTTTGATTTCATAACGGTGGATTGTAACATAATGAAATAATCGAGATAGATATGGACTTATATATATCAAAATGATCAGGGTGAAAAGAGAAATCGATTGAGCCATGTCCGTCCGTCCGTCCGTCCGTCCGTCCGTCCGTCCGTCCGTCCGTCCGTCCGTCCGTCCGTCCGTCCGTCCGTACGCAGGATAACTCGCGTAAAAATTGAGATATTTTGATGAAATTTGAAATGCAAGTTGGTATCGAGACTGGGACGGTTGGTATTGAAAATGGGCGAAATCGGACCATGACCACGCCCACTTTTCCTATATAGAAAAAATCGGAAATTTGGTATCTCAGCCACTAATATAGCTAGAGTGATAAAATTTTACCCACGTATTGAGCTCAGGCCCTTATGAAGAAATTTGTTGAAGTTTTGGAAAATGGGCGGTGCCACGCCCACTTATTAAGGGTCAAACATTGAAAGTTTTATATGTCATAACTCAGAAACCGTTGAAGATATATCGATGAAATTTGGTATGCGTAATTTGCTTACCTAGACAAATGTTTTGGCGAAAAATTATCAAAATCGGTTGACGGCCACGCCCACTTTTATATATGGGAACTATAAAGGGGCCTAATAAAAACATTTTAAGCGATATCTCTGTCAAATATAAAGATCTATCACTGAAATTTTGGGGCAGGAGACCAACTAGGGAAATAAAACAAAAATTATAAAAATTTTGGAAAATGGGCGGTGCCACGCCCACTTATTAAGGGGCAAATATTGAAAGTTTTATAAGCCATAACTCAGAAACCGTTAAAGATATATCGATGAAATTTGGTACGCGTGATATATTTACTTAGCCAAATGTGTGGACGAAAGATTACCAAAATCGGTTGACGACCACGCCCACTTTTATATATGGGTATTATAAAGTGACCTAATAAAAACATTTTAAGCGATATCTCTGTCAAATATAAAGATCTATCACTGAAATTTTGTGACATGAGTTCTACAATAGACCGGAAACAAAAAATAAAAAAGTTTGGAAAATGGGCGTGGCACCGCCTCTTTTTATACAAAGGAATCTACGTGCCTATTACTCGACAAATAACTGAGATATTATGACGAAACTTGGTTTATACACTTTTATAACATGTGTTAGTTGGCCGCTGTGGTGCAGTGGGTAGAGTGCTCGCCTGCTATGCCAGAGGTCTCGGGTTCAAACCACGGTCCGAGCCAAACAAATTTTTCTAATTAGTAAAAATCCAATTATTGGGTTTTTTAAGAGCAGCGGTCACCTCTCGGCAGTGGGCGGCATACCCTCCGAGAGTATTTCTGCCATGAAAAAGCTTCTCACAAAAAATGCATTCGCCGTTCGGAGCCGGCATAAAACTGTAGGTCCACCCAATTAGTAGGAAAAAACAAAAAGGAGCACACCTCGAATTGGGAGAGAAGCTCGGGTAACTAAAAGTCATAGAGGGATGCAATTTTGCACTAACAATAATATTTATATGCTTATTTGGATGATTGATACAAATTTTGAAAATGGGCGTGGCTGCGCCCTGTTTATGCAGCACTCGTGTCATATAAAATACACCCTATATCGAACAAACGCAAACAAACAATGAAAGCATACAGCTGAGTATCTAATGTTCGATTCTACTCGAACTTAGGCTTCCTTACTTGTTTGTTATCACTTTATTCAAAAATTATGTTCGCTGGAGTTACGCTTCTAACAATATACAACTTGTAGTAATTGAACCACACCTCGCTAAATGACATCTGGTCAATGTCAAAATTTTTAATTTTTTGCGATTTTTGAAAAAGTTTTGATTTTCAAATTAAGTTTTTTATAAAAACTTGTAAAAATCAGAAAAGTTTTATTTTTTTTAAATTAGCCCGTTTAATTGTTAACGTAATATCAAGGATATCTGATAAAAACATATTTTTAGCGATTTCTTTCATGTGAAACAAAAAGGATATTTTATGGACGAAAAACTCGGTTAGATGACTCTTCCGTGTATAGACAAAAGATAAAATTTGTTTGTGACTTCACCCTCTCATAGGGTTAGCGTTAATCAGAGGTTGAGTAAACGGCCCTTAAGCTAAAGATATAGATACTTATGTATTCTGGAACGATTTTTCGTCATCCCTTGTGAAAAAATCGTTCCACAATACATCATATTCCTACCCCGTCGGAAAACCAAGCAAAAAAAGGAATAATGAAAATTACTTAACTATTGCTTGTCATTTTATATCAGAAGATTTCAAATTAGATGTACTGTAGACACAAAAGCTGCTGTCAGATACAAATCATTCCGCAGCTAATATATTGGAAATCTTGCACCATGTTCCATGCGAGTTACCGTGTTTTGCACCTTCATTGAATTTAGCTGTGCGAGCAAATTGTTTCTTATTTTAAAGGCAGTACTATTGAATATGAGAAATTTAAGCCCGCGCAAGAAGTCTATAGTGTTTGGCAAAAAAAAAGTTGTAAAACGACGCCCTATACGGGTGAGTCATATAACCGAGTTTTTAGTCCATAATTTTTACAAGTTTTTATAAAAAACTTAATTTGAAAATCAAAACTTTCAAAAATCGGAAAAAATTAAAAATTTTGACATTGACCAGCTGTCATTAGCGAGGTGTGGTTCAATTACTACAAGTTGTATATCGTTAGAAGCGTGGATTTTAGTCGCCTATTACGACAGACATTCCTTACCACGGGTATTAATTTGACCAATTTGATATCGAAATCCAACTCCTCCCTAACATTCAGTATTCTTCTCTTGGCACAAAACTACAAGAATGAATAGGGATATAACCATCGATAGTGGAAAAAAACTATCGATACTATCGATAGTGCCATCGATAGTTTTGCAGCTCTAATGTGTATGTACAGAGTTGGGCAAAATTTATTCGAATAACGAATAATAGATGAATAAATTTTTTTATCTTTATTCGAATAATAGATAATTTTCATTTACATATGTAAAAACAAACAAACATACAAACAAAAAAATAAACAAAAATTTTACTTGAAAGAGTTTTTAGTGCTTAGCACGGAATTTTTATTTTAATTCAATTTTTAATTGTTGGGGTAAGTGGAAAAAAATTCAACAACTATTTACAGCGAAGGTTGAGTGTATAGCTATTTCACGAAAAACGAACTGCGAACTGCCAACAAAAATTCAGCACGTTTGGGTAGAATATATGCAAAAGCATATACACACTAACGTTAATGTTGAAAATGAAAAAGGCAAAAGTGGGGAAAATCCAACAGCTTGCACAGTCTCAATGGCCGAGTGTGTTTATGCGTTGGGTCATTGCGGCTGAAGATGGAATGGACTCGGGTTCAATCCCCAGTGCATCCACTTCCGAAAAGAGTGCTGATGATCGAAAATGGTTTTTCGTGAAATAGCTATACACTCAACCTTCGCTGTAAATAGTTGTTGAATTTTTTTCCACTTACCCCAACAAACAAAAAATTTTTTTTTACTATTACTCAGTTGTATCCTGAGTTTTTATTTATTATTTGAAATAACGAATAAACCTCAGAATAATTTATTCGTAGGGAATTTATCTGAATAGAATTTGAAAAATAAATTTTTATTCGAATAATTATCTAAATAAAAATTTATTCGAATAATACCCAAGTCTGTGTATGTATACAAAAATGGGTTTCTCCAATTTTTTGTTTCGAGATATTGAAAGTTTTCTGTTGTCACAAGTATGTTTATATGGGAATTAAGCAGAACACATATTTCCCCACACATTTTAATGCCTAACATAAAAAAAAAAACAAAATTGGAGTAACACGACTTGCGCTTCAAAGAACTCATATTATAATACAACTTACAAGTCTAAATTAAAGAAATCTGGCTTGACAAGTAACCTGAACCACAATTTGTAATTAAAGTAGCCAGTAAATAATGGATCAACTAAATTGAAGATAGAACTTAATCAAATTCAACCAGATATACATAGGTGTTTTTCTTTTAACTAAAATTGGAATGCAATTTTTAAACTTACTTTTTGTTTAAATGCGCACTTTGCTTTTGGTTCTGAACTCGTATTCTTTGTCACAAAGAACCATATTTTACTGCTGCATTTTTACATTTGCTATGTTTTCGCGCAAATTAAAAAAAAACCCCTTCGAAAAAATATTAAGAAAAAGAGCTATGTTTAGTTTTATACTAAAAATTAACTCTTTGAAACACCTAGTTCCAAAAAAAAACACTCATCGATTATATAAGCTTCACTTAATGTTATGGAAAAAGCAGAATAATAAAATTTTGTGTATGAAAAACGATAGAAAGCTGAAAATTGGGCAAGAAGTGTAGAATTTTATAGTGAGCAATACCGCGGTTTTATTTGGTTTGAAAAACTCATTATTTAAAAACTGAATTTTGAGCACGCTCAGCCCCAGTGTGCAGCGTAATAAATTGAGAAACAAATAGATTAGATTATGCTGTGTGAATAAGAGCGCTTTCACATTACTCGGTGCGGTATCGGATCGACATTTTTGGTTTTTACCGAAAGTATACCGAAACCTTACCGACCACATATATTTCAATTGGCGCTTTCACATTAGTGTTGCATACATGAAATCGGAGCGGATTAATTTCGGTATACCGCAACGCGGTAAGACCGGTCAGTAAAATTTGAGGAATTACTGCATACATTTTTGCGGCGTAAGAAAAGAAGAAGAATAAAGTCAGTGAAAATCTCGTTTTGGCTGTAAATTTTGCAAGCTATAATGCCTTCGTCTTCACTGAAAGACATTATTGTTATTATTGAGTGATTTGTTGAATTCTAAAATTTTATATTTTTAATTTCGATATTTGTTTTCCAATTTTCTGCCGAAAGTATTCCGACAAGTGTGAAAAACACTGCAACGCGGACTCGTTTCGTTAAGATGAAAATACCGAGAAAAAAATGTCGATCCGAAGTCGTACCGGGTAATGTGAAAAGGCCCTAACTGTCACCATTTATTTCATTGCGGGGCATAGACATATTTATTTATGTACATAAATATGTAGACACTTTTGTAGTATATAGAAAACTTTAGACAACTTCTTGGAAGCAGCAAATCTTTTTATTATACCTTTCATGAGAATGAAATGGTATTATAACTTAGTGCCAAAAAATTTTTGTCGAAAGTACCAGAAGGAAGCGTTGGGGACCCACCAAAATATATACCGATATGATCAGAATCACGAACTGAGTCGATTAAGCCATGTCCGTCTGTCCGTCTGTCCGTCCGTCCGTCTGTGTGAACGCAAACTAGTCCCTCAGTTTTTGAGATATCTGAATGAAATTCGGAATACAGGTATGTTGTTATATGCAACTGATCATTGGTCGGAACCGGCCGAATCGGACCACTATAACATATAGAAAACAAGCGATTATTCAGATATACATGAAATTTTTGGATGTAATTTGTGCATAACTTCCCCATTTAAACAGCTAAGGACATGAAACTATGAAGCAGACGTGCCCATTTTAGCCCAAACAAGGTTACCGAAAATTGTCAAGATCGGACCACTATAACATATAGTTCCACAACATCCGATTATTCAGATATACACATTTTGGTGTATAACTCCTCCATTTTAACAGATAACGGCCTGAAATTTTGAAGTATTTGTACCCGTATGGACCCAACCGGGATTGCCGAAAATTGTTAAGATCGGACCACTATAACCTATAGCTCCCGTACAACCGATTGTTCAGATATACACATTTTGGTGTATAACTCCTCCATTTTAACAGCTAACGGCGTGAAATTTTGAAGTATTTGTACCCATATGGGCCCAAACAGGGTTACCGAAAATTGTCAAGATCGGACCACTATAACATATAGCTCCCCTACAACCGATTGTTCAGATCTGGACATTTTGGTGTATAACTCCTCCATTTGAACAGCTAACGGCGTGAAATTTTGAAGTATTTGTACCCATATGGGCCCAAACGGGATTACCGAAAATTGTTAAGATCGGACCACTATAACCTATAGCTCCCCTACAACCGATTGTTCAGATATGGACATTTTGGTGTATAACTCCTCCATTTTAACAGCTAACGGCGTGAAATTTTGAAGTATTTGTACCCATATGGGCCCAAACGGGATTACCGAAAATTGTTAAGATCGGACCATTATAGCTCCCATACAACCGATTGTTCAGATATGAACATTTTGGTGTATAACTCCTCCATTTTAACAGCTAACGGCGTGAAATTTTGAAGTATTTGTACCCATATGGGCCCAAACGGGATTACCGAAAATTGTTAAGATCGGACCACTATAACCTATAGCTCCCCTACAACCGATTGTTCAGATATGGACATTTTGGTGTATAACTCCTCCATTTTAACAGCTAACGGCGTGAAATTTTGAAGTATTTGTACTCATATGGGCCCAAACGGGATTACCGAAAATTGTTAAGATCGGACCACTATAACCTATAGCTCCCCTACAACCGATTGTTCAGATATGGACATTTTGGTGTATAACTCCTCCATTTTAACAGCTAACGGCGTGAAATTTTTAAGTATTTGTACCCATATGGGCCCAAACAGGGTTACCGAAAATTGTCAAGATCGGACCACTATAACATATAGCTCCCCTACAACCGATTGTTCAGATATGGACATTTTGGTGTATAACTCTTCCATTTTAACAGCTAACGGCGTGAAATTTTGAAGTATTTGTACCCATATGGGCCCAAACGGGATTACCGAAAATTGTTAAGATCGGACCACTATAACCTATAGCTCCCCTACAACCGATTGTTCAGATATGGACATTTTGGTGTATAACTCCTCCATTTTAACAGCTAACGGCGTGAAATTTTTAAGTATTTGTACCCATATGGGCCCAAACGGGATTACCGAAAATTGTCAAGATCGGACCATTATAGCTCCCATACAACCGATTGTTCAGATATGAACATTTTGGTGTATAACTCCTCCATTTAAATAGCCAAGAACCCATTTTTTCTAATAAATCTTTCCATAAATAACCCACAGAATTAAAATTATAAATTAAACTTAATCCGGCTATGTACATACATAGGTAACTTTTCATTTCCCCACTCATGAAAGGTATGAAGTCTTCGGTACGGCCGAAGACAGCCGCGCTTTTACTTGTTTTGCATATAAATTAGTCAACAATTTGTTGCATGAGAATATATGCATGAATTCATAAGAATTCCTCGAGTTTATTTATTTCTTCGTTATTATTTATTTATATACATATACCTAAGTATGTGGGAAAATGTTTTGTAGAATTAATATAAAAATTTATGGTTTCTAATACCGAGTGAAACATATGTTCATTATATTTTAGTGTATTAATAAACTGACTGTTGCGCTTTTTTTTCGTAGAGAAAAGAAAATAAATCGTTTGCTAGCAAATTGGTATGACGAGATTTAAACAACGCCTCCGTAAAGATTTATTATTGAATTATTAAGTACCATTAACATTGTAGAAAAATTAATATAGCTTAAGAATTTGTTATTGAAATAAATAAATAAAAATAACTCATAATTTATGTAGTGCTGCCATTGTTTCAAAACAAGTTTCACATAAATCGTTATTAGGTATATATGTAAATCAATAAATGTTTAACGAAATTGACAGGCACAAAGTAAATAATTCTAACACTATAGTTAAAGCAAAAACCAAGACTTCTTAATTTAATACATATATTTAACTTATGTATGTATGTATATGTTTGTTTATGGCAGCAAAGCACAAACTGACCCGCAAAAGTTAAATAAAAATACCCAACAATCAACGGACGATGGACGAACAAAGCAGACAAATACACACATCTCACACATTTGCCGCCAACCAAAGTTGCAAAAGTTTTGAGCAATAGAAAGAATTAATGAACACAAAGCATGCAATTTAATTATCAATAAGTTCTAGGCTAAACACAAATAAACAAAAAATCAAAATTTTACAGGCCAGCCTAGTTTGTGTTGTCTGATTGCAGAATGTTATTTAGAAATTGAGCCGATGGACAGCGAGGGAAAAAAGCAAATGGAATGCGCCAACAATTTAAGGGGTGCATTTTGCTTTTTTTTTATCTGTGATTTAGTGATTTGCTGCTTAATAGCATTAGATATGTATAGCGATTAAAGGTAGATTTGGTAGATGTCTGCTAAATTTACTCAATTACCATAAGGCTTGTTTAACAATTCGAAAATGATTATAGGGTGAATCTTTTTTTTTTTCAAGTCTCACTTTTGATAATGAATGTGAATCCAGCAAGTGTGGAAGCTTCATTATACGATTTGTTTTCCCTCCTTTTTAATTTTGACTCCACTCTCGAAGGAAAATTTGAATGTGTGAGAAAGAGTGTTTAACGCAACTTATGGTTCTTATTTATTTCTCGAATCCATTTTAAGAATCCTCTCCAATATATGTTCATATTTACTATGAACGTTGTTAAAATATGGTTGATTACACTGCTCTACAGCCAAAAAATACTCTGAACGCGACCATCC
This sequence comes from Urophora cardui, assembly GCA_960531455.1. Taxonomy (NCBI): domain Eukaryota; kingdom Metazoa; phylum Arthropoda; class Insecta; order Diptera; family Tephritidae; genus Urophora; species Urophora cardui. The sequence continues at coordinate 108,487,950 of OY482671.1, forward strand.
TATTTATATGTAAAATCGGTCGCTGATTCCGAAAATCGGGCTCATTTTTAATTCTATGGGAAGGTTTTTAAATTTAATTTTCTTTCGTTGAGTGTCACTCCAAGGAAGATAGCTCACTGCGTTAAAAAGGTATACAGGATTAAGTGGAGCCAGTGGCCAAATAACGGTAAATTGCCGATATCTCAAAAACCTTCCCATAGAATTAAAAATGAGCCCGATTTTCGGAATCAGCGACCGATTTTACATATAGATAGGATGGTCACGTCCAAAGTACAGACAAAAAATTTCATTTTGTGATCCAGTGTTATATTAGACTGCGCTCAGTTCTCGAACACCCCTGCAGTAAATTTGTTTCACTGCTGAATGATCATTGATGATTCCTTGTTGAATATTCGTTACTGTCGTCATAACTGAGTACAATTTTAATTTTTTTGTTTTTTTTTTTTTTTCTGAGGAAAGCAAACCATTTATATGAAAAATTCATCAGTCTTTATATGAAAGTATTCACTGATGCCTCCTCGTCATAGGTGAATTCTATCAGTGATTCATTAAGGATTCATTGCGGATTTTTACTGCAGGGACTGCTACCTGAATACATATTTATTGGGCGTATAATTGTACATACATACCTACATACATATGTATATAAAACGTGCCAACGTTTTACAGCAAAATGTCTTTAAACACCCTTAAATAGAAGAATGAAAAAAAAAAACGTAATTTCTTTAGCTGCGAACTCCATCACCTGCAATTTAGCCATTCAAACACGAACAAATCGACTGGCCAAGCCATTAGGTTGCCAAAAAAAAAAAATAAATAAAGGGGAGAAAAAACTTACCAAAGCAAAGCAAACAACTTAATTTTTATCGTTGTAATGGAAAATGTGCGTGTTTGAACAAGAAAAGCAAAAGGAGGATGGCAAAGAAAAATTGAATTTCTTGTTTATTTGCTTTGTTTGCTTTTGTTTTTTTTTTTTTGATTAAGGCGAAGACCCACTAAAAAAGTGAAAAAAAATAAAAAAACAAATACAAATCACAACCTTAAATTACATAAAAACCACAAGTAAAAAAAAAGCAAACTCAAGCGGAACAAATAAAAACGAAAATTAAAAGCATACGAAATTATTCGCAAATCACTAACTACTAACGGTCAATGTCATTGTGTGCACGTCATTCCACATTTTCAACACTTTTTTTGGCGGCCGAGAATGTAAGTAGTAAAGAAAAGCCAAGCACATGAAAAGAAAGTGGCGCTAACAGAGGCGATTTGCCGTATGTGTACATTAGATAGGGTCGAAAAAAAAAATGTTGTAAAAGTCCGCCCCTAAATTTGAAGCTTATGTTGAGAGGGTTAAGGGACACAAAAAAAAAATTTTTTTTGACCCCGCGAAATACCGCCGAAATTGTTTTTTTTTTTCTTGTAACTTTGTTATTTATCATCCGATTTTTAAAACTAATACGTCATTAGTTTCGTATTTTGAAGCTCTACACTTGCTTCTAATGCCCTTTTGAGCTCTGAAATCGTTTTCATATAGTTGGGTCAGCTAACTTATTTGTATGTTCATGAATTATCCTCTTTGTATTGCCAAATGAAAGTGCATCAAAATTCATGACAATATTGCCTTGAAACGGTTTTACTAAATTAATAAACAAAGAAGTTACGTCACAAAGAAGTTATTTAACGTAGCTATTATTTAACTAATTTTTTAAGCAATTCAGTATATCTAAAGTTGTAAAAGTCCGACCCTAAATTTGAAGCTTATATTGAGAGGATTAAAGAAAAAATTTTTATTTTTTTTCTGATCCCGCGAAATACCGCCGAAATAGTTTTTTTATTGTAACTTTGTTATTTGACTTCAGAGTGCAAAAGGACATTAGAAGAAAATATATATATATATATATATATATACACAGTGCGTCTGACTCGCGAGTCATCTGTGTACGTGTTGACTCGCCGCGTCACAGCAAAATATTAAACTAATTCTGATTTTCTTGAGTTATGCCAGAGTCATGTCGGTGTAACTACTACATGCACATTTTCACTAATCCACCTAAACTGACTCTTGAATCAGACGCATCGTGTATAGACCCTAATACATGCCTAATAATGATAGATCTGGGTGTTTCCAGCGTTACGGACGTTCCATGCTGTCACATTATTTTCAGTATAAAACCTATAGTAGCCTTTGGATCAGAATTTTTTTTTTTGTCATATGGAGCCTTTGTACTCCTCTATCCAACGCTATCAAACTTTTTTTCTAGAGATGACACATTATCACTGTAGAAGGATTTAAAGTTGCCGTTCGGACGTAAAATTATCTGAAGAAAAAAGTGTATACGTTCGGACGTTCCAATGTTTAATATACTTACACTCAGGAATCCTTTTGGTTTTGGGAAAAAAAATTAACGCTGCCCGAAAGAGCACCCAAAACTGTGTTTTGTCAAAAATAATTTGAAAAATATCACAAAGGTAAGTATGTTTTTTTTTTTACTGCAAAGTATATTTTGCGTCCGAACGCTTGAAAAAAAGCACTACTTTTGAATACACTTTATACAAGATTTGAAGTATTTTGTAAATGTATCTATGTTGATATTCCCAGGTCTGACCTTGGGCTAAGTACTCGTAAACGCCATTTTTCTACCGGCGCTTTTGTTGCGAATCCGCGGATGTATTTCGGAAGTCATATACACGTAGCTAAAAAAAAAATTTTATATGGTAGTTTAAAAGACGTAATTTTTGTAAGTAGCAGTGCTCTAATGTCCATAAAATTTTATGGCGTTATAAAGGAAATACGTACCTATATAATGGTATCAAAAAGTTTGGCCTAGGTACATTTTTAAATTTTTCTCTTTGGTTGACCCATTTTCGGAAACACCCATCTATAACAGATCTATGTATAACTTCTACCAAAAAATAAAAATGAATTTTTTTCTTGAAAAAAAAAAAAACTGGCCCATAGCTCCAAAATAATACCTGAAATATTTTCTCTTTTTTTCGAGAAGAAATATTTTTTCCCCATTTTTTTTTTTATCCCCAATTACATTTTTCTTTATAACTTCGGCTTTTATAGTCGGATTTTTAAATTTTGACACATTAATATTTTTTGTCTCAAATAGAGAATCAGCGCATCATTGTCATACTTATGATACACATATATCTCATTTTTTGCCACGCTAATGTACCTTTTTTATGTCATCATATTAAACGCCGCCAAAAATCATTAAAGCCTCGCGAAAAACGTATTTAGATTAATCCAGTAGATTTTGAAATAAAAGACATTTAAGTTTTTTTCCATTCTGGTTTTCCACCTACTCAATTAGGGACATTGGAGCTTTCATTAAATCCAACAAAAAAAGTTAGGTACCTTCACTTCATTGCTGCGTGTTTTTTTTTTTCAAATTTTTGGTTTCTTATATTTTATAGTTGATAGAAAAATGTTTGCAAATTTATGTATGTACAATTCCGTAAATTTTGTCGCGTAATGCCAACGGAAAACGCAAACGACAGCTCTTCTGTTTTCATTTTGAAACTTGTTCGCTTTTCTTTATTTTTCCTTTTCGCTGCTTATTACTCTCGTCCATTTTACAAGCTTCGCCTTATTTGGTTTCACTCCACTGACACAATTCCGCTTGTTAATATTTTTACTTTTTTTAATTGACTTTCGCCTTTTGATTTTCTCCCATTAAAAATTTTCTGCATCTAATGTTTTTCACATCAATGAATATCGCGTTAAAATTTGCTTAATAACAAATACTTAGTTATGTATATAATTATTTTAATGTGTTTTCAGCTGGAAAATATTGATTATAAATTCTCTTAGTGACATTTGTGATGAAGATTGTTGCATTAATTTACTTACAGACTTTGTTTTATGCTTGTTCTGCTCACTTGCATAAAAATTAAATGTTATCAGGGCTGGGCCGTCTTTTCGTCCAATTTGATCCAATACATACATACATAGCTATTTTTAATGACCTTATCAACTTTAGCACCATTAATTTTTGACAATACTTAAGTTTGAAGCCTCTGTTGAATGAGTATGAATTGCTTAATTTGAAAAGACGTTTTGAAGCACTGAAAAAAGAAAAAAATTAAGCGCAAAATTCAGAAGAAATGATGCGCCCATTCAGCGTGGAAGTGGAAAGTTAGTGAAAAAGTGCGATTAACGCCGCTGGACTTCTTTATGTTTCGCTTTGAAGCAAGGTTTATGCCGATAATCCTTAAGCAACTGACCACTTGAAAACCACACTCGAACTGAGATTTCCCGAATTGATAAAGTAACAGTGGGCACAGTCCTCGAAAATTAGTGTTTCAGGTTGGCCTGCTGGCGAACTAGCCGCCGGGCCAATTAATGAGTTCGTCACATTCACACACACATATGTATATATACATATATAGATATATATATTAGGGTGGTTCTTAAAATAAAATAAAATTAGCGATTTTCTGCGCTCTCACCCCCTACATTGGTGACAACATAGTCAAAGATATTAAATATAAATTTTGTTCCCGATCGGAGACGTTTAATTGGTTTCGCCCCCATACATACATTTGGGTACCACCCTAATATATGTATTAGGGTGGGGCGATTTACTAACCTATATCGCGCGATCGAAATTTGGATTCCTCTCATTTTTTTGAGTAGCAAACACTTCCACGACATTTGTCTAAAATTAATTTTGATGTTGCGGAATTTGCTTTTTATGAACCAAGACGAATTTTTGAAAATAAAAATTTGGCAAAAATCGACAAAAAAATACCCAGGCCAATATGCACATCGATTTGAAGCAGAATTTTATGCCGAATCCAGATATGAAATCGAAACTAAAATCGGATGATCCGTTTTCGAGATATAGCGTGATTTCCGGTTATGGAGGCTGAATGCCCAAAATCGCATATTTTCGCGATTATCTCTTACTGTGTACAATATATCTTAAATTTTTTTGCAAATTTCTTAAAGATAGGTCAATACAATATATGAGCAATATTTTAAAATATTAATTTATCTTCCTGTATAGGAAAACTAGAATGCACTCTTTTTTCCTTGGCCCAAAAGCGCGGTATGGGATCTCCATGTTATAGTCATCCGATACCGATGACTTTCGCCGACAGCGATTTGTATACAATAAATGCTCTAAATACAAAAATTGAAGAGTTATTCCCTAAAACGTAGACTTATGCTTCTGAAATTTGTTTTTTTCTTCCAGTAGTTCCCCATGGCGTATGAGTAACCTTGAGTTTTTTTAGAGTTGACTAAAGTGAAAAAACAAGTCCCAAACAGCATACGTCTACGTTTTGGGTTATAACTCCTCAATTTTTGCAGCTAATATTCTGAAATTTTGTATTCATAGCATTTATTGTACACAAAGCGCTGCCGGCAAAAATCATCGGTATCGGATGACTATAACATGGAGATCCCATACCGCGCTTTTGGGCCAAGGAAAAAAGAGTGCATTCTAGTTTTCCTATACAGGAAGATAAATTAATATTTTAAAATATTGCTCATATATTGTATTGACCTATATTTAAGAAATTTCCAAAAAAAATTTAAGATATATTGTACACAGCAAGAGATAATCGCGAAAATATGCGATTTTCTGCATTCAGCCTCCATAACCGGAAATCAGGCTATATCTCGAAAACGGATCATCCGATTTTAGTTTCGATTTCATATCTGGATTCAGTATAAAATTCTGCTTCAATTCGATGTGCATATTGGTCTGAATATTTTTTTTTGTCGATTTTTGCCCATTTTTTATTTTCAAAAATTCGTCTTGGTTAATAAAAACCAAATTCCGGAACATCAAAATTAGTTTTAGAAAAATGTCGTAGAGGCGTTTTCTACTCAGAAAGATGAGAGGAATCCGAATTTCGATTGCGCGGTATCGATTAATTTCCCTCCATACAAATCGCCCCACCCTAATATGTATGTATATAAAATATGTTTGCTGTAATTGAGACTCAAATAGAATAATTTATTGCATGTCTATGTGTGTTGCTCATCCCTTCGAGCGTATGTATTTAATTTGGTTGTAAGTTAATTAATAAAAGTGGCTTCTTCTGCTCTTAATCCCAAGAGTTATGTGCCTTAAAAGAAATCACAAGAAAGCACACATACACACACGTTCCTGCATACAGATCCCTTTGGTTCTTAAACCACCCTGTAAAAAAGTGTGCGACGAGTCTCTAAAAAGATTTGTCCGGGAGCGCTCTCTTTCGGGTACAATTAGTCTACAATTGTTCCCAATTGTACCCGAATGGGTACATATGTATACTAATTGTAGACGAATTGTACCCGAAAGGGTATCAAACGGGTACAATTAGTCGCACAAATGGATGTGTCGCATTTGCTACCTGTTCGGGTACAAAACGGGTACAATTGTGCGCTTTTGCTACCCGTTCGGGTACAAACTGGGTACAATTAGTCTCTTCATAGGACATGCTCAAACAAAAGAGAACACTTCAACCCATATAAAGAGATACAAATGGGTAGTAATCGCATGCTCCCTTGCGAGTTGTCCCGGATGTATCCCGGAGTGATCGTATTTTTTGCAGGGCAAGTGTCACGCACAACATGCCGTCTTAGCTACATACATACATGTATGTATGTATGTATATACTTGCTTAGACATATTCCAACGTTTATTAACTTTTCAAAGCCAATTTTTCCATTTATTTATTTACGCCTTAATATGAATGTCTTGTCTTGATTTGTTGAGTTGTTGAGCCATTATTCGGTTGCTATGCAGGTATTTTCTTGCTTTTTATATGGCATTTTTATTGTTTTCAAATTTATGGCCATCAAGCAACAATATTTATTTTCTATTGAAGAGCTTGAAAAGCCATCTTTCACACGCATACTCAACGTTTTTCACACCAAGCGATAATCAATCATTCGCTTGACTTAATTAAACACTTTTAACATTGACTTTATTAATTTTGTTCAAACCAAAAACAAAAAAAAAAAAATTAGTGAAACAGTGGCAAGAGTTTGTTATTAAAATTTAGCGGCAATTTTTGCAAGGAATACATGTAATAAATGATCGGTGGAAATGGTGACTATGGCGTATACGTAACTAGTTGACGGTTTTGGCATTGTAGTATCGAAGCATGATGTTGACGATCTTTGCATCATGACAGGAGCATAGATGGTGATACGTCTATTCAACCAGCGTTGCCTCTATCTTAACCCTGCACTAGCTCGCACTTATTAAAGTTATATACACTAAGAAAAAAAATATACATATATCGAGGTGTCAAAGAAATTGCTTTCCTATATTTACGGTGACCGACCATAAATTTGTATTAAAAAAACAGAACATTTTTTTTTATTAATACGAACAAAAAATATTCACAAACATGAATCACATTTCACTGGCTTTGATTTCAATCAAGTATTATACTGATTTCAGACAGAAAATTAATGAAGTACATTACATTTATAATTTAACAATAAATTTTTGTGTTTCACACAGACCCAATTAACAAGGAGATGTCAAATTTCATAAAATAATTTGTTGTTATTGACAACAATTTTTGAATAAATAATCCCAGTAAAGATTCGGGTCATAAAAGAGTCCGAAAGGAATCCTAAACTGGAGCATTCACACTCATTATGAGCTCAGTTTGGAGTCCGAAATGTATGTATTTCTGTTCTTAAGGTGATCCCCTGATATGAGCCTAATTTCATACATTTTATGAGTCTGAATATGTAGTAAAACAAAAAAAAATTCTTTTGTTTTTGCATTTTCCTTCCCCTGGCCCAATTCTCTTCATCCTCTCTCTCCCTTCATCCCAGATTATTCTCCTCTTCTATCATTGGCTGCGTTCAGAAGTCGCAACTGTTAAGCGAAACACCGAGCGGAAAGTGATATAATTTGCGCGTTCTGAAGGAGCTGATACAGACAAAAAACTTATTATTATTATAACTACCTATCCCCAACATAATCGGCAATAGCTTCACTGCTTTGCAACATTATTATTACATTCAAAAATTCATAAATATATGTAGGTACATATTTATATTTTTGTACATATGTCAAAATCGTAAGCACAACATGTTGTCCGAAGTCAAACGATTAAAATACACGGCAGTATATGAGAATGAACAGAACGAAAACGCTGGCGAAAATCGCCCAGCGAAAATTCGTCAGAATAGACTTATTTCTAATTTGGACGCTATCGCCTGTCAAATAAACTATTTGAAACTTGATAAAAACATGTAATATAACAAAAATATATGTTTTTTGATGTGGAAAAAAGTGAAAATTTGTACAGAAGAGAAAAGTCAATTGAAGAAGTAAGGAAACATCGTAATTATAAAAATATGCATATGGCAATTTCGCATTGATTCTGTTTTACTGGGCGATATTCGCAAACAAATGTCATCGCCGCTTCGCGGGAAAATACGTCCGGCGATCGGTTCTGTATAAAGCTTAAGCTCACACATATTTCACACATGTTTGTGATTCATATCCGACTCCAAATTATGAGTGCTCTGAGAATGTTTGCTGGGATAATAAATTCATGCCAAAACTAATTGACGGTTGACACTGAAAATTTCAAAATTAAAAAAACGAACTTACCTCCCAGACACGGTAGGCAGGAAGCGACGATAGGTTGCATGAAAATGTCGAGAAAAAAGGAAAGTGGGGTTGTGTTATGTGATGTTTATAGATGGAACATCCGTTGAAATTAAAATCCGAGCTGCTCCTTTTTCAAGGATATCCACATTTTTTGTTTTTTTTGAAAGGATCAAATATTGAGAAAATCGAAAATTCGCCACCGTCCAAATTTTTCCGATTTCAATACATTATTTGGTCGCTAAGGGATACAAAAAAAGGTATTAAAAAGAAAAATGGACACCTGTAGTGGAAAAATCCAATGTGAACAGGACCTAAAGGATAACCACTGAAATATAAAATAACACAAAAAGTACCCACTTTAATTTGCGTATAACTCCTAACATGTTAACTCTACGTGAAAATTCCTTATAATATGTTTCATTCAGAATAAATAAAGGAATATTTCTTTGATATACAATTTTGATGTACCTGCAGTGGTTAATGCACTTTGGTCCATCTAAAGTGAAAATTTCAAAAAAAGTACGTTTTTTCTATGGTGCGATTTTAAGTTCAAATATTTTTCTAGTTTATGTAAATATTTTAATCTAATGATCCAATTCTCATTCTTACATATCTATACGTTAATATTAAAAAGAATTAGAGCTGAAATACGCGCTAGCTGTGCACGGTGGGCGGTAAGCAACAATAGGTTGCATGAAAATATCGAAAAAACGATCGCCGGCTAAACACTTACGTAAAATGATATTCTAATATACTTCATAAACACACAGCAAGCGTGAATAAAATCTCCAACATTTTTTTTAAACGAAAATTAGTACCAGCACACAGCTAGGCACATATTCGTTGGGCCATCATTTTTACGATATTCCCATGCAACCTATTGTTGCTTCCCGCCCACCGTGCACAGCTAGCGCGTATCTCAGCTCTAACTCTTTTTTAGTATTAACGTAGAGATATGTAGGAATGAGAGTTGGATCATTAGATTAAAATATTTACATAAACTAGAAAAATATTTGAACTTAAAATAGCACCATAAAAAAAACGTACTTTTATTGAAATTTTCACTTTAGATGGACCAAAGTGCATTAACCACTGCAGGTACATCAAAATTGTATATCAAAGAAATATTCCTTTATTTATTCTGAATGAAACATATTATAAGGAATTTTCACGTAGAGTTAAAATGTTAGGAGTTATACGCAAATTAAAGTGGGTACTTTTTGTGTTATTTTATATTTCAGTGGTTATCTTTTAGGTCCTGTTCACATTGGATTTTTCCACTACAGGTGTCCTGTTTTCTTTTTAATACCTTTTTTTGTATCCCTTAGCGACCAAATAATGTATTGAAATCGGAAAAATTTGGACGGTGGCGAATATTCGATTTCCTCAATATTTGATCCTTTCAAAAAAAACAAAAAATGTGGATATCCTTGAAAAAGGAGCAGCTCGGATTTTAATTTCAACGGATGTTTCATCTATAAACATCACATAACACAACCCCACTTTCCTTTTTTCTCGACATTTTCATGCAACCTATCGTCGCTTCCTGCCTACCGTGCAGAGTTGTATTGGATTTTTATTCGATTAAAAATTCAATTAATTAGTAATGGATCCATTAAGAATTGAAATTCTGTATGGAAAATCGAGCTTCATTATTGACTTAATGAAGAAAATGTGGATAATTACTCCATTAACCGCCTGTGTGAAATCAGTATTAGGTACATAACCAATTAATAAATATATCAAATTACTGATATTTTTCTGAGGCATAAATTTGTTTCAGTACATTTTCCTCATTTTGTAAGTAATTTTTAAATTCTAAGGAATTAAAATCATAGTTACATCTAGTTATGAAAATAGATTTCACAGTCTTAATTTGAATTTTTGATTTTTCATCAGTCCATATCGACGGCTGAGAATAAGATCACCCTATTTAAAAAATTGAAATAGGGCGATCTTATTCTCAGCCGTCGATATATTGTTTAAAATTGAAAATATCCTTTCAGTGGGGCATTTGAACCCGGTAAACATAAATTGAATTCTACTATTTTTATTATACTCAGCTGTACTAGTACACAGAGTATTATAGTTTTAATCACATAACGGTGGATTGTAACACCATAAAATAATCGAGATAGATATTGACTTATATATATCAAATTGATCAGGGTGAAAAAAGAAATCGATTGAGCCATGTCCGTCCGTCTGTCCGTCTGTCTGTCTGTACGCACGATAACTCGCGCAAAAATTGAAATATTTTGATGAAATTTGGAATGCAAGTTGGTATCAAGACTGGAACGGATGGTATTGAAAATGGGCGAAATCGGACCATGACCACGCCCACTTCCCCTATATAGTAAAAATCGGAAATTTTGTATCTCAGTCACTAATAGAGCTAGAGTGATAAAATTTCACCCACGTGTGGAGCTCAGGCCCTTATGAAGAAATTTGGTGAGATTTTGAAAAATGGGCGGTGCCACGCCCACTTATTAAGGGCCAAACATTGAAAGTTTTATATGTCATAACTCAGAAACCGTTGAAGATATATCGATGAAATTTGGTAGGCGTGATGTACTTACTTAGGCAAATGTTTGGACGAAAAATTGCCAAAATCGGTTAACGACCACGCCCACTTTTATATATGGGTATTATAAAGTGGCCTAATAAAAACATTTTAAGCGATATCTCTGTCAAATATAAAGGTATATCATTGAAATTTTATGGCAGGAGTCCAACTGCGGATATAAAACGAAAAGCACAAAAATTTTGGAAAATGGGCGTGGCACCGCCTCTTTTTAGAAGCAGGAATATACGAGATTTCTGAGCCCATAACTCGACAAATAATTTAAATATAATGACGAAACTTGATGTGTACACTTTTATTAGCCGTGGTAATACATGTTCAAAATTTTAGCGAAATCGGTTGGAGACCACGCCCACTTTTATATATGGGAACTATAAAGGGGCCTAATAAAAATATTTTAAGCGATATCTTTGTCAAATATAAAGATAATTCATTCAAATTTTGTGGCATGAGTTCCACAATAGACCGGAAACAAAAAATAGAAAAATTTGGAAAATGGGCGTGGCACCGCCTCTTTTTAGACAAAGGAATATACGAAATTTCGGAGCCCATAACTCGACAAATAATTGAGACATTAACACGAAACTTGGTTTATACACTTTTCTAACTTGTGCCAATAGACACGCAAAAAGTTATTCAAGTCGGTTTATGACCACGCCTACTTTTTAACAAAGATATTTCTGGAACACCCTTGGGAATTTGTAACGTGACATCTTTATAATTAGAAGTCATAAAGGAATGAAATTTTGCACAAAGAATAATATTCATATGCTTAGTGGGATGACTGATAAAAATGTTGAAAATGGGCGTGGCTACGCCCACTTTATGCAGCACTCGCTTTATATAAAATACACCGTGTTTTCATCAAACGCAAACAAACAATGAAAGCATACAGCTGAGTATCTAATGTTCGATTCCACTCGAACTTAGGCTTCCTTACTTGTTTTTAAAATATTTTTAAAAGGTATAGCATTTTTTTTTAAATGTTGAAATATTTCAACCCATTTCCTATCGACTAGATTTCCCCCTTTCAGCCATTCCTTCAGTTTGTTTGGAGTGACATAATTCTTAATACATGTCAACTCATCAAATAATTCGCTGTCATTGATTTTAGTCTGGGTTATCTTTTCCGAAATATAAGTAAAATTTCTTTCAACATCATGCCAAGATGGAACTGTACGAAAAAGTACCCATTCCATCATTTCGACCTCTTTATACGCTTGATCCCACTGATTTAAATAATCAGCGCAATTAATGTAAAAACTTAAATCTACAGTTCCTGATTTTTCCAACTCTGAAACTATTTTCGTCATCATTAGCGGTAAAAAAATGCCATCTCTTCGTTCTGCGATTTTTAATTTAAGGTCTTTTATTAGTAAAGCAACTTCTACCATACAAATATTTTGCGATTCAATTTATGTAATGTAATTATGAAAAATAGATGCTTGGCAGTGGGTAAACAGAAGCCACATTTCTGATCTTGAATTTGTCTGTAATTTATGCCAAAAATACAAAAACTACTAAATTTACCTCAATGTGAACATGCTTCTGAACCAGCTGATTAATAGTGATTGCTAAGTGATATCGATAGAAACCTACATTTTGATCAGAAAATGGTTGCCGCTGTAAAACAATTTTGATTTGCATAGTGGATAAAAACAGAACAAAAAACAGAACATATTAAAAAAACACAACAATTTGTTGGTTTTCAGAGAAAAAAAAATACGCAGAACAAGCGCCTGAAAAACAGAACTGTTCTGCTAAAAACAGAACGGATGGTCACCGTACCTATATTGAACACTATTTTTTTTTTTGTTTTAAGTAAATTTTCGCTAAAACATGTTAAAAGGATTATAAAATAAAGCTGTTTACATGCGTTACCATGGTTCCATATACTTGTTTTAAAGAAATTCATGCATCAAAATAAGGAAAAATTTCTTAATTGCCATTCCCAACTTGTCCTCGTTTTGAAGATGGCGTCTGGATCGCAGATCCCTTCTGCCATTAGTCTTGCTTTAAAAATCCTCTCTAACTTTTTCGTGAATCTTTAGTTCACGCTTGTTTACTGCTCTTGCTTGGTGTTTCTAAGTTTTTTTTATTTATTCCCCATTTCCAGTCCTTTTTTGAACTCCTCCTTTTCGTTTTTATGATAAATTTTGTGCTGTCTAATAAATAGCATGTCAGTGACAGCAACTACAACTACAAGTGCAACTGTCAACAACGGCGGCGGCGAATCAATTTCCAACAGAAGAAAACGGAACTAAAAATAGAACAAATTATTTATGACTTCTCATGCGAGTTTGACGCCGACACTTTTTGTAATGCGTTGACAGGTTGCATGAGTGTTTTTGTTGTTGTCGTTTTCCCGCTTTACTATTTGTAAATGTCATGTTAATGTTTATTAGGTGGCTTGTATGACAGCAAATTGTGATGGTTAATTCGCTAACTTTATGCGCATGCATATGCATTTTCGATTGGAACGTGAATTTATTTTTATATGCTTTTCAGTTGTGCTCTTTGGTATTTTGTTGTTTTAGTTTTGTGGGCTAGTTTCTGAATCAATAATATGGGTTTTACGTGACGGATGTACATAGTATAAGCTACTTCCGACAGATATTACTTGACAGCACAAAATTTATGCAATAAAGTCTTTGGTATCTACTCTGAAAAAAAAAACATTGTACATCTAAAGACTTTCGCTGTTAAATCAACTACTCTCTGCAGTTAAAATGTGCCCAACAACGCTCCGTTGTTGTTTCAAAGGTGCGAGCGTTGTTGATTTAAGTCAATAACGGAGATTGTTGGAAAAAATTTTCACCTAAAAATAAATTTTTGTTTGCATTTTACTCTTCATCTTCTCTCCGCCAGGGTCCCAATTGCAAATATGTAGCCTCCGCTTGTTCTCCTATTCTTCTCCCCTTCTTATCATGCACTGGTTGCTATCTTTATTTCTTATTCCGATTTTTCTTCTTTATTTTATATACTCCTCCGGATTCGAACCATGACATCAACCTAAAATTTTATCCAATCATCACATAGTGGAACATTCAACATTATATTGAATTGTAGTAACCTATTTATACTTCCATTTCCTAAAATGGAATCCATGAATTATTTGAATCATTGTAAAAACAAAATTTAAAAAAAATTGTTCTCATTAGTTTTGTTTACAACGGAAACTGTTGGGTCAAATACTTTTGCCTTTAAATCAACAACGGGGAGAAAATTGTTGCTAAAAATAAACTTTTGTTTGGATTTTTCTCTTCATCTTCTCTCCATCATTATTTTTTTTGTTGGTTTTCTCACCAAAAAATATTTTCTCACAAAAAATTTTTTAAAAGCAAGCAAGTTTTTGAAACAACAACGGCCGTTTTTGAATAAATTGTTGGATCAAAAACTTTGCTGTAAAAACAAATACTTTTGCTGTTGAATCAAAGACGGAGATTCAACAGCCGAAAGTTGTTGGTTTAACTACGGGTTTTTTTTTCAGAGTATTACATGTACCAATTTCACATTTACTTAATGCCTCTTTATAGGCTGTTAACAGTTCAAGTAACTCAGAATCGCTGTTGTGCTGTATCACATCATCTGTGGACTCATCGACGCCACCGATTCCGGATCAATGGTTTACGGAAATCGCCATTAAGTACCTACATCCGTTTAGCAGACTGAAAGAGTCCAAGTGGTCACTTATTGCTAATGTGGCCAAATGCCAAGTCGCTAGTTAGCGACTTCGTTCATCACAGCGGTGTAATACCATTTAGCTAGCAAATTTGCTCTAACGAACTGACTTTACTGATGGACTTTATTCGATTGCCTCGATTGTTCAAACATATCGCATGCTATCGTTGATTTTCCGTCGTATTCGAATCCAGTCGCGAATAGCCGTAAATCGATAAAAAATCTCGAACTCGCCAACGACCTCTTTCGCTTTCAAAGCAACTCTAAAATTTGTCGTAACTACTTGCCCATCACAAATCGAAATGAACTTCCACTCGGAACAATCGCAAAAACATTTCGATTGTGCAATCGAGCAGCATGGTTGCGTGATTTTGATTTGGCTGCATCACGAATCAAAAATATTTTCTGATTCTTGATTTAAAATATTTTCAAATAAAAGATAATTTTTATTTGTGATTCGTTTCACAGAAGAATCGGAAATACCCTTTGACCAAAGTATTTTCAAATCAAAGATAAATTTGATTTGTGATTCATTTCTCAAAAGAGTCAAAAATATTTTTTGATTCTTGATTCAAACTTGATTTCAAATCAAAATTATTTAGAATAAAATTTTTGAATTTTAGAATCAGATTTTTGATTCGAATCAAATTTTTTATTCGAATCAAAAATATATTTTGAATAAAGAATCAAACAATATTTTTGATTCTTTTGAGAAATGAATCACAAATCAATTTAATATTTTATTTGAAAATAGCTTGAATCACGAATCAAAGGGTATTTTTGATTCTTTTGTGAAATTAATCACAAATAAAAATTTATTTGAAATTATTTTGAATCAAGAATCAAGTTGATTCTTTATTTGAAAGTTAATTTGAAATCAAAATTGATTCGAAATCACGCAACCTTGCCCCGAGGAGCCAGTCAATTTTTGACTCGATTGTGACTTTGCAACGATCGGAATTCTCGCGATTGTCTAAGCATCTCGTACTCGCCGCTCACTGGTATTCGTTAGTGCTGGAAGCGATATCGATATAATATCGATTCATCGATGTTTTTGAACTTTTTCGATACATCGATATTTTTTTTCCGATATTCGATATATCGACGGTCATGGATCCATCACTGATAAACGCGGAAAGAAGCTGGTGAAAGGCAGCATTGCCGTTTTGTGGGTAATTCCCAAAATTTGGAGATTTTTTTAAAATTTGATTCCTATGTAGAAATTCCTGTGTTTAAAAGTAATGTAAATACGAACATTTTTTTTAAATGTTCATTGTAGAATTGCAAAATCAAGAAAACCCATTTTAGATTAAAAAATGTTTATTTCTATTTTAAGCACTATGAGATTTTGAACCAAAAACTTATGTTTTTTTTTTCATTAATTTTTATTTTTAATTTAAACATTTTCTTTTTAAATCCCAAATACATTTTAATTCCAAAAATTTAATTTTTAGTTTAAAAAATTTCATTTTTAAAATAAAATTACTTGGTTGAAAACGTGCATTATAAAAATAAATTTTATTTTTGATTTATTTTCTCTGAGTGTAAAAGGTATTTAGAATGCATTATTAATTTGTCTATTTCAAAGCTTTTAGTCTTGAACATGGTTTTTTAAATAACTTAAATGCGAAACATTTCAGTGAACCACTGTAATTGATACCTAGATACTCTTTCTGGCTGGAACAGAATTTACCTTTTTTTTTTTTGATTATTGCATTCCCTTTTTAAAAAAGATTTCTGTTGATAATAAATTGAAATATTTAGTTTAAATGTTTATTTAGTTAATTTTTAGAGTAATATAAATGACTGTCACTCTCGTTCAATTCAGGGCACAATAATGAATGCAGACATTTCGAAAAATAAAGCTGTTATATATAGATATGTTAAATTAAGGTTTATATAAAGTAGAGCTCTCGATTTTTTTTTGAACATTTTCGAGTAGCCCGAACAAATGCTGTTCAAATTCTCGAACACTTGTTTGTTTGTTTATTACCCGTATGTTTGCACGGGCATTTGAAGTTTGTATTTTTCGTTTGTTTATTTTTTTTTTGTTGTCTTCATATGTATTTTTTTTATTTTTGTTTTCCTGATACAAATTTTTTTGTCTGTAAGCTCGAATGCTCGAATGTTTGTACGGGCATTTGAACAACAAACGAGCCTCAGACAAATTCGATCTTTTCGAATTGTTCAATACCCGGGTATCTAGAGCTCTAATATAAAGGTCGATATATCGATAATATCGATGTTTTTTCTCAAAAATATCGAAAATATCGATACTCGTAAACATCGATGTTTTTCCAGCACTAGTATTCGTGCAATGCCAAGAGGCAATGTCAATGACAAGACCATGGTGAATTCGATAAGCTTACAAAAGGGTGTTCTCATTTTGCCTGTGCGCTCTTAAGAGCTAACGAATTCGCTAGTGCTGTACCCCGGGGAATATGGGCAAAGGTATAAATAACTAACCTTAAATAACCGTAAACCTTTTGCCGCGAGTTGACGGTGATTTCCCTACGAGACCATTCATTTGTCGATTTATGCAAATATTCCATTATAGGTATATGTAAGTAGAAGGTGCGTATGTATATCCACTCTTAAAGGATTTAAAATTTTAATTAAAATTCTAAATGATTTACTGAAACACTTTAAAATAAATGAATGTTTGCTCATAATTCCTTTACGTAATCGCTTTTCATTGGTTTACCATTAGACTTGAAGCGCTTACCGAATTGCGGAAAAGCCCATTTTTTTGCTATGAGCAATTGTTTTTAAATGCCAAAATGTTAAAAATTAATTATGTATGTATTAAACAATATTGTTTGTTTCAATATGTATTTCTAAAATAAAAAAATAAAAAATAGTGGAAAAATTAAACAGGAAATTTAGCATTTTAAGCAAGTGACTAACGACTTTAGCAAAATAATTTACTCATACCTACATACATATGTATGTATGTACATCATAAAATATATAACCCCCCCCCCCCCCCCCAATTTTATGAAGTAGCGCATAGACACATTGTATATACATATGTACATACATATGTTTACGTCTATGAGGGTGTGTTATAATAAATCAAAAAAGCAGGCAGTACTATGTGAGTAAGTAGGGACAGTGCGTTGTCTCCCGCAGGAATAAACTTTTATCGTCCGACAGCCGCATGGCATTAACATTTGCCAAGGCGCATGTTTGGTGGCAAACTGTCGCATTATGCAAAGTCCATTGCCACAATCATTTATGAATATTAAAGCAACATAATGTAAATTTCTTTATGTTAGCTACGAAAAATAAAATTAAAGTTGAGCTGAACAGCTTTTAAGTATGAAACATTCACCAATTTACATATGTAGTTAGAGCTGACTACGAAAAGGCCACTTTTGCAATTATTGTTATACTAAATTGGCATAGCAAAAACTTGTGGGCATTCCTTTAATTATAACTAGTATCGCCAGTGCTCGAAATTCGACCATGCAATTTATTTTTTCAACTTTGTATTGGTACAAAAATTAATCCTTTTTGCGGAGATAAGCAACACTTTCCAAATTCCAGTTGTATCGCAACACTGATTTGCCCTTTTGATCACGGTCCGACGCGAAATCATGGTCAAAATCAAGGCAGATCTAGGAAGATAGGCCCGGTGGCGAATTCAGAAATTTCCCATGTATTTTGTTATTGTAATTGGTAGAGTGTAATGTCAAAATGATATTTCGCC
Organism: Urophora cardui; assembly: GCA_960531455.1. NCBI lineage: Eukaryota > Metazoa > Arthropoda > Insecta > Diptera > Tephritidae > Urophora > Urophora cardui. The sequence goes on from OY482671.1 coordinate 108,506,512, forward strand.
GTGGTTAAAATCTGAATTCGCTTGGGGCTCGTCCATTTCTATTGGCCATGATGTGAATTCGCTTTGATTTTGACATTACACTCTACCTTTGTAAATAAAAAAAGAAGTTTTTCAATTCGCCGCCGAGCCTACCTGTTCGATATGCCTTGGTCAAAATTAAAATTACTCAGTGCTCTCCCGCCCTCTCTCATTTTTCGCTTTAATGGAAAAGCAATAGGAGATATTTGGCCGCGTTGATTTTGATCTGAGCGTAAACTGGGCCAATGCATATAAAATAGAGAGAGCGCTTTTAAATTAAAGCGACTCTTCAACTGTGTTTACGATATTTGTAAACACGTTTACGATATCTATTTCTCTTAACTAAAAATTTTATTTATTAATTATAAACAAATTAAATAATTAATAGAAAAAATTATATGCCTATGCATTGCTCCTGACTCATGCGAACACATCCATATCAATTTTATGTGGATATGAGTATGTTAAATGTGCTAAACAGCCTGGCAATTGTTTATATGGAAAAAATGTTAGCCTATTAATATATAGATTATTGGTGCTTAAAGTTAGAACACTCTTTGCATCATCACTAGTTAGGAAGACGGTTCTTCTCTTTGCAACAGTGATGCCAAGTGTAGGGAAAAGAGGCTACATGTAGGGAAATTCGACCTCAAATTTGCAGTGTAGGGAAAAAAGGACAGATTTTCAAAAATTAGCTGAATGTAGGGAATTTTTTAAGTTAAAAATTTTCGTTTCCTTTGCACCGAATTAATTTTTTCTAAGAACCTAAAATTTTTTATTACGTACAAATAAAATATTTCTGCATCCTTGAATGCAATATTTCAAAATTGTACTTTGTTCTGATCTGGCAATATATTATTTTACCTGCTTACAGTGCCTCGGAGCAAAAGTTTTTTTTTCGTTAGCTTCGTTCACAGAAAAACCCCTAATCCAGGGTTGTTGTTGTTGTTGTAGCGGTACTAAGCCCTGCTTAGCCGATGAGTTCTGCTCACAATTTGTCATCAATTTCACTTAACGGAAGACCCAAGAATATTGCAGCTTATTTTGGGCTTGTCCAGAGGGTCAAGGGTGTTAAGTTAGTTGGTTTCAGGTGGCATGCAAGGAGGTGCTGTGTAGATGTCCGTTTATATGTGTCTTTAATACCGGGGAGAGGAGAGATATCCGGCGATAGGATTCTCCTGCATTGGCTAGCCTCCCCGGTTTAAGTATGGGAATGATCCTTGCCATCTTCCAAATGTTGGGGAGATGTTTTAGCATCAACATGGATATGCCGTCTGGTCCGACTGATTTTGAGGTTTTGGTATTCTTTATGATTTCCTGAATGTCCGTAGGGGAGAGAGCAAGAGATGTGTCGTTGTTTGTAATCCAGGGTGTTATGCGCTTCCGTGCCCATTAGATGGTTTGCAGTCAGGGGTAACCGAAAAGCCGTTAATACATGAAATTTATTTGGAGTAAACTAAAATATTTTATAAACTGACTCAAAATTTTATTAAAAAACGAAATAAGGATTAGAGATGAGCGAAATTGCGATTTTTCCATATCTGGATTTCGGTGATTGCTATTTTTAAATCACTGCGATTTTAAACTGCTATAACGATTGCATGGACTGCTATAAAATCATCAGTTACCGCTAGAGATTAATTTTGCGATTTCTGAGCGATATAACCTGTCTTCACTTTATGTTAACAAAATGATAGCAATAACAACGTATTCCGCAGTAATTTCGCTGTTTGTAAACATTTTTCAAAGATAAATTGTAAATTCAATAATTTTTTTTTTTTCCTTTATTTCTATACTAGAGGTTACCCGCGGGTTTCACACCACGTGCTTTTAAAAATATTAGCATATTGAGTTAGTCTAAAAAAGTTACATAGAAAAATATCATTCTTGACGTCAAAGATAGTTTTCTTATTTTTTTTGTCCGTTGAGTACGTAATTATCTCATATGCCCAACACCAATTTTCAGTACCCTACTATAAATATTTCAAGAGATTTTCGCTGTAAAAATTTCAGTCTGTATGGGAGGTGCCCATCCCTGCTTTACCAAGACCTAGCGTTTTTACCCGTTTAATACATAGTTATCTCACATGCCCTCACACCAGTTTTCAGTACCCTACTACAAACATTTCCAGAGATATTCGCTGTGAAAATTTCAGTTTGTATGCGAGGTGCCCATCCCTGCTTTACCAAGACCTAGTGTTTTTCCCGTTTAATATATAGTTATCTCACATGCCCTCACACAATTTTTCAGTACCCTACTACAAATATTTCCAGAGATATTCGCTGTGAAAGTTTCAGTTTGTATGGGAGGTGCCCATCCCTGCTTTACCAAGACCTGGCGTTTTTACCCGTTTAATACATAGTTATCTCACATGCCCTCACACCAGTTTTCAGAACCCTACTACAAATATTTCCAGACATATTCTCTGTGAAATTTCAGTTTGTATGGGAGGTGCCCATCCCTGCTTTACCAAGACCTAGCGTTTTTACCCGTTTAATACATAGTTATGTCACATGCCCTCACACCAATTTTCAGTACCCTACTACAAATATTTCCAGAGATATTCGATGTGAAAATTTCAGTTTGTATGGGAGGTGCCCATCCCTGCTTTACCAAGACCTAGCGTTTTTACCCGTTTAATACATAGTTATCTCACATGCCCTCACACCAGTTTTCAGTACCCTACTACAAATATCTCCAGAGATATTCGCTGTGAAAGTTTCAGTTTGTATGGGAGGTGCCCATCCCTGCTTTACCAAGACCTAGCGTTTTTACCCGTTTAATACATAGTTATGTCACATGCCCTCACACCAATTTTCAGTACCCTACTACAAATATTTCCAGAGATATTCGATGTGAAAATTTCAGTTTGTATGGGAGGTGCCCATCCCTGCTTTACCAAGACCTAGCGTTTTTACCCGTTTAATACATAGTTATCTCACATGCCCTCACACCAGTTTTCAGTACCCTACTACAAATATCTCCAGAGATATTCGCTGTGAAAGTTTCAGTTTGTATGGGAGGTGCCCATCCCTGCTTTACCAAGACCTAGCATTTTTACCCGTTTAATACATAGTTATCTCACATGCCCTCACACCACTTTTCAGAACCCTACTACAAATATTTCCAGAGATATTCGCTGTGAAAGTTTCAGTTTGTATGGGAGGTGCCCATCCCTGCTTTACCAAGACCTAAATTGTTTATCCGTTGAGTATATATTTTTGTATTATTCCTTCACAAAAATTTTCATTATTCTAGTACAAATATTTCAAGAGATATTACGAAAAAAAGGAAAATTTTGTATGGGAGGTGCCCATCCCTGACTTTTAATCAGATTAAAAATATGCCTATAGCAATTACCGGGTGAAAATACCTAGGTTTGCAAAGTTTCGTGAGGATCCGTTCAGCGGTTTTCTCGCCAATTGAGTTTAAACACAATTTCCATTTCACATTTATAATATAAGATACGTATGTGGTCTGCTCAAAAGTATAAACAAAAAAAAAAATTTATAATGCTTTTGCGACTGCGATTCACATAGGTGAATTGCTTACTTGCTACATCGATAGCAGTTCCCAATAAGTAGTGAACTGCTATTTTGAAAAAGTGATCGCAATTGCGATTTGCGATTTTTTATTCACAGTGAAAAAATCACCGTTTGCGATATATCGCTCATCACCAAGCATGGGCACCACCACAAGCGAACAAGCAGAGAGCGTGAGCATGTAGTAGTGTGCTTAAAATCGCACAGTGAGGGAAAATTCAAAAATTTTTCGTAACTTCGTGTGTTAATGAAAATTTAATTATATCAGATTTTATAGCATGGAAATAGAGGTTATATTAAAAATAGGTATGTTTCTAGATACAAATTTAATAAAAAATAAATGTTGATTATTATACTTTGGAATAAGCGGAAAAATCCAATTAGCTCATACAGCGATGGTAGATGTGATAGCTATTTCGAAGAAAAAACACTTTCTTCATCATCAGACATCTTCTCGGGAGCACACCAGGCATTGAACCTACGCTCCAACCATCAGTAGTCGAATATTAGCGAAACGCTAAGCACTGCGGCTACCGATGGTCCTGCTGAGCTGTTGGATTTTTCACTTATATATGCCATTGCTCTATTCAATCTAACCTCACTTAGTGTACGATAAATGTTGATTGATTTCGATTCACATTCGAATTAATTGCAATTTCAATATAAAAGCATACAAAATTAACCCATTTTCAATTTTAAAGAGTTGAAAATGGCATAAAAAATTATACTTCATTTGATTTCAAATGGCTACATTTAACACTATTGAGAATATTTAAAATAAAAAAATAATAAATTTCCCAACTAATCTTAAACATTTTAAAAAAATTTCATACATCAGTCGCCCACTGTTGTTACGGACAAAAAAAGGCATCAACCTGCTTCCATCAGTGTTGAAGGCGAACTGAATCGTTTTCTCGCTGAAATAATTATGCTCTGAATTTGTGTACGTATCAGTGATGCCACTAACATATTTTTCCTTGTACCAAAAAACGTACCAAATTGCTTTTAAGAGTATCAAACAGATTTTTTCGTGGTAACAGTCGTAGTAGACAAATGGTTTTTTTTTCATTTATTATATTTTAACGGAAAATTAACTTCAATATATTGCACCATAAATCATAAATTGACGCAACTCAAAATTCAAAAATTTTCAGGAGCCAAACAACTTTTTTTCTTTACAAGCAATGGTGTTGAAACGGCTAAGTATAACTGCTATTTTTCAGTCAAAAGGGACACCGATTGAAAAGTTTTTTTTTGGCAACCGCTAGAGATATGTTCTGTGTACCGGTTTATGATAAAAAACCGATTTCAAAAAATTTTGAGTTGTGTCCCTTAATGATTTAGGGTGCGATATTAACGTTAACAAAAAGAAGAGTATTTAAAAAATTAAAGAAAACAAACCAAAAATTAATAAAATTATCGCGCTTTAAATTAATTTAACTTTTTACATCTCCATCACTCTTTCCATTTAAAACTTGCTTGATACATGTTTGTATATTTATTGAGTAGTGATCAGGGCTCACTAACAGCGGCTTTAGCATGCCATCAGCTGATTTTTTTTCTTCGCTAGGAGCAAGTGCCACAGCACACCAAGGTCAAACCGAGTTACCTTATTCCCTCCATACAATTTGTTTGCTAATTTTGACAACTATTAGCCAAAAAGCTCTAACAAAATACATGGTAATTGTTTGTTGGTGGCATAATGCTACGACCGGTATAATTGGGTCATGCTAGTGATCAATAATTGTTTCGATTTCATAACATCTACGTCTTTGGGATACCTATCGCGTGTTGGCGATGTAACTAATCAACATAATTACTGTTCTTTTAGTGAACGAACAAAAATAATATATAGAAAAATAAAAAATAGATGGAAATAAATAAACATTGTTTTCCCAAACCGTTGCTTTTAAGGAAAAAGTACCAAAAGCAAAAGCAACGTACCAACGTACCAAATCATTTTCAAAGTACCAGTTTTGGTACGAAAGTACCAAAAGTGGCAACGCTGGTACGTATACATTTTTTTACGCTCGCAGCACAAAGAGCTCTCTTTGCCCATGTCCGCTCATCACTAATAAGGATTGATTAGGTCACCTCACGAAACATTGCCAGTCGATGATATATATATTGTACCTGAATGTCTCGAGCTTCTAAATACTCTTCCGAAATCAGCTTCTGAGCGAACAAGAAGTAAGGAAATTTTTCATTTCCTTGAACATGAAAAGAAGGTTCTTGAAAATATACTTATAAACCAGAGGCGGGCGCTTCATACAAGCTGAGAAGCCCGGCTTGCGTACATATTTTCGTTCATTTCATTTTACAAATTTCTTTAAAATCTGGTTATTTTACGTTTTAAATGCGTTTACTATATAAGTTCTCAATAATATAGCCCCCACTGTACATCCGGTGCCTAAAAGCATGCTAAGAAAATAGCGCAAATACACCACCAATCCACCTCACAATGTGTATTTTGTTTGTACAGCCAATCACGACACAGTGAGCATGCTTTAACGTTTCCACACATTGGCTTTTACCTGGCTTTCAAAACAGAATAACATAGCTTGTTTTCTCGCTTTCTCTAAGGAGAAATCAATTGCTTATTTTCAGACTTAAATTGAAAAAAAAACTAGCAAAGCACTTTTTTTATTTTTCACATTAAATTTGTATGCGAATGTGAAGCTGGCTTCGGCATTCAGTATTCACAGCCATATGCATATTTGATTTGATTTTCGTTTGCATGTACATACATACTTATGCACGTAATTTCTTACATGTGCATGTATCAAATACCAGATTATAAAAGCGTTGATTGTGATATTTGGCGACTATTGTCAAAATATCAAGATAATTTTAAAAAGCGACGGAAATCAAAATCGAATAAAATTTCACGACTTTTGGTAATTGGACCTCAGTTTTTCAAACACTAAAGCACCCATTTTTTTAGATATTAGATAATAAGTAAATACACTTGCTACTACTAAAATTTCCGTCGGTATAAGGAAACTAAAAATACCTCTGCGCTTTCGTGTGAGATTTCCCTATAAGTTTGGCGTCATCAATCAATTCAATTGAGTTCTTCCCAATTTATTCTAATAATTTCTTCTCTGCTTTTGTAGATAATTCTGATGGTAAAAAACTTGAATTTACTTTCGACTTAGCCAGGCTTGTTGATATGCTGACCAAAAGTAGCTACAGCTAAAATACCAAAAGTCAAAAACATATGTACCTACATATCTTCATAATATTCATTGTATACCTATAAAAACTTAAAAATTCTTTATCATCCTCATTTTCTCGATTTAATGCAATACATTCAGTTTCATATGTTATGAATATAAACAACAAACCAAATATGCAAACCGAATATAATCAAAGTAGAGCTCTAGATACCCGGGTATCGAGAAATTCGAACAGATCGTGTTTGTTTGAAGCCCGTTGTTCAAATTCCCGTACCAACATTCGAGCTTATACTCAGAGAAAAGGAATCAAAAATAAAATTTTTATTTTTATAATGCACGTTTTAAACTGTCATTTTTATTTAAAAAATAAATTTTTTTAAATTAAATGTGTAGGATTTAAAAAGAAAAATTTTTAAATTAAAAATTAAAATTAATGGAATAAAAGCAAAAGTTTTTGGTTCAAAATCTCATAGTGCTTAAAATAAAAATAAAGATTTTTAAATTTAAAAATGTATTGTATTTACATTATTTTTAAACACGTTTTTATATCTATCAAGAAAAAATATCTTAAGTTTAAAAATATTTATTTTTATTTTAAGCGCTATGAGATTTTGAATCAAAAACTTTCGTTTTTATTCCATTAATTTTCATTTTTAATTTAAACATGTTTCTTTTTAAATCCTAAATATATTTTAATTTCAAAAATTCAATTTGTAATTTAAAAATTTTTCATTTTTAAAATAAAAATGACTTGGTTTAAATCGGGTATTATAAAAATAAAAATTTTATTTTTAATTCCTTTTCTCTGAGTGTACAAACAAAAAAATTTGTATCAGGAAAACAAAGATAAAAAAATACATATGAAGACAACAAAAAAAAAAATAAACGAGAAAACACAAACTTCAAATACCCGAATTGTTCGAATGCCCGTACAAACATACGGGTAATAAGCAAACAAAGGAGTGTTCGAGAATTTGAAAAGCATTTATTCGGGCTACTCGAAATGTTAAAAAAAGCGAGAGCTCTAAATCAAATTCAATAACGGAACGCAATCAGACTTCTAGATAATACAGCAAAGAAAATTACATAAATGACTAATGGTTATGCTTCACACATAGGCTTGCCCAGACAATTTATGCTAGGTCCGCCACTGTTAGAAACATAAAAATTTCTATGTATGCATACGTGGTTTTTTGAATAAAAACTTTATTTGCATCAATTTTGTGTGTGTGTATGTCAATATAGGAAAAATACGGCGTAGGGAAATTTGTAGGGAAAAATTTTGTTAGCGTGGGGAAAAGTAGGGAATTTTTTGGCATGCCGTAGGGATTTTTGGTCCAAGAATATTGGCATCACTGCTTTGCAATGATTTTTTTTTAATGTATTGCAGAACGAATTTCCGTCATCACTTGTCAAGTTTGATTTGGTTAAAAATCGGTTTCGGCGATTTGGCAGTATATTTAGGTTAGGCTAGGTTACGTTACAGCGGCTACTAGTTTCCACTAGTTCACTTTAGCTCAGAAGATCTCATTGTATTACCACGTGAAACCGTAGAGTCCCCTATTCAAACCAACGTGAGTACTCCAATTCTAGTGGAACAAGATCTCCTAGATTCCTAAATAGTAAGCTTCCACTGCTGGCCAATGGCACAGCAGTTGTTTCCGGATCCTCATTAAAGTTAGCATTCATCCTTTTTGCCGGTTTGCCGAGAATTATATGGTCTGTTAATAGGTCAATCTCCAGTGTTAGATCTAACGAGTGCGAGTAAACTCTTTATCAGCTTGGCATCCCAAGTTGGCCAAATGAGCTTTGTGTGATAAGCACCCACTCAGTAAACTTTGCAGCTGTCTCATTTAGTGATCTGCAGCGCTCTTCAATTGTTCTAGACAGCTAGACAGAGAAGATGTAAACGTCTCTTCGTTCGTTTTGCTTTGTTTTCCTGTAACGCCGCTACCTCCGTCTGGAATACGCGGCAGTGATCCGGTGGGCGGAATGAGATTTTACGCCAACAGTTGGCTGCATATACTCATACTTCTCCTTAAATCCATCGGTGTAGAGGTGGTGAGCTTGCTAGGTTCAGGACAATCCCTAACTGATTCATAAATGGTGCAAATTGATTTATCGACACTCAAACATATACTAAAAATACTTTTGCATCATTTTTGAAAAAAAAAAAAAATTCCGGAAACACCATCACACATTAAAAACTATACAAGAGATGTGTTGTAAATAAAAAAATATATAAATAATAAAAACTTGTACTTACTAGATAAATATGTAGTACACATTCAAATTTAATTTTTCAACACCAAATCATCATAAAGATCTAAAAAAATGAGATTTCTTTCTAGTCGGTCTAATGACCATAACTCAAAAGAGCCGAAAAATTATGTTGGCGCCATGCCCACAACAACTACGCAACATTGCTTTTGTCATTAATGCATATTCACATAAATACATTTATCTATATATAAATAAAATAAATTTACTTGTCGGAAAAGTGTTAATGTGCGTTTGTGGCTGGCAAAAATGCGTGGGAGATAATTAAGCAACGCGTTGCTGAAATCTGCAATTCTTTTTTTGATACATATCTCAAAAACAAATGGACGTGCAAACAAATGGCATAGTTTAAGCTACTCAGCTCAGCATTCTGATCACAGTATTTTGATAGGTCTATCACCTCTTCTTCTGGCACTTTCAACCATCGTATTTTACACAAAGTTATAATACCATTTGATGTTCATGAAAGGTATAGAAATATTTGATCTGAGGATGGGAAATGTCTACAGGTTTGCCTATGTGGGTTTCATGCTATGCTTGGAATCATGCCGTTTTCCAGCCAAGGATCCTTTATACATGTTTTTTTTTTATTAATTTGGGCACATTGCCGCTCTAGTTTTGAACTGGTGATGAAATGCAGCTGAACTATCCACGGCCTTTTAAATACTTTTCTAGGTTAGGTCGAAGTGGCTGCCGCAGTATGAAAGAACACCACTTAGTTTTCTAAAATAATATTTAAAACAAAAGCAATAACAAAAAATAACAAAACAACAACAAGAACGAAGTTAATACTTATTATTTTACTGCTTTTCTCATTACTTGTTTTTAAACAACTTTGACCGACTTTACCACGTTAACTGATTTCGCTGATCAGCAAAAAGTCAACCACAAAAAGTTTTTAAATTCACGCGATTGTATGCAAATTGGTTTTGGCAAAATATTTAGCCATGACTGAAAGTTTTTAATTTCATGAAGTAGGTATGTACGTTAGGGTGGGGCGATTTACTAACCTATACCGCGCTATTGAAATTCGGATTCCTCTCATTTTTCTGAGTAGAAAACTCCTCCACGACATTTGTCTAAAATTATTTTTGATGTTCCGGAATTTGGTTTTTATGGACTAAGACGGATTTTTGGAAAAAAAAAATTGGGCAAAAATCGACAAAAAAATAACTAGACCAATGTGCATATCGAATTGAAGCAGAATTTTATGCTGAATCCAGTACTGAGTTTCTGTAACTGAACTCTATCAATAGTTTCGACCGAGTGACGTCATAATGACGTCAATCGATAGATTCTCACTTGCTTTTTAGGTGGTGACAAAGTGTGGAACGTATTAATGTGACGTCATTTTGATCGACAATTTTCGCGATTTTGTTACAGAAACTCACTTCAGATATGAAATCAGAATTAAAATCGGATTATCCGTTTTCGAGATATAGCCTGATATACGGTTATGCAGGCTGAATGCCCAAAATGGCATATTTTTGCGATTATCTCTTGCTGTGTACAATATATCTTAAATTTTTTTGCAAATTTCTTAAAGATAGGTCAATACAACATATGAGCAATATTTTAAAATATGCATTTATCTTCCTGTATAGGAAAACTAGAATGCACTCTTTTTTCCTTTGCCCAAAATCGCGGTATGGGATCTCCATGTTATAGTCATCCGATATCGATGATTTTCGCTGACAGCGCTTTGTGTACAATCAATGCTCCAAATACAAAACTTCAGAATTTTAGCTGCAAAAATTTAAGAGTTATACCCCAAAACGTAAATGTATGCTGTTTGGGACTTCTTTTTTTACTTTATTCAACTCAAAAAAAAAACTCAAGGTTACTCATACGCCATAGCGTACTATTGGAAGCAAAAAGCAAATTTCAGAAGCATAAGTCTACGTTTTAGGGATAACTCTTGAGTTTTTGCAGCTAAAATTCTGAAGTTTTGGATTTGGAGCATTGATTGTACAGAAAGCGCTGTCAGCGAAAATCATCGATATCGGATGACTATAACATGGAGATCCCATACCGCGATTTTGGGCAAAGGAAAAAAGAGTCCATTCTAGTTTTCCTATACCCGAAGATAAATTAATATTTTGAAATATTTCTCATATATTGTATTGACTTTATTTAAGAAATTTGCAAAAAAATGTAAGATATATTGTACACAGCAAGAAATAATCGCGAAAATATGCCATTTTGGGCATTCAGCCTGCATAACCGGATATCAGGCTATATCTCGAAAACGGATCATCCGATTTTAATTCTGATTTCATATCTGGATTCAGCATAAAATTCTGCTTCAATTCGATATGCACATTGGTCTGGTTATTTTTTGTCGGTTTTGCCCAATTTTTATTTCCAAAAATCCGTCTTAGTCCATAAAAACCAAATTCCGGAACATCAAAAATAATTTTAGACAAATGTTGTGGAGGAGTTTTCTACTCAGAAAATTGAGAGGAATCCGAATTTCGATGGCGCGGTATCGATTAATTTCCCTCCATACAAATCGTCCCACCCTAATGTACGTACATATGTATGTATGTATGCAATTATTTTCATCAAATTTTAATGTAAATTTTCTTAAGCCGAAGAGAAATACAAAAAAAAAAACTAAAATTACTTTGGACATTAATTCGGTATTTGTTTGGTTCTTTGTTGATGTAAAAAATGTGTGTCAGGAAGCGCTGACTCACGTTACGTCGCGACGTGTGTCGTTACCTCGTTACCGCTTTCTTCGTGTTGATCGATATTGTGCTTAAAGGCCGACATACAATGTACCATGTGCGACACTAAAAATGTAAGTCTTCTATGGCAATCTGAACATTGACCCCCTTAAAACACCACTAAACCGTCATCAATCGGAACCAAAATTTATATTTGTTATCCTTGGGTATAGAAGTATTAATTTTGGGTATAATATAATTAAAAAAAATATTTTGATTTTTTCACCCTTCATAGAGTTTTCTGAATTTTGAGCTCAATGCGCCACGCCTTAACCGCCACCAATCGGTACCAAAATTTATGTGTGATATCTTTGACCATGTTACTACAGATTAAGGGGGCGATATAGTAAAATATCGTTAATTTGAATTTTAAACGCACTCTAATGTACATACATAGGTAAATACTTATGTTTAGAAAAGCCAAGTGATTTCTAATGGCAGTTGTAATCTTTAGATCAAGGGTGGCCAAGCAATTTGACTAAGGCTTTTTTTTTTGAAGCCATGTTGTTGTGGGCCATAGCGCGCCAAAAGAGCCATTGCCTGAGCACACTTGCTCTAAATCAGTGGTGACCATCAACCGTGCCATACACGTTTGTCCAAAAAACAGTGTTGTCAATGCGCTATGATGCTTAAAAATTATAGAAAAAGGGGAAATTTCTGCTGAGCTGAATAATGTGAAAGATGTTAAAAATGACATAAATAACCCGACATTTTGAATCATTTATTTACCCACAAATTTTATTAGCTCTTGCCTAACACAATTTTGCGATTGTTATTGTTGTTGTTTTTACTACTAAAAATAATAAATACACAGAAAACTGACACATAAAACATTTAAATGCGAGAAGCACTTAAATGTTTACGCGCGCCATTTGAAAACCAAAACACACAATAAAAACAAAAGAAAAACTATAGTAAAATAATTCCATAGCAAAAAGGCATTAAAGTATATACTAGAATAATTAAATTGGAGATTTTTAATTCATTTTCTTGTGTTGATTTAAATTTTTTTTGTTTTGTTTCGTTTCGTTTCGTTTGCTTGTATATAAAAGTTTTCAAGTGGCAAATTTACGCTAATAAATTAGAGTAATGAATATCATTTTTTATATTCATTCATTTGCTTATTTTATATATTTTTTAGTGGGTTGTGTTTTTTAATTGTGGGCAAAACTTGTTTAAGCAGCATTAGGCTATTGAAATTCACACGTTCATACATAAATTTAAGTATCTAGCTTCCGTAGAAAATTGATAAATCTTTTTTTTTATAATACTTCTTTTAAATATAAAACATACGCATAAAATGTTAACTAAATAAACAATTTCTTCACTTTTTCAAACGATTTTTCGCACTCTCTTTTGAGTTAATAGAAAATAACTAGTTGAATCTAAGCATGCATGGTTAATGAAAATCGATGCAGGAAATGGCGAGTTTTCAATAGAATTTTTAGATTATTTATTTGCATACATACATATGTATGTGTGCGGGAATTAATTAATTTTTGTTTGTATGTATTTAAAATACATGTCAAAACAACATGTGAGATATAACATAATAAAAAAAATATTTAATCCAAAACAGATTGAAATAGCTCCTAATCATTGGAAGATTTATATCTTAATGAATGTATAAGAAAAGCAATTGGTTTGTGAGATTTTACTGCCAGTACACGCACACCAAATGTTTTGCGCGCTTATAGGTAGCTGAATCGACTCTGTGCATCACTGGTTTAGAGCAAAAAAAAAACCTGCACTCAAATTGCATTGCAATCACACTTACATATATAAAATTTCAAGCCATTTTGATTGCACGTAATATTGATTGTGATTTCACAAATTAAAATTTGTAAACGTACGCTTGTAATTTTTAGATTGTAATTTATTTATCAAATCAGTCATTTTATTAACTAAAATTAAGGATGATTACAAACAAATATAATTTCAATTCAAATTAAAAAAAAAAATAGCTGCAAAAGAGCTTCATTGCATTTGTTGCTTTATTGATTGCAATGGAAAGTTATTAGAGTTAAAAGTGATTGCAATTTAAATTAATTACTTTTATAACTAATTGCAATTGTAAAAACAATTAGTTAACAACTAATGTATTAAGAAATGAACTTTAAATTAGCGTAATTAAGAATATGTAACTGCCAACAGAAGTTGACTAAATCAGTTGTTTCAATGACTTTCATTACATACTTTTGCAATTGAAAATAGAGTGCAATCAATAAATAAGCTTAATGCGATTATTATTAAAAATAACGACAATCATAACTGATTGCAATTAAATAATTTTCGATTATTGCAATTAAATAAACTCTTCTTCGCTGTTAATTGTAATTGCAATTGTTTTATTGACTTCAATGTCATTTTAATTTAAAGTGAAAGCAATTTTAAAAAATTAGCTTAAAATGGTTTGCAATCAAAAATAGCCACAAGCAGAATCTGCCTTAAACAGTTGTTTATTAATTAAAGTTTAATGCGTTGCAAAATGTATCTTCCGACCTTTGTCTGATAGCTCTGGCAGGCTTTCGGGTTCATCTGCGTCATACAAATATGAAGCTAAATTTTGACCGATTTAATACCTAAACGGTACACTCTAGCGCATACATGGCCACCCAATGGCTCCAGTGACTCCGTTTGTCTCCCAACAACATCGCTGTGGCTCCGAGTGGCTCCCAACAACAAGCAAATCAATTTCGACAGAATAACACACATTTCTTTTTTTCACAGAAATCGTCGTCGCGGCGAGCACTCCAACCTAACGGTCCAGCTTCGACCGACATTCATTGTGTAGTTACGTCTTCATACATACATACATATGTACATATGGTTGTACATTTATAGTTTTGTTCGTTTACGGATATTTTTTGATGTTTTTCGAAAACTTTTAAAAACAAACACTTTGTCGCCGTTTTTTTACGCCAAATCTCCAACAGAAGAGAACCAACTGAGAGAGAAAACTGACATTTCAGTTTGTGAGAAGCTGTTGAATTCTGTTGGACACATTTTTGCCAACAGCAATTTTCCAACAGGAAAACAGCTGATCAAACAACAGCTGACTTGAATTTTTGCAAGTAACAAGATTTGCAAAATATACAAATCAATTATAAAATTGGAAAAATACACTAAATTGGCAACAAATATGGATAAATTAAATATGCAAAATAAGTTACATACTTTTTGCGAAGTATTTATATGCATATTATGTACCTTAGTAAATTGTAATCTCCTTTGCGGGAATATATATTAACGGGGCCGCTGTGGTGCAGTGGGGAGTGTTGTGGCCATTGTGGTGTGGCGGACAGTGGCTAGTCTGCCATACCAGAGGTCATGGGTTGGATCCCCAGCCTGGATAGAGGGAAAATTTGTATATAATGATCCACGATCCGATAACAATTAATTTTCCAGAGGGTAGGGGTGGTCTCACAGATCACAAAAAACAAAGTACTACCCTCCGGACGCTTATAGTTCAGGAGACATTCCTTGTTAAATTAATGTATGTATGTGTAGAACATCTTTCTGCGTTGGCGGCTTTTGGCCGCGCTTCAATAAAATTACCCTCAGCCGGCAGAATTCTCTTTCTGGATTAATATCCATGGAGCAATCCACAGTTGTTTTGTATAGAACACCTTTTGCCTTCAGCCGCGCTTTACAAAAATAACCCTTAGCCGGGAGAATTCTATTTCTGGAGAACTTTAATATTATAATTTAATAATAGTTGAAAGTGTTAAGATAAGATGAATTATCATCTACAGAATATTTCCTGAAAGTTTCACTGAGCCTGGATAGACAACAAATTCTAACTAAAGCCCAATTATTCGGATTTTAAAAATAGCAGCCACTCTAGGCAGTGGGTGGCACACCCTCCGAGAGTAGTTCTGCAGTGGGTCGACTTCAGTATAATGCGCCCGCCGTATTTATTTCCAAACCACTGGAACTTTCGGGAAATCTTCTATGGATGTTAATTTTACTAATTATAACACTCCCGATTGCTCCGCAGATATAATTCGAGAAAGGAAATTTTGCTGGCTGGGGCAAATGCCGCCAACGCAAAAGTTTGTTCTACTCAAAAGTACTGTGGATCGCTCCATAGAGGGTTATTTTTTTAAAGCATGGCCAGGGCCGGGTGCATTAAATTGAAATCTCTTCTGCGGGGCAGCAGACGCGAAGACATACTGCGGTGGAAAACAGTATGGACATGGGTACAAAGAAAAGCAATTGTTAGTGTGATAATTATTACAATGAAATCCTATTTATTAGATAGTAACAGCGAACCCCAGCGGGTTAGGGGGTCTAGAATATACCCGTTGTAAGGAATGCCTGTCGTAAGACGCGACTAAAATCCACCGGCCTAGAAGGTTGATTATGGCCAGAAAAAATCGTTCGCACGACAGTCGGGCTAGTGTCAGAAGGGACTAGTACCCGAGCGTGCCGGATTTATCCGGCAAAGGACTGTCACATCCCCTACACTCCCCAAAACCTTCGGGGAGTGTCTTGGTGGCTACAACAACAACAACATGAAGTTAATTGTATTGCAGATACATACATATGTGCATATATCTCCACTGTTTTCAGGCAGAATTGTAACTCCATTAGCATTTATATAGAACAAACAGTGCCGATTTATTGTAAAAGAGAGTTCCGGATGCATTTCCGAACTTCAAAAAATCTTTTTGCGAGCCTATGCGAACGATTTTTTAGATTGAGGAGGTTATCGCAAGGTGACAAAAGACTGACCAAAACGAAACCCATAACGAATCAAAAGAAATTAAATAAGACAAAAACTATGTTTTATTTTATTATTTTTATATTATATGTCCATATATACATAATTAACAGCAATAATTTCCACCAATTTTATTATCATTTTAATTTTAATCCTTTTTATCCTTTGAATTTGGGGCTTGTGAATGTAAATAAAAATCAGCTGTTTGCCAAAGCTGTTGAACTCTGCAAATTTTGTGTTCGTTTACCTCTTACGATATTTTTCTCTTGTGAGAGGATAGGTGACATATTTCTCCAACACCTGGCTGTTGGAGGCTGCTGAGTAAATGCTGTTGGAGAAAGTACGCGAACAAAGCTTATATCTGCTACCTAGTTCATGTTATTTAGCAAAATATTTGAATGCCTAGCTGCAGCATATCTATACATATGTATGTATGTAGGTACATTGTACATTTGTTCTTTTCAAAAAGAATAGAAAGTGCTCATGGAAGTATGATTTTTTTATGTATGTTGTTGCAATAAACCGATTTTTGGCAAAATAATATTTTTATAACTCCGAGAAGAAGGTTGTTGCAATTTTTATTGATGTTGTTGTCGTGTGGCTCCCTTATGCTTAATTTGTGGCCACCTATGCTCTAGCGCACAAAATTTAACCCTAACAATGTTACGTTTGTCATTTCTTAGAACAAAAACTTAAATAAGATAATAGAAGCGTTAGTAACCGAATACGGAATAATAAATCAATCAGAGTTTGCTCGAAAAACTCAACACAATGCAAAATGTGTTTAAGCCATAAAAATATGTATGTATGTAAATGTTTCAGAGTCTGAAATTCAGCCAAACATAGCACTTGCAGTGCAGCCTTCTTTTCAATAAAAAAAAAAACAACAAGCAATTAAAATTCAAATTGGTTTTTCCTCTACAAATAACATTGGTATGTATGCATGTATGTAAATGCTTTCATTGAACAGCTCTACTCACCAGTCCACCCACACCGCAATAAATTGACAATGAGACCAGGAGGCCAATATGATTCAGTGCCGATTTCCATTTCATCAACTTCCATCGACTGCGACTGCCCTTACAACAAAGGCCACCATTAGCATCAGCGTCTTTTTGTTGCTCCTCGTTGGTGCGCACATCCAAATGTTTCAGCTTTTCTAAAAGCTCTGTATTGGCATCATCGGATGGATCGAAGCCGGCCATAATTTACAAGGTTTTCTTTGAATTCAGTGTGTGTGTGTGTGTGTGGATGTTTTTATTTTTGATCTACTTACATACATACATCCATATATATTTTTTCGATTTCTTTGATGATTTTTTGTTGGCTTTTTTATGATATGAACACTTAAGACACAGTTACTTACATCCTTAAGTGGATAGTGCACATACGCGTTTCTATACATACATGTTTTTTATGGCAATGCATATGTATGTATGTAAGTATATTTTACTACTTCAGCATATGGACGTAATTCTCGTTGCCGTCCTCTAATTTCATGCAAATGATTTAACTTGTTATTTTTTCTTAGTGTTGGCGTTGTTGTTGCTGTTGACTCTTGACTGTTGTTTGCTTGATGCTTTGATTTTGGTTTTTTGATTATTATTTTATTAGCTGCAAATTGTTTGACCTTTACATTTACATAGTACATATATTTACTTTTATTTTACTTTTTTCTTATTTTTTTTATTTTTTTTTTTACTTTATTTTACATTTTTTTAAAGCACACATTTGGCGTGCATTAACTTATGGCATTCAGAGTACTCTTTGCGCGTTTTTTTGTTGGTTGGAGCACATATGTATGTATGTGTGTATGTGCGTATGTATGTGTGTAATTTGCTACTGTTGAAATTTATTCATTTGTGTTTCAATATAAAACACTTTATTTTACTATTTTTTTTTATTTTTACATCCTTTCATTTTTTCATTTTAATAAACCTTTATATGAGCAGTAACTAGTGCGTGATATGCCGGGTCGTATGAGTAACATTTTACACTTGAACACAAGCTTCGTAGCTCATCATCTAAAATCAATTATAAAGGTAGGTATAGGTTAAGAGCAATTTAATGATTTAAAACTGTAATGAATATTAATTAACACATGTTTTGTTTTTGTAATTTTTTAGATTAAATAGTACGTTTATTTTAACATTTTTAATGATTCAATTGTTAATGAAATTAAAAAGGTACATTAATTAATTGAATATTTAATTTTAATTGCATAATTATTTTGATTTTTTTTTCAATTATTTTTCGATTTTCTTAATGGCATGATAAATATAATTATTTGATCTTTTTCAATTATTTTTTCGATTTTTTTAATGGCCGATTAAACAATTAATCGCTTAATTATTTTTAATTTTTGTGTAGATTTATGTTTTACTTCAGCTTTTAAATAATACATTGTAAGTAAGGCTTCACCTTTTTCAAAAAAAAAAATAAAAGTAATCACATCGACGTTTTATGCAATAGGGATTTAACTCAAAAAAATTTTTTTTTGGGGAAACGCAAATAAAGTTTTATAATTTCAAATAGTTTCCTTCTACGGCTAACTACAAAATCACTTCTATTTCCGCCATTTTTATCTTTTTGATTATTTTATAAGACTAGACTCAAAGGCACTAACCAGTTATTGAAATATATGGCAAAATCCCAGAAATCGAAAATTTCGAGTTAAATCCCTATTCCATAAAACGGGCGATATGTAAAAAAGAAATAATCGCATAATTGAAAAAAAAATCAAGCAATTAAAAAAGCAAGGAAGAAGACTTCAGGAAGGAAGAAGACTAAGAAGCTAAAGAAAAAAATCACGAAATTCGTCAAGATGTCGTCAAGTGTGCCGTGTCGCGATCTTTGTAGAAAATCGGGGAAGATAAAAAAAATCCTTATAGCTGAATAAGTCACAATTTTTACACTAGCCAACCCAAGTTGTTTGTTGTTGTTGTAACTTATACTTTTTAATTTAATATCTCGTTGTTTTGGGTAAAATAAATATCGTGTGCGACTGCTGTGTTTTTTGCGATTTTTTTTTTGAGACGTATTCCCTTTAGATGCGTCTATTGTCTGGGGGAGTACATTTTATTACTTTTTTTTATTGTCAAAATGTTTGTTTGTGTGTTCAATTTATGCACTTCTTGACAATTTTTATTGTTTTTTTTTTCATTATTGCTTTCTCTAATTAAACACTTTTTTAAGCGTTTAAAATTCAGACTGTGCGTGGGAAAACCACGAACTACCTTGAACTAAATCAATTTATGCTCGAATACAATTTACAAAAGTTTTCATTTTTACAAATGTGCACAAACGCACATAATTATACATGTACAAACATGAAAACTTCACATTAATTAATTTATTTTTTTACATTAATGACACTTTTTTAGTGTGTGGAAGCGTTGGCATTTTTTCATTATTTTATTTTATTCACGATTTTATTCATAACTTTTACTATATACATATGTATGTATATGTACATTGAGGTACATATTTCGAAATTAAAACATCACAATTTTATACATACAAAAACTGTGTGCCTTTTTGAAACAAGTTGATATTTTTTTTCCTTGTCTTTTGCAAAAAAATATGATTCACTTCACTTTACTTCAGCGCAATGCTTCCTTCGCAACATTTCCGTACACAAAGCATTTGCCTTAAACAAGCAAAAAGAAGAAAATCATACTCGAAAATCGGGAAAACTCGCGGCGTTCGCGTTCGCATTCGCACCCGCCCACACACTTGTTTTTTGCTGGAAGATACACTTCCGCACGCCACGAAGTCACAGCGACAACTGAAGAGGAAATTCGCATGGAAATTCATTCGTCCTACTTGAGTTGGTTGCTTGATGGGAAAAGTCAAAAGTCCATGTTCAATGCAGCAACAACAACGCAGCACGTAGCAAGCACATTTATTTATATATGTAAATACACAAAAATAAACATGCTTATGTACACAGCAAAGAATTTCATCTAAAAATAAGCGCCCTCCAAAAAAGTTTTTCTTATTGTTGACAAATCAGCTCTAAAAAAGGAGTACGCTGTCATCTCTGCTTCTGTTTGCACTTACTCTGTCTGCTCCTAACTTACTAATACTTATCTAGGCCTTATATCGCATGGCGGATAAGCCTTTGGAATGAGGTGTGCTCTCAGAGAGAGTGAGAGAGTACTCCTTATGACCTGATGACATCAACACAGGAAATTCAGCCATATTTTAAGCCATACGCCATACAAAATTGCAACCCTTATAATTTCCAGGCCATATTTCGTAAACCTTTAAATTTGCTATTTTAATTCTTAAATAAGGCTTAGTTTTTTTGGCGGGCGTTTTGTAAGCATTCAAATGTAAGCAAAACACTTACTTTGACATTTCCAAAAACGTCTCAAAGTAAGCCTTTTGTAATCGAAACGGTCGCAAAGACTGCACCCATATGCCGTGCTTTGCTTGAGCAAGTCCTGGCAAAATCGAACCACGCTCGCCCAATTTCAAGTCAGACGCGTTAGCCACTGTGCCATCGAGCCGCTTGCATAAAGCGTGTCAAATGCTGCACTTAAGTGGCAGATATACGGCTGTAGAATTTGTGGAAACTGGCAGCTAGTTCACCACAATCGAAATCGTGCCAATAAAGGAACTAGTGAAAACTGTAGAATTTAGTAGGTACTAGTTCGGAACTATCGAAAATGTGGTGCAGAGGGTGAGTTTTTCCCTACGGGGTTTAGCTGTTCTTGGCATGCACACATACAAATTGATGATGTAGATGTTTTGGAAAAGTGTGCATTTTCCAAAATTTGCCTGTAGGGAAAATCTCTAGTTCCGAACTAGGTCGCCTCTAGTGCATTTTTCGACACTACTAGTGCGAGCTAAATCTCTTTTGCATGTTATCAACTGGCGAATTTAATACGGCGATGTCCTAGGCGGTGTCAATTGTCACTCTCTGCACTACATTTTCGATAGTTCCGAACTAGTACTAAATTCTACAGTTTACACTTGTTCGTTTATTGGCACAATTTCGATAGTTCTGAACTAGCTACAAGTACCTACAAATTCTACAGTTTTACATCTGCCGCTTAAGTGCATTGACACACTTCATACAAGTGGCGCGATGGCCGACTGGCTAACGCATGTGCCCTTCAATCTGAGGGGCGCGGGTTCGAATCCTGTCGGTGTCAAGGTGGATGATAATTTTTTTTTTAACAAATTTTTTTATATTTTTTTATTTAATACAAATTTACAATAATATTTAAAAAGTAATAAAATAAAAAAAAATTAAAAACAAGCCTGAGGGATTGGAAAAGCATAATTAGGGGAACATTTCGTTTCATACAAGATGTAAATAGAAAACTTTTTATATAAAATGCTTCACTAAACATCTGAGAATTGCAGAAATATACAAAGCCGACGGCAATTGAACGAACGAAAAATTTTCATAGAATTTTTGTCACTTCAAAATTACATACAAATCAAAGTGTGTCTTATAATGGTCACGCAATTCGCTCCTTCTGAACTGGTGAGGGTCTAACTACTATTGATGTAGTTCCCTTTTGACACCTTTTCGCTAGTTCGGAACTAGAAATTTTGCTCACTAGTTATTGAGTTCCCTGCAGGGTTATTGTTTGTTTAATATAATGCTAATACAATGGCGCTATTATAACTCTGACGAGTTTTATGGCCGAGCTTCTCTCCCAATTCTAGGTGTGCTCCTTTTTGTTTTTCCTACTAATTGGGTGGACCTACAGTTTTATGCCGGCTCCGAACGGCGAATGCATTTTTTGTGAGAAGCTTTTTCATGGCAGAAATACTCTCGGAGGGTATGCCGCCCACTGCCGAGAGGTGACCGCTGCTCTTAAAAAACCCAATAATTGGATTTTTACTAATTAGAAAAATTTTTTTTTGGTGTTTGCTCGGACTGGGGTTTGAACCCGAGACCTCTGGCATAGTAGGCGAGCACTCTACCCACTGCACCACAGCGGCCACATTGTTTGTTTGCTTGTGTACACATGTGTGTGTATGTTTGCTTTACATTTTTTGCCGCAAATAAACACAACATGTTGCTAGAGCATTAGTTGCATGTTTGATGTTGCTGAGGTTGATGTTGCAAGCACGTGTAATGTTAATTGTTTATATTTTGTGTTACTTTACGTGTAGGCTAATCCGGTCTATTTTGAATTTAGGTGCAAATAATAAAAATAATTATTTCACCTGCTTCCCAACGTTTCGCTGATCAATGTCAGCATCTTCAGGGGCATTTATTTCTCTATTTTTGACAAAAACAATAAACAAAATTATACACATTAATAAAAGAAGAAACAACAAAAATATATAATAAAATTTTTGTGAACAAAGGAATTTAAAACGAAAATGTACAAATTAAAACTTACTGTTTAAATTTGATTTAAACTTTTTTTAAAGAATTTTTCACACTGAAAACATATAAACCTTAACATAATAATAGTTAATTGTTTTTGCTTGTTCAAATGATTTTCCGCAAATTGTAAGTGCTAATGGTTTTAGCCCTGCTGGACTAATGGCCAAAGCTTTTTACTCAGATCTAGCGCTACAGAGTAACTACATATAGTCGTGCCATACGAAAAGTAGCAGTAATTGTTTAAACGAAATTGATAGTTTTCGTCAACCAAAAGGCGAACTTCCCGCTAACAATTTTGCCAGACAATTTCTGATTCAGACAATTCTGAAAATATTCTGAGTAAAAATTTAAGTATCTGGACAAATCTTTCAGATTTCTTAGGTATTTCTATCAGAAATGTCTGGGGAAATTAATTTTTTCTCATCCGACAAATCTTATAGATATCGGACCGATTTCGTGCAGATATGCCAAAATATTTTCAATTTATTCTTTTCAATTTGTACAAGAAATTTTCTAATTGAAATCAGTACAAGATTAAAAAAATTAATAAAACAAAATGTGTAATATAAAATATGCATACATATGTATGTACATTAGGCCGTCTCGCCTTATATGGACCAAAAAAAAAGCAGGGACCGTAACGATTATCATTTTTATAAAAAAAATCATTTTTAATCGTTATAATTTGATTTTGATTTTTTCGATGAAATTTGATCGATATTTTATGATTTTTATTTTTTCGATCAAAAATAATTGTTATTACTGGATCTAAATTTTTCCTATGAAACTTGATCGATATTTTATGATTTTTATTTTTTCGATCAAAAATAATTTTTATTATTGGATTTAAATTTTTCCGATTATAATAAATTCTAAAAACTTGTTTTTTTTTTTGCAAATTTTGTTCTCAAATAGAACTGCGCCAATGTTGGCACAATCGTCAACTTCAAGCCATCAAATATAGGATTCACTAACGTTTGAAAAAGTTTACTATGATCGGAGAAAAAATGAAAAAATATTGATTAAAGTTGATCGGAAAAATTTAAATCCAATTATAACAATTATTTTTGATCGAAAAAATAAAAATCATAAAATATCGATCAAGTTTCATCGGAAAAATTTAAATTAAATAATAAAAATTATTTTTGATCGAAAAAATAAAAATCGTAAATAATGGTTATTTAAAAATTTGAAAAATAAAAATCTTTAGAATGAAGATGAGCTCATATTTGGATAGAATGTGCTAAAAGCATTATGTCGGCATACTTGCATTTTATTGTTAACGAAGTTTTCATAATGATTTTTTCATCCGAAGAAATGAAAATAACGATTAAAATCGGTCCCTGAAAAAAAGTGCACCGTACGCCCCCCCCATATGATTTCTCTGTCGAAAACATTTCTGGAAAAAAAATTTTTTTTGACACCGCTAGATGTCGCTAAATTAAATTTTTTCATATCTTCGGTATTTATGGTCCGATGCCTAAGTTTGATACACCAATCTCTTTGGCGTGAGAGGAGCGTTTCCACTTTCTAATTGCATTAACCTTATGTGCGCTATTGGGGTCACTTCCACCCAGTACTTAGTGTATACCACCTTAATGTAACTTTTTTTCCGGAATGTTAACCGTCGTTAAAAACCGTTAATCTTTTGCAAAAGAAGTATTTCTATCGATTCAGTAGAACGGGAAATAAATCACATTCACATTCTTAAGGGCATCGGAAACTTTTGTGAGCGTTTCATTCATCACGTTCCCGTATATGAGGAATTTCATATCAAAGGCTGAAAAAAACGAACATTTTGAACCCGACCCCTTCAGAATTTGATGAAATTTTGCATAGAAGTACATCTTACCTACCCAAACACAACCTCATTTTTAGAAATTGCATTTTCGAAAAATTGTCGGCGTGGCAAGGTATCGAAATATTCGAAAATATTCGAAAATACTCGAAAAATGACGATAATAGGTACTTTTAAAGTGTGATTACTAGGAAATGGCTTTACCGATTTCAAAGATCTTCATACCATTAGAAAGGTATTGAAATTAGCTTAAAAAAAAATACACTGTAAAATTTTTTTTTGCTTTAGTACACTGAAAAAAATGTTTGCCAAAATAAAATTTGAAACTGAAAAAACACTTCAAAGATCAAGCGATTTTGAAAAATGGGATTTTTTTTAGAAAGGTCTATTTAATATATATAACATATCTGAAAACTAAAATGGCCTCTTTCTTTATTTTTTTTTTTTAAATTTATTTAAGTAAATGCATCTCTTGGCTCTCTTATATTTTGATATAACGCGTAAACTAATCTGTATGTACATACAAAACCAAAATTTTCAAAACCTAAAAAAAAAAATAATGATTCTCATATCCATTCATCACAGCACATTCCCATTCTTTCATCGATTGTTCTGCAACAAAAACCAAGGGCGTAGGCAGGTAGGGGCAGGGGGGCAGCTGTCCCCCCCTGACTAGGTACTGCTTAATATTATAATGGCATCAGAGATTAGTACAGAAATTTACATGTGAAAATAAAACAGTGAGATTTGTTTCAATTCGTGTCTACAGTTCACTAAATATTTTAGCATTAGCATTGATAAGCAGAATCTAAGGCCCGGTTTCACCAGCGTGACTAAAGCTAATACTGATTTCACACAGGCGCACATAGGTAGATTTTACGAATTTATGCGGCCAAAATTGAAAATTTTAAAATTGGTGCAAATACAAAATCCAAAATCGCTCTACGTTTATAATAGACCGGGCGATAATAAACCGGTCTTCTCGGCTTTTATAGACAACCGGGGTGCCCCTGCCGCTAGTCGAAACTTATTATTCTCCCACTTTTTCGATTTTTTATTTTTTACGTATTTTAAGTAACCCATTTTTAAACATAAATATTTTTAGTTTTAAGACATAACTGTAAGTAATAAGTAAACAACATGGATTCGAGTGCTTCAGGTAAATATCATTATTTATTGAAGAACTCGTCAACCTAGCATAATAAAAGACCCCCCATTTTGAAGCTTTTAAGCATATTGCGTTTTCTTGAAAAAATATTGTTCATTTTTTTATTCAAAAGCATTTTAGTTATATTATCGCCTCCGATCGTCTCAAAATTTTTTATGCATTTTAATAGTGGGTAGTCTTTTCTTATGGTTCTGATGAACATCAGCTGCGGACAGGTGCGGCTGGGGTAAAAAAAGATACATTGAAAAAATGTCCAAACAATTTTTTTTTTTTTTTTCATTTTCATCGAAGATTCTCCTGGTTCATCTGGAAAAAAATTAGTTACCCGTCAATTTCTCTATGGAAAAACGCAAAGCCAGAAATTATCAACAATGGATGAAAAATTGGCCTATTTGGAAAATTACCTGTTTTCGTATTTTTAGTATTTTCAATTTTTCAAAGTCAAGGAAATACTTATCCTAAAGCTACATTTTTTAGAAGAGTTTTGAGTATGCAATTTTGCAGCTCATTCAATTTTAGTATAATAATATGCAACATTCAACTTTTTAAAAATTTTCATTGGCTTTTCGGAAATTTTAATTGGAACGGTCTCACGTACATATAAGGCAAACACCCTACAGAAAAAAAACTTCTCAAATCGACGGAATTTTTCACAGCATTGAGAATTTCACCTTTTACACTAAAATTGGTTGGCTACATAACAGTACACTTAGAAATCTGCTCAAAATCTTCTATAAATTGTGGCCTTGCTTTGAAATTTTTAATGCACTTTCAGAAATTTCTACGATTTTCCGGATTTTTTCCATAAGCTCAGAAATCCTGCTTAAAACGATTTTTATTGAAAAATTGTCTATATTTTTAAAATAAAATAAGAAAGTAAAATTTTCCTTTTGACTTTGCGCAACCCAGTTTGTTTGACAGTTGTTGTTGTCATTTTTATATTAGCAGTGTTGCTGTAGTCGCGCTCACAAATTAGTATTAGTTTTGACATTTAAGAGCGCAACAGCAACACTTGATGTTAGTCGCAAACAAATTGATGTTTGACTGCTTCAAATATTTGATGTGCTTGCCCCCCCCCTGGAAAAAATCCTGGCTACGCCCTTGACAAAAACTAAAAAAATTCATGTCGCATTCCCAGTTTATGCCGGCAGAGAGTTGGCACATATGTACATATTTAAAATCACTTTCCAGATAACTTGCATGCCTACAATTTTTCTCTGTATTTGTTTTAAATACTCAAAATTTCATCAAAAGCTGTTTGTTGTCATATAACGCGGCGCTGTTTCAGTTCGCCGACATTTGTATGTGACGTGTCAAAAAAGTAATTTTCATTTTCACTTTTCTTCATTTCATTTTTCCATTGTGATTATCATATTTTAAAGTCCATAATGATGCTCATAAAATATAAGAGTTTGCGAGGTGAATATAAATAATTTGATTATATAGGCTAATTTTAATTTTAGAGGTGAACATACAGACATATATATGTGTGGAGATTAAGATATAAAAATGTTGTATTAAAATTGATCTTTACTTAATCTCTTTTTTTAAGTCTCACCTTCGACAATGGATGCATTGCTGATTTGTATTTAGTAACATTTTGGAACTGTGTGTAATTCGCATAGTCTTTGTTTGTTGTTACACAAATAAACCCAAAGAAGTTTGGGCGCCATAAACAAAATAATTCTGTACTACATACCTATGTGAGAATACCGCAGTCGAATGTCTGCCGGAATTGCTTTAATTTATTTTATTTTTCTTTGTGATATTTATCTTCGTCATCATTTCTTTGCGCTGTTTACAACACTGAAATGTCAAAAATTCATACATTAAAACCTTCCAAGTAGTTTATGTTGAGTGGATGACAATGCAACTGAAAAAATGATGACTCGGCAACTCGTTTAATTGAGGCAGGAGAATATTAAATAATAGCGTGGGTGCAGTAGGCCAAATGCCAAAACGTTTATGCATACATATGTACATATGTATGTTAATAACACACAATAAAATAAACTTTATACGCAATTACTTGATTTTATATGCCTTAATTAGCGATACATTTATGTGCTTTCAAAAAGGACTTAGACATGCTTTTTGTATTTTCAAGTTCTACATTATTTTGACACACGAAATCCGCCAGCTTTTTTGACAGATGACAGTCAGAGTTAGCATAAGACTGTAGAGCTCACAATAATTCCGATAGGTACATATGTTTGAAAGTAAGTAAATTTGCTTATTTAAATAAAATATAACAATGGGTGATATTAATAAGACCAAGCATTTGCTTTTGCTTAAAATTTAAAACCTTTTACTCAAATTTTGAAATTTGGTTCATACAAATTAATGTCAAATTTATAAAATCTTGAGTAAAAGCATTTGCTTGGTTTTTATTAATAGGGCCCAATATTGTAAAAAAAATATGTAAAAATTTTGGAAAATACCTTCGAAATGTGTTGAAAAGAAATGCGAACCGTATGTTACTTTAGAAACAAGAGAAAAAGTGACTTAATTCAACACAGCGACGCTCTCTCTCTCTCTATCTCTCACAGGAGAACTTTGCCTCGTGAATGTGTTGGATTTTGAACAAAGATTGTGCTGAAGAATGAAAAGGATATTCGTTTGCAACCTTTTAATTTTTAAAAAAGCCTATGGTTTATTGGGTTTATTATATGTATGTAATAAAGTTCATTCACTTTGTATATGTATGTATATAGTTTATATTTAAGAAAGAAAAGGAATTTATTCTACATATCAACTGATTAACAAATAAGTACCTACATACATATGTACATGCGGCTGATTTTTTTTTTCGAATTTCAAATACCTATACACACTAACTAACACCTATTGCCGCTTATTTTGCCAGATTTCGTCATCAATTGCATGCGTGGATACAAATATACTATAAATATATTTTCGTATTTTTCATACGAGTATTGTGCCAAAAATATTAAACATATGCATGTATGATTCAATGATAATATGGCCGTCAAATCAAGTCAAACCGAGTCAAGCCAAATAGATTATCCATGTCCGTGTTATTCTTGTCATTTTCGCGTATGGATATACTGTGTATGTACATGTCGGCTGTCAATCAAACAAGTGCTTTTCTTTGGTTTTGTTGTTTGTTGACAATGAGTGTGGCTGTTGTGTGACACTGTAAATTTTTTTTTTTTTTAGTTTTTTTGAGTAATACTTACCTATGCGTCAGAATGTGAAATTCTCATTAACCCATTTAGTTGGTTGGATTGCTGTTCACACGAAAAGAGAATGTGTGATTCAGACGTTCTTTTTCAGAAATTGGAAATGACCTTAAAAAATAGGATAAAAATCAGAAAAAAATACAAAAAAAAATGCATGAAAAAGTAATTAATACTTAACGCATGCATAGAAAAAACATACATACATACATATGTACGTGACCGCTGTGGTGCAGTGGGTAGAGTGCTCGCATGCTATGCCAGAGGTCTCGGGTTCAAACCACAGTCCGTGCAAAACACCAAAAAATTTTTCTAATTAGTAAAAATCCAATTATTGGGTTTTTTAAGAGCAGAGGTCACCTCTCGGCAGTGGGCGGCATACCCTCCGAGTGTATTTCTGCCATGAAAAAGCTTCTCACAAAAAATGCATTCGCCGTTCGGAGCCGGCACAAAACTGTAGGTCCACCCAATTAGTAGAAAAAAAAAGGAGCACACCTCGAATTGGGAGAGAAGCTCGGCCATAAAACACGTCAGAGTTATAATAGCGCCATTGTATTATTATTATTACATATGTACTTGCACAGAAATTATTAGACATGTGTACAAACGCCGGCAGATGAACTGCATTGAACGATTTTTGCTGTGAATCTACATACAGTGTAGATAATAGTCGAGAGAAGTCCAAAAAACCTTAGGCTTGCTTAACAATTCGGAAAAGATTGGAAATCGAATAAAAGGCGTTTGATTATGCAAAAAAAAAATTAAAATTTGCAGAGAGCTACTTCGAATTTCTAACCATTTTTAAAGCCTTTTTTATTGAACACAAAAAAGGCAATTCATCCTCCATAGATAGCTTAAGCCTTAAGGCATGCCAAGCAGCAACATTCAGTACTCTCGTTGCTTTTGTATTTGACAAATTATCTGATTTATCACGCATGTACCTACATGCCTACATTTAATACCACAGACATAAATACCCTACAAAAAAGTTGTTCTTGTTGTTGACAAATCAGGTCTAAAAAAGCAGTACGCACTCACTCTGTCTGCTCCCAACTTTCTAATACTTATCTAGGCCTTATTTCGCATGGCGGATAAGCCATTGGAATAAGGTGTGCTCTCAGAGGGAGAGTACTCCTTATAGCCTGATGACATCAACACAGGAAAATCAGCCTTATTTTAAGCCTTACGTCATACATATTTCCTACCCTATCAGACCTTATTTCTCAAGCCTTTAAATCTGCTGTTTTAATTCTTAAATAAGGCTTAGATTTTTTGGTGGGTTGATACATACATACATATATACATATGTATGCCTTTACCTTTCTTCCATTTATAATATAAATTTATAAGCTATATAAGATTCAAAGGATACGTGTACTTAAATATTTAAATCAAGCAAAAAACTGAAATGACTCAAGACGATACATTTATACATACTCGTATGTGTTTAAAAAAAATTTGCTTACTTTCACATTTTCATTTTAAAAATCACACAAAACAAGCGCCAAACCATAAACTGTGCTAATCTCGCCAACAGC
Organism: Urophora cardui; assembly: GCA_960531455.1. Taxonomy (NCBI): domain Eukaryota; kingdom Metazoa; phylum Arthropoda; class Insecta; order Diptera; family Tephritidae; genus Urophora; species Urophora cardui. Next base: position 108,537,049 of record OY482671.1, read on the forward strand.
GAAGGTGCAAAGTGACATTAAAATGCCATAAATTTTCTTTTCTTTCGTTGAAGTGGAACGAAACGCCACTGGGAATTACTTGAACTCAAGTTCGTGCATGTTAAGCTCTGGTTTGGGAGATTTAAATTAAGATTTGTTTTTGTAGTTGCCATCTGTCCTTAAAGACATTTGTGGGCCGTTTAATATGTTGTGTCTATGATAAGTGATTGTATAAAGATTCTTAATTTGAGATTACATATTTGCTTCTGAATGTACCTACACTCAGAGAAAAAGCAAGCTAAATCTCAGTATAGCGGGCTTGAATCAAGCCGAAAACGTTATGAAAGTCTGCTAAGCTCGGAAATGCTAAAATCAAGAATATATTCTTATTTTTAGGACGTTATTTTTGATAATGTAAAATCCTATTTGAAGAATGTTTAAGCTTGTATTTAGAATTGTAAAGGTTTGAAACAAGCTTGAATAAATTTATTTTAAGAATTACCCATGATTGATTGAAGAATGTTCAACTTTGCTTCAAGAATACTTATACTTCATTTTCCACTTTTTCGAAATTCAAAATTCGAAATCATTTAACCCACCTAACAAACTAAAAAAATAAAAGTGGCTATTTCAATGCATTGTATATTATTTAGTTTTTTTTTTTCAAAAATGTACATATAATATACAATTCAATTTTTACATACATATACATATGAAAAAGTTAAAGGCTTCCACATTTTTTAAGTCTTCCTGCCTAATTTCATACGTATATGCCCATTTACTACGTATCTCATACGAATTCAAGCTATTCCTGTTCAAATACGTTTTATACGCTAGAAGAGTTGATCGGTCAATTTCAGAAACAAGGTGTTTGTTCGTTTGCGATTTTCCCGTAGCAGACACTTCACCGGAGCTATTGCTTTCTGCCTCGGCGATGGCTTGTTTTATTTTCTTTGCTCTTCTGTTTTTATCTACATTTTGGTTAGATTTTACCACTAGGGCTTTTGCGGCCACTCCTTGGAATGAAATAATATTCCTGAGGGGAAAAAAAGAATCCGTCGCTTATGTATACATACATATGGAGATGTGTACAAAATTATTAAATAAAATAGGAATTTAACTAACCTCAATGGGTTTTTCGTTTGGAAAAAGAGCAAAAATTTCATTAATTATTTCGGGAAAATCATGCGCTCACAAAGAAATATTACTGCTGACTGCTTCTACCAAGATTTGTATATCCGGTATTCGCTGGTTAATTTTTGCTTATCTTTGTAAAACTGAAGTATATTTTTTCCTTTTTTTGAGTCATTTAATGGTATTTCCCTACATTCATCTTCAATATTTGTACGATTATGTGAATTTTTCTTTTTTGATGAACATTTTTTTCGTTTGAAAAAAAAAAACAACTAACTATTATTGAAAATTATGTGTATATGTATGTACGCATGTATGTATGTATCTTTTTAGAAAACATTAAGTTAAGAAATTCATTCTTAAATTGAGAATGTTATTGTTAAATTCGGGATTTCATTCTTAAATCAAGAATTTTTTATCTTAAAACAAGATTTTTCAGATTTACATCTTGCTTCAAGAATGCCATTCCTGTTTCAAGATTGGAGAAACTTAAATTTTATATATTTTTCCTTAATTTCAGTAATTCTTAAATCAAGTACGACACTGCTTGATTTTAGACCGCAGCTTTTCTCTGAGAGTACATACATACATATATATGTATGTATATATTTTGGCTCATCTTTCTCTTTTTGTGCTTTGGCTTTTTTCTTCCTCTTCCCTTTTCGATTGCTTCTCCTTCTTCTTCACAGTCACTGCCTTTTTGATCCAACTTAAGGGCCTTTTCACATTACTCGGTACGACATCGGATCGACATTTTTTGCTCGGTATTTCCAGCTTACCGAAACGATTCCGTATTGCTGTGTTTTTCACACTTGTGGGAATACTTTCGGTGCGTTATCGGCAGAAAATAGGAAAACAAACATCGAAATTTGCAAAACAAAATTTTTAACTTCAACGAATCACTCAATAATAACAATAATGTCTTCTAGCGAAGACGAAGACATTATAACTTGCTACATTTATAGCTGAAACGAGTTTTTTACTGACTTTGTTCTTCTTCTTTTATTACGCCGCAAAAATGTATGCAGTAATTCCTCAAATTTTACTGACCGGTCTTACCGCGCTGCGGTATACCGAAATTAATCCGCTCCGATTTCATGTATGCAACACTAATGTGAAAGTGCCAATTGAAATACATGTGGTCGGTAAGGTTTCGGTATACTTTCGGTAAAAACCAAAAATGTCGATCCGATACCGCACCGAGTAATGTGAAAGCGCTCTAAGCCGGAATTACAATAGCGCTGTGGCAGTAGCAGCGATCGTTTTTCGAAATCAGCTGATTTTTAGAAACTACGGTATGCAATGAAGCGGCACATAATACAGCAGAGGCAGATGGCAGCACCGCTCCGTTTAGCCCAAATTCTAAATTCGCTGCCGCTGCCTTGAATCGCAGCCAACTTCTAAGTGTTGATATGAACTTATGTCTGTTTACGTACTATCCAATGTAATATATTTTTAATAATTTTGTGTTTCCGTACTTTGATGCCAGCAAGCGGGAGAGAATTTAATTTTTACTTAATTGATTTCCACTAGCAAATATTGCTGGCGGGATGCAAAAGCAAAGAAGAAGAAAGAGCAGATGAAAAAATGAAACAAGATTGATTATTTTAATTGAAACAAGTAAGGAAGCCTAAGTTCGAGTGGAATCGAACATTAGATACTCAGCTGTATGCTTTCATTGTTTGTTTGCGTTTGTTCGATATAGGGTGTATTTTATATGAAACGAGTGCTGCATAAACAGGGCGCAGCCACGCCCATTTTCAAAATTTGTATCAATCATCCAAATAAGCATATAAATATTATTGTTAGTGCAAAATTGCATCCCTCTATGACTTTTAGTTACAAAGACTTCACGTTACAAATTCCAAAAGGGTGTTCCAGAAATATCTTTGTTAAAAAGTAGGCGTGGTCATAAACCGATTTCAATAAATTTTTGCGTGTCTATTAACACAAGTTATAAAAGTGTATAAACTAAGTTTCGTCATAATATCTCAGTTATTTGTCGAGTAATAGGCTCATAGATTTCTTTGTATAAAAAGAGGCGGTGCCACGCCCATTTTATAAAATTTTTTTTTTTTGTGTTTCCAGTCTATTGTAGAACTCATGTCACAAAATTTCAATGAATTATCTTTATATTTCACAGAGATATCGCTAAAAATGATTTTATTAGGTCACTTTATAATACCCATATATAAAAGTGGGCGTGGTCGTCAACCGATTTTGGTAATTTTTCGTCCACACATTTGGCTAAGTAAATATATCACGCGTACCAAATTTCATCGACATATCTTTAACGGTTTCTGAGTTATGGCTTATAAAACTTTCAATATTTGCCCCTTAATAAGTGGGCGTGGCACCGCCCATTTTCCAAAATTTTTATATGTTTTGTTTTACGTCCGTAGGTGGACTCGTGCCACAAAATTTCAGTGATAGATCTTTATATTTGACAGAGATATCGCTTAAAATGTTTTTATTAGGCCCCTTTATAGTTCCCATATATAAAAGTGGGCGTGGCCGTCAACCGATTTTTATAATTTTTCGCCAAAACATTTGTCTAAGTAAGCAAATTACGCGTACCAAATTTCATCGATATATCTTCAACGGTTTCTGAGTTATGACATATAAAACTTTCAATGTTTGACCCTTAATAAGTGGGCGTGGCACCGCCCATTTTCCAAAACTTCATCAAATTTCTTCATAAGGGCCTGAGCTCAATACGTGGGTAAAATTTTAGCACTCTAGCTATATTAGTGGCTGAGATACAAAATTTCCGATTTTTACTATATAGGGGAAGTGGGCGTGGTCATGGTCCGATTTCGCCCATTTTCAATACCAACCGTCCCAGTCTCGATACCAACTTGCATTTCAAATTTCATCAAAATATCTCAATTTTTACGCGAGTTATCGTGCGTACGGACGGACGGACGGACGGACATGGCTCAATCGATTTCTCTTTTCACCCTGATCATTTTGATATACATAAGTCCATATCTATCTCGATTATTTCATTATGTTACAATCCACCGTTATGAAATCAAAATTATAATACTCTGTGTACTAGTACAGCTGAGTATAAAAAGTGAACATGAAAATGGTAAGTAAATTTATGTCACCACGTGTCCAAGGCATAGCTGGGGAACTTCGATTAGAATTAGAAATCATTACGATTAGAAAAATTAAGTAATCTAATCATTAGATTTTTTTTGATTCTTTATATTTTGATTACTAATTGATTAGATTAGAGCTAATCAAAAATCTAATGGCGATTAGCGACGATTAGAAAATCTAATCAAAACTAATAAAAATAAAAATCAATTGGATTTCTCGATTAGTTTTGATTAAATTTGATTAGATCAACTGTTTTAAAATATTTTTTTTTTTGTCATTTAATTCATAAAGTATAATATATAATACAATGGCGCTATTATAACTCTGACGAGTTTTATGGCCGAGCTTCTCTCCCAATTCGAGGTGTGCTACTTTTTGTTTTTCTTACTAATTGGGTGGACCTACAGTTTTATGCCGGCTCCGAACGGCGAATGAATTTTTTGTGAGAAGCTTTTTCATGGCAGAAATACACTCGGAGGGTATGCCGCCCACTGCCGAGAGGTGACCGCTGCTCTTAAAAAGCCCTCAGGAGCCAATGTAAAATATGGTTTAAACCGTTCTCTCAATTGATGTTCTAATTGTACTGCTGTTGAGCTAACATTGCTCAAAACTTCGGGTTTTCTGGATAATTTTAGCGGTTTATTACTCAAAGAAAATAACGCAGGATTAATACAACCATATTTCACATTGGCTTCACCTTGGAGAAAGTCCAAAGTTTGGGCAATAGGCTCCATTAGCAGCTTGTACGACTCCAAATATTGAAAATCACTTGATGTAAAAGGAGACAGATTCAGCTCATCGGAAAGCTTATTCAATTTCTCTTTGTACTGTAGTAACTTCACGATTTCAAATATTTCAAAATAGTTGATCTAATCAAATCTAATCAAAACTAGTCGAGTCGAGAAATCTAATCGATTTTATTTTTGATTAGTTTTGATTAGATATGCCAATCGTCACTAATCGTGATTAGATTTTTGATTAGTTCTAATCTAATCAAAAAGTAGTCGATTAGAATAGCCATCTAATCCTAATTAATCAATTAGGATTAAAAAAAAAGCTTCTAATCCGATTAGTAATCATTAGGATTACTAATCATTATTCCCCAGCTATGGTCCAAGGTAAAAGGAAACAGACCTAATATATAAAGAAGTCACTGCCAAATACTGCGAACGCTCTATTGTGTTTGGTCTGGCAGTCACTGCTCATATTAGACGCATCAGCTGATTCCGAAAACCGTCGCTGCCCGCTGCCACATCGCTGATGTAATTTGGGCTTTAGTGACCCTTGCAACTTTCCTCCTCTTCGTTTGCTTTTTATTTTTTTATTATCTACTACTATTATTGTTGTTTTTGTTATTAATATTTATATTTTTTGTTATGCTTTCGATTTTACAAAAAAATTGCTTATTGCTATAAAGTAATTTTAAATATTATTTGTTTATTTATTGATGGCTGCCCCAAAGGAATTCATTGAATTCAGAATTGTGCAAATTTTCATTTAGCGAATCGTGAAATTTTTGTTTGTAGATACGAGGCTTGTTTGATAAGTCCGTTACATTTTTACTAAGAAATTACCTTTTCGGCAAAAATGCATTTTATTTTTCAACATAATCTCCTTTTAGCTCGATACACTTAGTCCAGCATTTTTTCCAATTTTTTTATTGCTTCCAAAAATCGGAAGGCTCTCAAAATAGGCATTTTTTTCTGTGATGACCTCTTCATTTGACCCGAACCGCTTACCACCCAGCCATTTCTTCAGGTTTGGAAGCAGGAAATAATCGACGATAGCTCAGTCTGGAGAATATGGTGGGTAAGGTAGCAATTCGTAACCCAATTTATGAACTTTTGCCATGCTGACTAACCACGTGCGCATTCGTGCATTGTCATGATGAAACAGAATTTTTTTCTTGCCAAAATCCGTTCTTTTTTGCTTCAAATCAATATCGAATCTGTCCAAAAATCTGTCTGTTGTTTAACCCTTTTCAGGATAATCGATGTAAATGACACTTCGTGTATCCCAAAAAACTGCGACCATAAACTCATTGGCGCTTCTTTGGAGTAAACGTACACGCGAAGAAACCCACTGCTTTGATTGTTCCTTAGTTTCTGGTGTGTTGTCATGTATCCAAATTTCATCTACGGTAACAAAATGACACAAAAAATCGTTCGGATTGCGTCAAAAACTACTTTGAAGTTGTCACCCGATTACGCTTATTAGCGCAAGCAAACGCGGCAGCGATCGCGCGAATAGCATTTTCATGTCTAAATGTTCATGCAAAATGTGATGTATTCTATCAGTTGGGATGACTGTGGTCTCAGCTATTTCATGCAATTTCACTCGTCGATCGTCCAATATCATTCCATGGATTTTATCGACGTTTTCTGATGATGTGACTACTTGTTTTGGGCGACCTGAACGTTCGGCATCACTTGTGCTATTACGAGCACAACGAAATCCGGTAAACCCACTTTTTAACCATTCAAAATGATGAAGCAGAGTGCCCATAGTATTTATCAAAACATTTTTGTTAAAACACGCGAGGTTTTCGGTTTAAATAGCTCTCTCATATGTCACGGACTTATCAAACAACCCTCGTAAATATGTCTATAGGTAGCCTTGACCATTAAAGGTAATTAACGTAATTTTATGAGCATAAACATATACATAAATTTGTGTGTATTTAAGTATATACATTAGAGTGGCCCTTACGCCTATGGAAATTTTTTTTTTCCATTTTTTTGAGACGTTACCCCCTGAAATGGTTTCATGTACGAAGAAAATATTCCCTGTTTAATATTTGCGCGATTGGGCAACGTTAACCCGTGCCACAATGTGTTGAAATAATGAACCAAGGGTTATATGGTTCTGTGGACGTTTATATTGGACGAATTCTCTTATATTTTGAGTTTTAATAGATTACAATGTTGTTATTTATTAGGCTCCACAAATAAATGATTTATGAATAAAAAATATACTGATATTCTATATATTGCAGTAATAAAAAGTCATGGATCCTTATTTACTCATATATACAAACAATTTAAGAAAATTGAAATTTTTAATATATATTTTTCATGTACTCGTACATACATATTTATATGGGAAAGTTTAAAAATAAGTGCCCTCTATTAGTGTAATGGTACATTGTTTTTCATGCATACGTACACAAATAAGAAATTCAGATTCAATTCAGAACTTTAATTCTCTTGAAAGTTCATTGAAAGCGCTTGCGGAGCAGTGTAATAACTCCCACATAAAAGGAATTAAATACGTAACTCCCAAAGAAGGAAATGAAATAAGTCCCAACACACTGCGGGTTATTTCATTTGTCCATAACAATTTGCAACAGCACTTTTGAGCAAGCTAATTCTCACACAGAATGAAAGAAATGTCCACATTGTAAAACCCTCAAACAATTGCAATAGCAGTAACTTTGTATACTACTTTAACCCTCTAACTCTCCGACGATGACGTCGCCTTTACTCCTTTTTTAGAAAGTCCGCAAAAGTTCGAAGGTCGTTAGAGGGTTAAATAGTTATAGAAAATTGTTCGCCATAGAATTTCACTAGGTATCCACCGACAAAAGTACCTAAATACCACAGTCCAGGGACCTTATGGAGGTGATTTTTGTGACAAAATTTTATTTTGAAACTTTTCTTATTTTTATATCAGAATTCAATTAAAATGGTGTGCAAATGTAGAAAATTGGAAACTTTTAATTTTCTAAGTGCCTCCTTGGATGAAATTTTTACAAAATGCCTCGAGGAAGATGAATGGGAAACCGATATTATATTTGCGAAGCATTTTGAAACGGCAGTTACGCTGACTACGCGTAAAGTGACCATGATACACTGAGAGAAAAAAAAAATATATGGAGGGGTCAAAGAAATTGTTTACCTATTTTGAACACTACTTTCTTTGTTTTGAGTAAATTTTCCTTAAAACATGTTAAAAGGTTTATAAAATATTGTTGTTACATGCGTTACTATGGTTTCATATACTTGGTTTGAAAAAATTCATACATTAAGATAATGAAAAATTCTTTAAGCGCCATTCCATTCCCAACTTTCCTTGTTTTGAAGACTTGATTTCTTTAATTTTGAGAAATTAAATTCCATACAAATCCCCATGGCAACGAATTTGTTTGAATGTTTTTTTATGTTTTTTCCACATTTTTGAGAAAATTTACACAAAACAAAGAAAATTTTGTATTGGGACGCGTGTTCAAAATAAGGAAAATTATGTCTTTGATCGAGAGAAATTTTTTTTTTGAGTGTACGGACACAAACTTTCCCAATGCCGACAGAAACTCACTTTGTGCTAAAAAGGTACCTATGCGCGGCATGTCCTTCAGTTAACTGACTTCACCAGTTGCACATTTTAAAATTATTGTATTGGAAGAAAATAATATGGACTATGATTTTAAATTAATATACAACTAGTAAACCCGGCCACGCGATGCTGTGGCTTTCAATTACACTGTGCGACAATTTGAGGGTGGAAGACCACTTATTGCCACATTTGAAAATTTGTTGATATACCTTCATTGCTACTGGTTATTTTTATTTTCTGAGGACCTAGATTTTTTATACATAGATTTTGACCAAGGAGCCCCATAGTGAAGTTTTGTGCCGAATATTTTTCTAGACTATGGTAACCTTAAAGCGACCTACAAAAGGCCATTTGGCGCGCTCCTCCTTTTCTTTCTAGTTCTCTTTCTCTTCCCCTTTCCCCTTTATTTGCGCTTTAGTTTCCCTTTATCCATTTTATTTTTCATATTTCCTCTTTCGCTTCCTGTCCTTCGCCATATCCGTCCTTTCATTTTCCTCTTCCCTTTCCTTTTATTACCCATCTTCAGTGCTAGGCCTTGCATGACACTTCAAATTTAAAAATGAGATAAACTGTAGCGTAAAAATGGATTATTGGACGGTGGCACCCTTTTTGTAAAAATTTTAATAAATTACTCATTTCCATGCCAAGTCCTTTCATATGACACCTCAAATTTAAAAATCAAACAAACTATAGCGTAAAACTGAATTTTTGAACAGGTGGCAACCCTTTTTGAAAAATTTCTATTAAATTGCTCAATATCAGGACAAGCCCCTTCATATGGTACCAAAAATTTTAAAATCAAACAAACTATACAGTAAAATTAAATTTTCAAACATCTGGCAACCCTTTTCAAAAAAATTAAACCTTCCCGCACAATTACAGGTCAAGCCCTTTCATCTGACACCACATTTTCGAAAATCGGTATAACGGTGTAAAAGTTATGGTGCTTACAAAAAATCGCTTAGCGTTATATATATAAAGATAAGATAAACTGTAGGGTAAAAATGGATTTTTGAACAGGTGGTACCCTTTTTGTAAAAATTTTAATAAATTACTCATTTGCGTGCCAAGTCCTTTCATATGACACCTCAAATTTAAAAATCAAACAAACTATAGCGTAAAACTGAATTTTTGAACAGGTGGCAACCCTTTTTGAAAAATTTTTATTAAATTGCTCAATATCAGGTCAAGCCCCTTCATATGGTACCAAAAATTTTAAAATCAAACAAACTATATAGTAGTATTAAATTTTCAAACATCTGGCAACCCTTTTCAAAAAAAATTAAACCTTCCTGCACATCTACAGGTCAAGCCCTTTCATCTGACACCACATTTTCGAAAATCGGTATAACGGTGTAAAAGTTATGGTGCTTACAAAAAATCGCTTAGCGTAATATATATAAAGATTCTTAAGTCAAATGTTTGATTTTTTTGTTTTAATACTATGTTGCTTTATACGTGAGAACCAAAATTTAATGTCATCTGCATACGTACATACATCTTCTACGATTCTTGCTACTCAAGCAATTGCAACGGTAAAATAATAAAAGTATTTTGATTAATTTTATGCAAATTTAAACTTGTAAACATCTCAGAGTTAGGTTTTCGCACATACATATATTTATCGCGGCATAACCAAAAGCAGCGCTTACTAAAAGTGATGTTGATAATTTTTCAACTTCAACTCGTTGTGGCATGGGTTAGAGTTGTTCAATCGGGCCAAAATTTTCAGGGTATTATTGTTTTATTAAACAAAAACATATCAGGGGTAACACATGCAAATTTCCGACTTTCGAAAATAAGGGCCACTCTAATATACATATATGTACACATGCAGAAATATGCTTAGTTTAATGGTGCTCAATGAAGCGTTTTATTATTTTGGTTATTTTGGCATCGTTCAAGTGACCACAATGTTTATAGCGCCAGCGTACCAATATTTACATGCAAACGGCTTATTTGCAGTCTGCTTTAATTCATATTTAGAACATTTAGAATATACATACGTTCCTATTTTATTTTGTTACTAATGAAAAAATGGCAATAAAAATCAATTTTTTCTTTGCACTTTAAAGTTGTAGCGTTCCTCGAAATATATATTTACTTTTTTCAACCCCAAAATGTGGGAAAATAATTAAGGTCCAAATCCCGGGATCCCGGGATTATAAAAACAAAACTCGAAAATCCCGGGATCGTAAAAATCGGAAAAATTGGAATCCCTAATACATACCCACTAGGCACATTTGTGAGGTGATGCGATTTTTTATTCGTGTCAGGATAGGTACTTGCTTTTGTTAGATACATATACCGGAGGTACTCCTAAAGTATGTTGAACAGCACGTACAAATTGAGGGTGCCGTGATTTAATCCCAAGTGGCACAATCCCAAATTTTTTATTTGGGATTATGTCACTCCCCCTGGGGTGACATAAGCCCAACTTTTTTACTTGGGATTATGTCACCTATGTGGGAGTGACATAATCCCAAATAAAAGGGAGCCAGAACACCAAATCACTCGAGTAGGTACTAGTGCGAAGCAAAATCGCGATTTTTGCTTCCAAATTTAAATTTTTTATAGACATATGTACATATGTATATACCTATCGATCTAAAATAAAAAAAGCGCCGCAGGCGAAAATTTGGAATCAAAAATCGCGCGATTTTTTCTTCCAAATTTTCATCTTTTTATAGACATATGTACATACATATGTATATACCTATCGATCTATTAAAAAAAAAAAGCGCCGCAGGCGAAAATTTGGAATCAAAAATCGCGCGATTTTTTCTTCCAAATTTTAATCTTTTTATAGACATATCGCACACTAAATCAAAAAGCGTTACAACTCAAAATTTTTCGTAATCGGGTTTCTTCCATAAATTGGTACACAGAATATATCTCTAGCGGCTGCCAAAAAATCTTTTCCATCAGAGTCCTTTTTAACTGAGAAATAACTATTATACGTAGCCTTTTCCCATATCATTGCCTATAAAAATTAAAAAGTTTTTTGCCTCTCCTGAAATTTTTTGAATTTTGAGTTGTAACGCTTTTTGATTTAGTGTGCGATATGTACATACATATGTATATACCTATCGATCTATTAAAAAAAAAGCGTCGCAGGCGAAAATTTGGAATCAAAAATCGCGCGATTTTTTCTTCCAAATTTTCATCTTTTTATAGACATATGTACATACATATGTATATACCTATCGATCTATTAAAAAAAAAAGCGCCGCAGGCGAAAATTTGGAATCAAAAATCGCGCGATTTTTTCTTCCAAATTTTAATCTTTTTATAGACATATCGCACACTAAATCAAAAAGCGTTACAACTCAAAATTTTTCGTAATCGGGTTTCTTCCATAAATTGGTACACAGAATATATCTCTAGCGGCTGCCAAAAAATCTTTTCCATCAGAGTCTTTTTTAACTGAGAAATAACTATTATACGTAGCCTTTTCCCATATCATTGCCTATAAAAATTAAAAAGTTTTTTGCCTCTCCTGAAATTTTTTGAATTTTGAGTTGTAACGCTTTTTGATTTAGTGTGCGATATGTACATACATATGTATATACCTATCGATCTATTAAAAAAAAAGCGTCGCAGGCGAAAATTTGGAATCAAAAATCGCGCGATTTTTTCTTCCAAATTTTCATCTTTTTATAGACATATGTACATACATATGTATACACCTATCGATCTATTAATCGCGCGATTTTTTCTTCCAAATTTTCATCTTTTTATAGACATATATAAAATGTACACAAATATTTATATACCTATCGTTTTATTGAAAAAAGTCTGTATATATGTAAATATATTTAATATTAATGTAATTTTTTAGTTTTAAAGTAATTTTTTGAGAACATGTGTATTTAAGTACATATGTACATATTTCATCTTATACATATACTCAATGTATTATTGTATAACAACATTAACTTTATTGTCAGCTTTAATTTTTTTGCTTAATGTAATAAAATCTAAGAAAAAATCTGAAATTTTTTTTTGGGCTTGAAAATGACATTATCCCAATTGGGATTATGTCACTACGCCTAGGGTGACATAAGCCCAAGTAAAAAAGTTGGGATTATGTCACCCTAGGGGGAGTGACATAATCCCAAATAAAAAATTTGGGATTATGCCCCTTGGGATTATGTCAGGGTACCCAAATTGAGCACAGATCATTTCTTCACTGACTAATAGCATTGACAGACGGCAGCCAAAATCCCGATTACCGCTACACTTAATCCGATCCAAATTTTACCCTGACAGACGGCAGATATTGCGGATTAACAAACCAGCTGATGGAAGGTAGGCGCAGCGGCAAATTCAAAAACTATTTTTTTTATTTCCAAAGGTGGAGTGTAATGTCAAAATTGAAGCGAATTCACATCATGGTCAATAGGAATGGGCGAGTCCAAAGAGTTCAGTTTCAATCAAGGCGAAATATCATTTTGACATTACACTCTACCAATTACAATAACAAATACATTGAAAATTTCTGCATTCGCCTATGCGCCCACCTTCCTAAATCTTCTTTGGATTCTTCTTTTTTTCACTTTAATTCACAATAGAGACTTTTGCGCTAATCCGCTAAAATTTTGAGGACTAACTCAAGAGATATTCCGGATTACCTCCAGTCAATTCTCAAGTTAAGTCCGAATTAGCTAGATATTCCGGATTATCGCTGCCGTCTGTCAATGCTATAAAGTAAGAGCTAAGAAGAGTAAGCTGTATATTCAGCACTAAAATACTGCTACAATTCATGCTGAATACCTAACATAAGAATAATAACGATCATATGAAAAAAGCATGCGGTTTGAAATGGAAGCCCGAAGCTAACGAACAATTTCACTTCATTGTTTTGTTTTTTACTATACAAAGTCATTCATGCGAAGGCGGCCATCGTCGTGCGATAGTCATGGGACATACATGGTTAGGGTTGACAGACGTACTGATTTCATCAGTACAATACTGATTTTTCGTGCCCCGTACTAATGGTTTTAAACACCTTAAGAAATTCTGATTTTTTGAATTTTGTACTGATTTGATTAGCCGACACTAAAAAAAAATCATTTTTATGACCCTGCACTGTTTTTAATTTTCCAACTGTTTTAATTTGACGTTTGTAATGCCGTGGTTATGCTTACGACAATAATACTCGACGAGCAACGTGTAATTGTTGTTGTGCACTCCGACGAGTGAGAGAATTTTCGGACTCTCACATCGAACAAATTTGCTGGGTGAAACAAGCACCCAGCACGCCGAGATTTCGGGGTAATAATGTGTTATGTTGTGTATGTGCGCTCTAATCATCGATTTAAGCGTAACCACCCCTCAACGATGACCAAAATGTGTCCAAATTTCATCGGTGTTTTGCTCGTAAGCATAACCACGGCATAACCATGAAACAATTAGGAAGAAGGAAGGAACGCGAACGTTAAATGTCATAGAAACATGACGGAAACAAAAACAAAATGACAGTAATAAAGACGATTTTCTTTGCATATATTGTTTTTTCTTTTGGAAGGCAATGTACTGATTTTTTCGGGAAAGGTATCTGGCAACCCTAGACATAGTCATGGAAGTTATTATCTTCCCTAAAGGAAATGTAATGAGAAAAGTATTGATGATTTGTGGATCTTTGGGCCTATTGGGTACATAAGAAAATGTTTATGTATGTATGTACATAAGTATATATGAAAGTATATTAATCTTGTATCCCGCTCAACTGTTTGGATATTGATCTATTTTATTTGACAAAAGTCTTCCGCATGCCTTCTAACGCAAAGTAAAAAAAAGAGGGAAAACATTTGACGAATTCTTTGTTCTACATTTGGTTAAATTGAAAGCGAATTTTTAAACGCAGAACATGTTGATTCTTGATTAACATGGAATGCCAACTATTTTTTTGCAGTTCACACAGCTACACATATACATACATACATGCATACATATACCCTGCAGGGAACTCAATAACTAGTGAGCAAAATTTCTAGTTCCGAACTAGCCAAAAGGTGTCAAAAGGGAACTAGATCAATTGTAGTTATACCCTCACCAGTTCAGAAGGAGTGAATTGAGTGATTTGTATGCAATTTCGAAGTGACAAAAATTCTATGAAAATTTTTCGTTCGTTCAATTGCCGTCGGCTTTGTATATTTCTGCAATTCTCAGATGTTTAGTGAAGCATTTTATATAAAGAGTTTTCTATTTCCATCTTGTATGAAATGAAATGTTCCCCTAATTATGGTTTTCCGATCCCTCAGGCTTATTTTTAATTTTTTTTATTTTATTACTTTTTAAATATTATTGTCAATTTTTATTAAATAAATAAATAAAAAAAATATTAGTTAGAAAAAAGTTAAAAAAAAAGTATCATCCACCTTGACACCGACAGGATTCGAACCCGCGCCCCTCAAGTTGAGAGGCACATGCGTTAGCCAGTCGGCCATCGCGACCTTTGCATGAAGTGTGTCAAAGGCTGCACTTAAGCGACAGATGTAAAACTGTAGAATTTGTAGGTACTTGTAGCTAGTTCAGAACTATCGAAATGGTGCCAATAAACGAACTAGTGTAAACTGTAGAATTTAGTACTAGTTCGGAACTATCGAAAATGTAGTGCAGAGAGTGACAATTGACACCGCCTAGGACATCGCCGTGTTAAATTCGCCAGTTGATAACATGCAAAAGAGATTTATCTCGCACTAGTAGTGTCGAAAAATGCACAAGAAGCGACCTAGTTCGGAACTAGAGATTTTCCCTACAGGGTAGGTATATGTACATGAAAGCTGGCGACTACGTAGTACGTACCTCAAATGTTCTCTTTTTCAAATTTACAATTCTTTCACGTAAAAACTGATTTTGTACGTCAAAGAGAATCATTCAGTTCAATTGTTTTTTTTTTTTTTTTGTTTTTTAGTGAAAGACAAATGTTACGTATACGCATGGTTGAGCTAACTAATCGACCTTAACTAGTATTGTCATGGGAGCAATATATAGATATCTATATATACTTGTACATACATACATACATCTGTATTATGTATTAATATGCTAACATAAATTTTGTTCACGCTTCTTCGGCGATTCTGCTGGATCAATTTTAATACTAAAAATACCATTAGAAAGGTACCTCTTGCTCTCAAATGGAAGCGTGTCAATTTTCATTTCAAAATGGGTTGGCAAATGCGTGTACAATTGCCGCTGGAAAAATGTCGTGCGGTTTTTGTCGCTGATAAATACCAGACCTTCCATTTATTTTCCATTTTATTTTAAATTTTTTCCTTAAGGTGTTTTTAATATACATTTGAATGAAAAAACTACAGTCAACAAACCAAAATATCTCGAAGGCATAGCAAGCCTTTCCAGTTAAGCTAAGTATTCAAATGAAGGCACATCGAAAATGAGTTAAGAAAAATCAACATCCCTAAGACACAAGAGAGAGGCTTCCCTACCGTCAAATGCATCTTCCCGGCTTATCAACCGTTTTCTATGCCAAAATCGTCCATTCCGAGTGCCACACTGCATTCTCATTTCCGTTATAAGTAGGAATATTCTTTAGCAAAAAGTTAAAAAAAAAATAAAAATAAAAAGGATGCATATTTGATCCTGTAGAGGCAGGGCCGTGCGCACGGTGGGGGTTTTTGGGGTTAAAACCCCCCCCATGACCAAATCTAAGTTGCAATAATACAGTTTATAAATTTTGCATTGAATTTTGACTCATAATTTTTGACAATATTAGTTACAATAATTTTACGGAAGAAGAATTGGTAAAAGTTGCAAAAAATAAGTACCATATGTTCGTTTGGCATTTTTAAAAAAATTGTACTGATAACAAAAAATGTTCATTTTGTGAAAACAGTGAGCAGTTTCAATTAACAAGTACTGTAAACAGTACACGGAAAGAAATTTGTATACTTGAATCAAGAAAAATGCTTTCTTGAACTCAATTTAGAAAATTTTTAGGGAAATAAGAAAAATTTACTTAATTATTACTGGAAATAAGAAATTGAGTTTTCCAAAAATGAGACAATTATTTTCTTATTCAAGAACACTAACAAAATCTATAGAAAAAAAATGTTGAAAAAAAATGTTTAAATAAATAAGAACATCTTTTCTTAAATTTACTTAAATGAAGAAAATCTTTTTGCTAATATCAAGAAGAATTTAAGAAAATTGTGTTTCGACGAATTGGAACAACAAAATACAGCGAAAAAAAATGTAAAATGAATAAGAAAACGTTTTCTTGAGCGAAGTAAAATTTTTCTTGCTGAATTTGCATTTCCAAGGTTACATGTATTTTTTTTCATTTTCCATCCGCTTTGCATATTTCTGAATATTTTTGCAATTCTCAGATTGTTAGTGAAGCATTATACCAAATGGAGTTCACTATTGGCATCTTCATTTATATTAAATAAAATGTTGTCATTTCAATAAACAAGTCCTAGGAAAATACTAGTTGACTAATTATGGTTTTCTAATCCCTCATGATTAGTTTTCATTTTCCTTATTTTTTACGTTTTTAATATTTTTAGAAAATATTTGCTTAATTTAATATTTAATATTTTCTTATGCCTCAGACACACATGTGGTATGAATATTAGAATATCAATATTATAATTTGGCTATGCTATGAAAATTTTCAATTAAACTACAATGTGAGGGTGACACATATATGGTATAGATCGAAATATTATTACTATACTACGATGTGTGTCTCTCGCATTACTTACTTAAGCTCGTATAAGAAAAGTTTTACTTGCAACAAAAAAATAATTTCTTAATTTATTTCAAAAAACAAGAAAAAACACTTACCCTAAGTAAAATATTTCTTATTTATTTAAAATCCAATTTTACTTGAAGCAAGAAAATGTTTTCTTATTTATTTAAAATCCAATTTTACTTGAAGCAAGAAAATTTTTACTTATTTATTTAAAATCCAATTTTCTTAGATTTTCTTGATATTAAGAAATTATTTTCTAAGTTCAAAATCAAGTCTAATTTTTCTTGTCTCGGCATTGATTCTAGTAAAAAATTCTTTCCGTGTACTATTCAGGACCTGGTTAACTAGGTTTTGATGAATCATAATGAGTTTCAGAAAAGTTAGAGAACATTTAAATTTATGGTGTATGGGTCTGGATATCTGTTTCAGCAAATATGTTTATCTTAGCGAAAAATGTATGCGAATGCAAACCAAAACTAAACCCCCCCCAAGGCCAATTCCTGCGCACGGCCCTGTGTAGAGGTGCTGGGAGTCAAGGATTTTCTGTTAGCATCATTCTCAGGTACACACTTTTTTGGCCTCCGAAAAAAACTGTTAAAATGGGTCCGTGATTAACATACGTACATAGTTTGGGATAAGCTTCATGCACGTAACTTATTCTCGCTTAGAATTTTTTTCTTTTTTTATTCTTCTTTACTCGGTTTTTAACGGGATCATGGTGGTTTATTTGTAACGCAAGGTAAGGTGTAAAGCAAGGTAACTTTTGTTTTTGTAAGCAGAATCTTATCACAAATGCCATACACAAACAATAATTTATTAAATATTTTTAATATTGACAGACAAATTTACTTTATTTATACATATATTATTTATTATTTATTATTTATTATTTATTATACATACTACCCAGCAGTATTTGAGGTAAGGAGGTGCATATTCAGTAGAATATTCAGTATGAAAAATAACCTGAAACTGAGTTCAAAATTCATTGCTGAAAAAATAACTGAACACGAAGTGAAGCCATCAGGTGTATTGAAATATATGCTATGGAAGTTCTCCCTGCGTATTCAGGCCTTTTTTCATACAGAAACTCTCCCTTCTCGTTCTGCAGTTTTCAGGTAGTTGATTTTCGACGCCACCTTTATATAAAAACGAAAGAGAAAGTTCAGATTTTAGAACTACATCTCTTCTGAATATTCAGTAGGAAATATGTGCTGTTTTCCAGCTGATAAATACTGCTGGGTAATTGATACATATGTACATACATATGTATATATGTGAAGTAAACGAGCTACAAACAATCTCAAAAGGTAAAAGATTATTTATGTAGTGGGTATACCGTATACTGGGCTATGGAGGAAAAGGTTACCGTGTGGCGGTAACTCATCGCAATTGCGGTACGCTTTGCCAGCAACTCATTCGAAGAACTCAAGCATTAACAATATGTTCCATAAATTTCATGAACAAACGGTTTATCACTGCGGATTTCTACAGACTCTCTATTTGCAGCTACATTAATTTCTGATTTTCCGCCGCTTCCTAGTATTTGATCATAAACAAAAACCCCAGTGATTTTAGTTGCACCTATTTGCCTCTATTTAAAATTTAATTATTTAATAGTATTAATAACACATGGTAATAGTTTAACTTACTTTTTTTGTATTTGGAAATTTGTAAGATAAAGTTTCACTGCTGCCTTTATCGAGTAAGGTATTACTTTTTTCCCCCCAGTATCCTGCATTGCTCTCGGCTACAAGTAATCCCAGAGTGATGAAAACAAGAAACAAAACTAATTTAAACGACTTCATATTAAAATTCTAAAGCTGATATTTTCTGAAGTAGAATCCAAGGGAACTGCATTTAAAATACTACTAATCGGTCTATGGAAGTCCGTCTTTTATACATATATAAATATCGAAAAAACATAATTCGTCGCTCGAGTTCAGAACCAAAGTTGAATTTGAGTTAACCAATAAAAAGAGTTCAGAACTTTTCGGAACTGCTCTTACACTCCAAAAACACTTAACCAAATCGAACCGAATTTGTCGTAACGAATTCTTTTCGAATTTATCTTTGCGAAATCGGTAGAAATTTGCTATACTAATTTTTTTTTAAATATATATATATATTTTTTATTGAATAATTATTTTTCATTAATCTCTATAATAAAATGCATTACATGTTTACAGATTTGGGTATAAATAATTAAAATTCATTCACATAACATGTACCATGCCTTCAGTTACCGATTCTAAAGCACTGGTTGTTGTTATTGTTGTAGCCACCAAGACACTCTCCGAAGGTCGAAACAAATTGTTTTGTGGGTATGCTTTTATTTATTTAAACCAAGGATGCATCGTAACGTTAATTTTAACGCTAACCGAAATGTTAAAGTCGTTTTTGTTGAAACGACTTAGGTTTTCAACGTTATAAAAATTATCAAAATAATTTCCGTTTCGTTTTTAACGTTAACGAAACTCAAGCGTTAACGCTGAAACGTTGAAAAGTTGAGTGCGTTTATTTTTGAGTTGACAATGCTCTAGCGAGTTATAAACAGAGTTGCCGAGACATCCCAGTAATTAAATCATAAAAAACGCTACAAGTGGTAAATTTTTTATTTTGTACTATGACTCAATGATAATGGTAAAATTATTTGAAAATCGCTCTTCTTTTTCCTGTTTTAAATAAATGTCAAAGTATTGTGTTTCGTTTTGGTATTTCATCTGTTTACTGCGCGGAAGAGCTTTAGTGTTCAGTGGCGCTTTTCAACCAACACAAAACACACACTGTTCTTAACATCTATCAAAAACGGTCATCGAAAGGCAATTACGTATTCTCTTTTAACTGCTAGGACCTGTATAGTTTCGCCTTATTTTTTACTGTTGAAATTACCATTCTTGATAAAAAGTAATTCAAACTAAAAGGTAACAGCTGTGTTCAATAACAAAAAAATTGATACGAATTTTTCGTAAAAAATGACAGTTCTCCATATGAAAATGACAGTTCTTATGAAAAATTCGTAACAATTTTTTGTTATTGAACACAGGTAATGATTCTTTTGGTTTTTAGCGATATCGAATTAATTTTAACAATAGTTGATTTTTCTATTACGCGACCGCGAACTTGCTAAATATTTATTACAACCACTCCCGTTAGATGGCTTCGGGCGGATTCGAATTTTTGCCATTCACCAGCAGAGTTCGGTTGTGTTACCGGCAATTACCGGCAGAGTTCGGTTGTTGCGGTAGTTACCGATGGTTACCGGTAGAGTCCGCTTGGTGCAGCCTCTGTATACCTCTGTATTAGTGGTCGGAAACTATCGATGGCACTATCGTCACTATCGATGGTTTCTGAACATCGTTTACACTATCGATGGTTTTCGACTATCGTTTGAACTATCGATAGTTTATTGAAAATTTGAAATGTGACCACTAGGCACCAAACAAACGGTAACTATTCCATGCAGGGTTTGAATTGCTGACTAGCAAGTAGTCAAAGCAACATAAATACGACTATGCATTCTAGTCGCATGGTCGTTTAAAATGTGATTACCCAAAAACATTAAAATTACACTACAATATGGGTATCAAACGAAAGGGGATGACCCCAGGTTTTATTTGGACTACGATATATTTCGATAAATTTATCGATAACTGAGTTATCGGTCAAAATGCGATGGCCCAAAAACCTTAATATTACCCTATAATATGGGTACCAAACGAAAGGGGATGGCCCCAGGTTACATTTGGACTACCGAACACCACAAAATGGGTATCAAATGAAAGCGCTTGGCTAGGGCTATCATTTGGTCTAGTCTTAATTAATTATGAACTGATCTAAAAAATATCCATCATCCAGAAATTGTTATGGAACATCGAAAAAAATATCAATTGCTCATAACAATTATGATCTGATCGAAAAAATATCGATCTTTGAGTAACTGTTATTGATGATGGAACAATTTTTCCATTGCTCAATAATCGTTATCAAGTGATTTTTATATTTATTTGTTATACATAATTGTTATGGTCACTGGTTAATATATTAATTTTTTTGAACAAGAATAAATGGCTAATAAATAAATAAAACAAAACAATGTCCTGAAAAAAGTTTTATTGGATCATCTTCTATTACTTTCATGTATTGGTAAGAATAAGACCAGGACAGGTGGGCAAAGTTTGTTTACATTCGGGTGAAATCGGGTGAGCTCATTTAAAACAGATGTGTTTGTGGATGTGTTTGCTGCCGGACGGCAAAAGGCGGTTACAGTGTGAGCGTAGCCGTAGACTCTCCCAAATCACCCGAAACTATCGTCAACTATCGATATACTATCGATAGTTTGCAAAAAACTATCGTACACTATCGATAGTGCTGACTATCGATAGTTTCCGACCTCTACTCTGTATAAAAGAATACGATTGGCTGATATTTATGCACTTGGTTGATGTTTATGCTACAAGAACATACGTTCCAAAAACATAGATTCCAAAAATTAAATGTTTCTCTTCGTTCTTTTCCAAAGCAACACTGCTGCTGCAGGTTGACAAACAGATAAACGCTTTCAGTTCGACGCGCTTAACATAGCCTGTTGGCTTAGTTTTTGTTGTTGCTTTCCATGTTATTCGCTAATCTAGCGTGTGTTTTTTGAACTTTCATGCAAAAGAATGGGGCTAATGTAAAGTCAAAAAGAAAAAGATTGGCTTTAAGTTTACAAAAGCACATGTATAATACTACCCGAAAAAAAATATATATCCTCGACATTTGATACATGACACATAAAAATCAAATTTGGTAGTTTTTTGTTAATTTGGTTGTTTTTCAGATTATGGGTAGTCATTTTTCTTACAAGTGGCAACCCTTCTTTTGCTTTTCGTTAAAGCATTGCCAAAACAAAAAAAACGAAACTTTTTTGTTGACCGTTTTTGTTTCAACGTTAACGAAATCAGTTTTGTTGAATTATTTCGTTGATAACGTTAGCGGTTGCATATCCGTTTTGTTAACATAGCATGTTAACAAACGAAAACATATTTTGATAGTTTGTTGAGCATCCTTGATTTAAACAGGTGATTTTATTTTTAGTTGTGGAATTGTATAACAAATCATTTCTTTTTTCACTACCCTCTATAAATTTTCGTTTTCTGTAGGCACATGCATATGTATTTACTAACTTAATTGCAAGCTCATAGTTGTCAATATTAGTGTCTCTACCTTGAAAATGTTTTCAAATATTTTTTCTATTGTTTGTTTTTTCTAATCGCGAAATCGAGCTTTTTTTATCCAAGCTACTTTGGTTTAAATGAAACATTCCAAAATAACTTTCATATTGAAAAACATTTTTTATTTTTGCAAGTACAAAATTCAAAAATTTATTTACATTTGTAAAAAAAATTTTAATTTTACATGCTAATTTAAAGTGAGAATATATATCTTTTGTTTTTATACTCAGCTGTACTAGTACACAGAGTATTATAGTTTTGATTTCCTAACGGTGGATTGTAACAGAATGAAATAATCGAGATAGATATAGACTTATATATATCAAAATGATCAGGGTGAAAAGAGAAATCGATTGAGCCATGTCCGTCCGTCTGTCCGTCTGTCCGTCCAACCGTCAGTGAGCACGATAACTCGCGCAAAAATTGAGATATTTTGATGAAATTTGAAATGTAAGTTGGTATCAAGACAGGAACGGATGGTATTGAAAATGGGCGAAATCGGACCATGACCACGCCCACCTCCCCTATATAGTAAAAATCGGAAATTTTGTATCTCAGTCACTAATAGAGCTAGAGTGATAAAATTTCACACACGTATTGAGCTCAGGCCCTTATGAAGAAATATGGTGAAATTTTGGAAAATGGGCGGTGCCACGCCCACTTATTAAGTGGCAAACATTGAAAGTTTTATGAGTCATAACTCAGAAACCGTTGAAGATATATCGATGAAATTTGGTAGGCGTGATGTACTTACCTAGGCAAATGTTTGGACGAAAAATTGCCAAAATCGGTTGACGACCACGCCCACTTTTATATATGGGTATTATAAAGTGACCTAATAAAAGCATTTTAAGCGATATCTCTGTCAAATATAAAGATATATCATTGAAATTTTATGGAAGGTGTCCAACTATGGACATAAAACAAAAAATACAAAAATGTTGGAAAATGGGCGTGGCACCGCCTCCTTTTAGAAGCAGGAATATACGAGATTTCTGAGCCCATAACTCGACAAATAATCGATATATTATGACGAAACTTGGTGTATACACTTTCACTACTCGTAGTAATACATATTCAAAATTTTAGCTAAATCGGTTGACGACCACGCCCACTTTTATATATGGGTATCATAAAGTGGCCTAATAAAAACATTTTAAGCGATATCTTTGTCAAATATAAAGATAATTCATTGAAATTTTGTGGCATAAGTTCTACAATAGATCGGAAACAAAAAATAGAAAAATTTCGGAAAATGGGCGTGGCACCGCCTCTTTTCAGACAAAGGAATCAACGAGATTTCGGAGCCCATAACTCGACAAATAATTGAGATATTATGACGAAACTTGGTTTATACACTTTTATAACTTGTGTTAATAGACACGCAAAAATTTATTGAAATCGGTTTATGACCACGCCTACTTTTTAACAAAGATATTTCTGGAACACCCTTTGGGAATTTGTAACAAGACTTCTTTGTAACTGGAAGTCATAAAGGAATGAAATTTTTCACAAAGAATAATATTCATATGCGTAGTTGGATGACTGATAAAAATGTTGAAAACGGGCGTGGCTACGCCCACTTTATGCGGCACTCGCTTTATATAAAATACACCCTATATCGAACAAACGCAAACAAACAATGAAAGTATACAGCTGAGTATCTAATGTTCGATTCCACTCGAACTTAGGCTTCCTTACTTGTTTTGAATAATTTTGTTTTTTTTTTGCAATAAATACGTGAAAACAAAATTTGGTGTTTTTTTTTTAATTTGATTGTTTTTATTCCCAATTTAGGTTGGTTATTTTCTTATAAGTGGCAACCGTGCATATGCATATAAAATTTATTAAATATTCTTAATAGTGACAGACCTTTTTATATTAAACATTGCTTTATTTATACATTATTAATTATACATAATAATAGATACATATGTATAAGAAATAAAGGATATACGCACATATTTATTTACAAACAATTTCAAAAGGTTTAAAATTATTTATTTAGTCAGGTATACGATGAGCGGCTGTGGAGAAAAATGTTACTGGCTGGTGGTAACTCACTGCAATTGGGGCAAGTTTTGCCAATAACTCAGGCGGAGAACTCAATCAGCCATAAATTTCAAGACGAACCCTTTCATCGCTACAGACTTTTACAGACTTTCTATCTTCACCTAGTGTAATCTTTGGTGTTCCGCCACTTCCTGGGGTTTTTTCATAAACAAAAACCCCAGTGATTTTAGTTTCACTTGGCTTCCCCTATTTTAAATACAATTATTTATTAGTATTAATAACACAAAGTAATAGTTTAACTTACGTGTTCTGGATATTCAAAAGACTGTCGCACCACCCCACTATAGATTAAGTTACCACTTTTTTCTCCCCAATGGTCAAGTTTTTTATGTGCATTGCTCTCGGCTACAAATAATCCCAGAGTGATGAAAGCAAGAAACAAAACTAATTTAAACGACTTCATATTAAAATTCAAATTAAAGTAAGTATGTAGATATTTTTTGAAGTACAAGCCAAGCGAACTGTATTTAAGACACTACTGCTAGGTCTATGGAAGTCTGTCTTTTATACACAATTATCTCAAAAACAATAAACATGAAAGTATATTTACGGTTCTATGAGTACATATGCTCTTGTTTAATTAGGTGACTTTGATTGCATAAAAAGTCAACTTTTTTTCACTCCCCTCTATTAATTTTTATTTCCTGTAGGCACATACATACATATATATGTACTAACTTAATTTCAAGGTCCATAAATGTCAATATTAGTGTCTGTACCTTGGAAATATTTTTAAGTATTTTTTCTTTTTTGTTTTTTCTAACTGAACGGTGTGAGTGTGAGGAGCTTGAGATGCTGGCGAGTAGGAATGATGTCCGAAAATTTTATCAAAAAGTCATACGTTTTGGAGGGATAACGGCAACAGTGAAATTGCTGAAGAAGAGAATGTACAACCCGAATCCCCAATAGGAAGCATCTTGTATCACATGAGTGTGCAACTGTTGGCGTACGCCGATGATATTGACATCATTGGCACTAACACTCGCGCTGTATGCTCCGTATTTTCCAAGCTGGATAAAAATACTAAGAAAATGGGTTTAGCGTTTAACGAGGACAAGACCTCCTGTCATCACACAAAGAAACAGCACGCCTTGGCAGCCACATCACTGTTGACAGCTACAAATTCGAAACTGTTAAGCTTAGTATCGACCTCTCGAGAAACGCAACAGTTTCATGTAAAATGACGTACAAGAAATGCTCAAGAAATTTTTCTTATGAAACTTTCTTCAGCGAGTATCGACCTCTCAAGAAATTTGATACACTTTTTTAACACTATTTTTCAACGTAATGGGAACACAGCAACACAGGTTTTGCCAAGAAATATATCATAGAGCATTTATTTCTTAAAGAAATTTTGATATTTGATATTTTTAAGAACTTACCAATTGCTTATGTTTACAAAAAGTTTTCTTATGTTTACGTTTTTGATGCTCTTCTTCGTTTCACGTGGTATTCACGGTGGATTACTAAACGTCAAAATTTCTTGCCTAGTACTATTTTTTCACTCAAGACCTCTTCTACTTCAGCATTAAGGCTTCTCCGCAGCTCTCAAGAAAACGCTTAACCAAAAATTTGCATTATTTCTTGAGCGCTGAAATCGTAGTAGTAAAGTAATTATATTTTCAAACAAAATGTCACATTTGAGTTTATTTGCCTCTTCTGTCAAATTTTCTTGAAGAAATAATAGAAAATTCATTATTTCTTGGCAGAATCAGAGTTCAGTTGTACACTTTTTCTAAAAAATCTTAAAAAAAAAGAGTAGTAGAATTTCTTTAGAACTGCGTACCGCAAAAGAAAATATGACAAAAGAAGTTCTTCTTGAGCATTTCTTGTACGCCAAATTACATAGAGTTTTTGATTTTCTTGGGAGCTGCATATAGGGCTTTAACACCAAAAATAATGTCAGCACGGAAATTCATCGCAGAATCACCCTTGCCAATAAATGCTACTTTGGACTAAGAAGAGAATTGAAAAGTAAAAGTAAAGTCCTCTCTCGACGGGCGAACAAAAATGAAACTCTACAGGCGCTCATCGTTCCAGTCCTCATGTACGGCGCACAAGCATGGACAATTTCAAAATCAGATGAGATTTCACATGGAGTATTCGAGCGGAAAGTTCTTCACAGGATTTATGAACCTTTTTATTTAAAAAAAAAGTTTTAATTTTTTTGGCAGAAGTTATGGATCCATTTCGGAGATCACTACATCTCTTCATAAGACTTCTTAGGCAGCCTCACCGAGGATCGAACCCGCATCGCTCGATTGGTAATCTAATGGCATCCCACTAGGCTACCACCGGCGTGGGCTTTATTTTCCTTTATCACAATCTACATACCATGTGGCCGCTGTGGTGCAGTGGGTAGAGTGCTCGCCTGCTATGCCAGAGGTCTCGGGTTCAAACCCCAGTCCAAGCAAACACCAAAAAATTTTTCTAATTAGTAAAAATCCGATGTATTGTGGAAAGTATTTAGTAAAAATCCAATTATTGGGCTTTTTAAGAGCAGCGGTTACCTCTCGGCAGTGGACGGCATACCCTCCGAGTTTATTTCTGCCATGAAAAGGCTTCTCACTTAAATTGCATTCGCCCAATTAGTAGGAAAAAAAAAAAAACGTAACACACCTCCAATTGGGAGAGAAGCTCGGCCATAGAACTCGTCAGAGTTATAAAAAACGCCATTGTATTATTACATACCAACAACAGTAGCAGTGACCGCTGTGGTGCAGTGGGTAGGGTGCTCGCCTGCTATGCCAGAGGTCTCGGGTTCAAACCACGGTCCGAGCAATTATTGGGTTTTTTAAGAGCAGCGGTCACCTCTCGGCAGTGGACGGCATACCCTCCGAGAGTATTTCTGCCATGAAAAAGCTTCTCACAAAAAATGCATTCGCCGTTCGGAGCCGGCATAAAACTGTAGGTCCACCCAATTAGTAGGAAAAACAAAAAGGAGCACACCTCGAATTGGGAGAGAAGCTCGGCCATAAAACTCGTCAGAGTTATAATAGCGCCATTGTATTATATTATATTATATAACAACAGTAGCTTAAAGACACGCTGTCTTTGCTACCTAGTACCAAACCAAACATAAGAAGAAGAACTGTTGAGCTCAACATTTGCCAACAGTTTGTAAACAAACGCAACTACATATCAATGCCTGTTTAAAAGATCGTCCTATTTCAAAAATTCCTTCAAAAACACCCTATTTCAGAACTTGCTTCAATAACGTCATATTTCAGAAAATTATTTAAAAACGCCCTATTTCAGAGAAATATAGCAAAAGAGCTGACTTTGAATTTTCAGAATTCTTCTCGCCAATTTTTCTTCCATCCTAGTGAAAAAGATGTGGAGAAAATTTTATTGAGGTATAAAAAAATCGGCAAGGAAAGAATTTCTGGCAGTTAAAAACGGCTCGGAGCGGTATGAGCGCATGGAAAAAAAAATTCACCGTAAACCCCGGTTTCCTTCAAAAAGGGACCACCTATTTTTGATTCGACAATACCACTGCTTCAACTAGAATTTTTTGTGCACACGTTTTCAACGTTACTTTTGTTTATTTAGTTGAACGCGTGAACGCTTTTGCAAAACTATTGTTTAGTTAGTTGAAGTTATATGTATGTACATTTGTATGGAGCGTTTTTCCCACTCGCCGGAAGTAAATTTTTAGTTAAGCAATTAACAACTAAGCATAGTGACTAAGATATAGTTTACACATGTGTTTCTGGTAACTTAAGTTGTTTGTGATTTTTTTTTTCTTTTTTTTTTTTAATTTTTATTTGTATGTACTTGAAGTGTATTGTTAAAGCATGTATCCACAAGGCAAACATAATTTCGACTGTACCCTTGTTGTTGTTGTTTTTTTTTTTATGTGTAAACATCTTTGCTATAGCTACGAGTATTTTCGAAAAGCGCTTAAATCGTAAACGATGTTTGTGTTAGTGCGGCGCTGTGTCCGTGTGAATCAGTGGTAGGTACAAATGTACTTACAAACGCTTGCACGCATAGCCGTGCAAATGCAAAGATCAAACAATTTTAGCAAATATACATATGTATTCACTCTTACTTACATTTTCCACCTTTTTATTGCTAAGATGTATTTTTCAAGCATTAACTTACACGAAAATATTTTTTTTTTATACGAATAAATAAATGAATTGTATATATTTTAGCAGCATTCGTTTGGGCAAGTGTTAGAGACTTACGAAAAAACAACGACTGGTATAAAACAAGTGAAAATTATACGTTATAGTTTCGAAATAGGGGAGACATCTATTGACAAAAATTTGAGAAACCATTTCACTTATTCACAATAGAAAAAATTGGCATAATCAGTAAAGATCAGTTTAGTGTGTAGCTGGCATACTCTCTTAAAGTCTCTAACATTTTGTATGGAAACTGTTAGTTAAGAGAGCAGAATCCAGTATAAGCGGGCAGCGAAGAGCCCAAAAAACACTTGTTAAGAAACGTATAAACCAGCCGAATGCAAGATGCACGTGGGTTGCTAAATGAATGTCAAAATTTTCAACGTTTGCCAATGTATAATTAGAAATTTTGAGGGCTAAATCATTTAAGCATTGTTGGCTTTCAGCATTGTTTTTTTTTTTTAACGGAAAAAATTCCGTAACTAGACGTTTAAATAGAGGTTTCTAATTTGGTAGCCATATGGCTACCATGGGAAGGAAGGGGTTAAAATAAAAATTTTGTGTTTCAGCTCATATAAGAACATATCGACCCCTTTGCGCGATTTTATCGTAAGGGTAATTTTCTGGAATTTCACTTTTTGATGCAAGTTTAATCTACATCCGTCAGCGCATCACCTGCTAAAATATGATGGCTGAAATCCTTATAGTTGTGCCAAAAATTGGCTTTACTTTTTATCGTAAGGGACAATCCACACTTTTTTCTTAAGCTCGAATTTATCGTATCGCCCATATAAAAAATATTTTAATATAGCTAGCAAGTAATGTAGCCATGGTACCATGATTATTTTTGGATTATCTTCCAACCTTAAACGAGTTGTTCTTGTATGTATATTTGTATGTATATTAATTAATTTATATATTCCTATATCCACTACTATCTCGGGAACGGCTGAACCGATTTGGAGGAAATTCGTTTTACTGATAGTATGCCTAATTTTAAGATATTTTATCCACGTGCTGTCTCTGGGGATGTTTTTCCAAAGCTGCCACCTTTTTGGAACTAAAAAAAATTAGATGTGCTAATATGGGCATCAAATGAATGGTATTTTACGACGTGTGTCAATTAAAACATTGCCCAGTGGAATTTCTACATAACCTAATTTTATTAATTTCTTTGTAAACTATCGCGAAAACGGTTTGACTGAGTTGAATGAAATTTATACATCCATTTTTGGCTCATTTACATGATTAGATATTTGTATATTTCTATATGGTGAACTAGAATACTTTCTAAGGCAAAGAATCATGTCTGAGCTCGACCACCCAGGTACTAGTAATTTATGGAAATAAGAGAATGTCCCACTTGCATGGAAAATAATAGCCGCTTTCGATTCACAATTTCTCTGCTGGCTATAAATTTCCTTCTGTCAAATTTATATGTGAATGCTAGCGAGCAGTGGGAAATTTTTATCGACCAGTAAGCGAGTATGGCTACTACTCATTATGGGTTCAAACATTTTTGTTCGACCCGACCTCGCTTGTGTGATGGCGAATCGAAAACGACAAATGAAAACTAGCGAGTACACTCAAAAAAAATTTCTCTCGATCAAAGACATAATTTTCCTTATTTTGAACACGCGTCCCAATATAAAATTTTCTTTGTTTTGTGTAAATTTTCTCAAAAATGTGGAAAAAACATAAAAAAACATTCAAACAAATTCGTTGCCATGGGGATTTGTATGGAATTTAATTTCTCAAAATTAAAGAAATCAAGTCTTCAAAACAAGGAAAGTTGGGAATGGAATGGCGCTTAAAGAATTTTTTATTATTTTAATGTATGAATTTTTTCAAAACAAGTATATGAAACCATGGTAACGCATGTAACAACAATATTTTATAAACCTTTTAACATGTTTTAAGGAAAATTTACTCAAAACAAAGAAAGTAGTGTTCAAAATAGGTAAACAATTTCTTTGACCCCTCCATATATTTTTTTTCTCTCAGTGTACATACGTATGCAGAGCAAGAACTGGTTTTGTGTTTTGTGTAACAAGCTTTCTGTTTTGTCGTTGTTGTGTTTGCAATAAAAACAATCGCATGTACATACATATGTATGCAAAGCAAGAACTGGTTTTGTTTGTAATTCATTTAATAGTAAGTGCTGAATCAACGAAAAGGAACCCTAATTACATTTTTATACAATGTTTTGTAAACGTGAGGTGAAAAAAATTTCTCTAAAAATAAAAAAAAAATAAAAATAAAAAAAAAAAAAAAAAATGCGCCACTCGGGACTCGAACCTGAGCTCCTTGGTCCGTAGGCAGCATACCTCACCATTACGCTACAAACGTATTCGGAGCTTTATTGTCTAAATTCGAATTTATTCAATCAGGTTTCTTTTTTTTTTGTTCTCTTCAAATGCTTCACCTCAACTTCTCTTCACTTTCTGATTGTAAAATATAACAAAACGTTTGGGAAATTTTGTATTTCCAAACTAGTTTGGAAAACCTTGAATAAAAGGGTTTGGAAAATATTGCATAATAAGCTAGTTTACTTCACTGCATATTGGGATTTTTGGTAGAAGTTATAAATACATATGTATGTAGATCTATTTCGGAGAACACCACATCCCATCAGACTTCTTTTTACTTTTATTCTTGCGTCCGCATAAAACATCCTTTAATGAAAAATTTCACTAAAAATTCAAAAATAAATAATAGCTTAAAAAACTAAAAAACACGCTTTAATCTTAAAAATCGTACTAAAAATTGAGAAATAATTTAATTAGAAACAAAATGATGAACGAAAATATAAGTATTTAAGGAAAAGCGTGGGGGTGCTCAATAATATTTGAACATGAAAATATTCGATTTGTACAACTAGTACAAAAATATACCTAGTTGCGAAATTAAAGAGTACGATATATGAAATCTCAAAAAAGTCAAAATAAAATTATTAGTAAAAAAACACCGATTTTAAATATTTTTTGACATACTGAGCACCCCACGCTTTTCCTTAAATACTTATATTTTCGTTCATCATTTTGTTTCTAATTAAATTATTTCTCAATTTTTAGTACGATTTTTAAGATTAAAGCGTGTTTTTTAGTTTTTTAAGCTATTATTTATTATTATTTCATAGCACATTCTTTATTGTTTTCCGACCGCCACATTTGTAGATTTGCGGAATTTTATCCTGTCGGCGATGAGTTCTTTTTTATTTAATATTTCGTCGATGTCGTGGGAGTGCATCATTGCAAGCAGTTCAATATTTTTGATACCGCATTCATTGAACTGCATCAATGCACCTGTACATAACTCCCACGACAAGAATACCTTGATTATTTTCTCATCGCTGACAAGTTTTACCTGCAGATTTGGCTCGTTCGATTGCTCGCTATCGGAAAAACGGGATAATCAAACATATTTAATCTGAAAATACAAAATACATTTTTCAACGTATATATGTATGTATGTACATATAATTTTAATATAAGTATTATAATAGTATATAAATAATATCATTATTGTGACTTACCTTTATTTGTAATTACATATCTATATATTGCATATATGTACATATATATATTTTTCCCGAAAATTTAAATTAATTGAACGAGTTTGAAAAAAAAAACAATTTTCTATTTTTTATTTACTTCAAAATTTTTCAACAGCAAGGGAGTTTTTGAATCAAAAACGCCCGTCTTTGAATTAACTATGGAAAGTTGTTGAATCAAAAACTTTGCCGTTAAAACAAATACTTTTGCTGTTGAATCAAAGACGGAGATTCAACAGCGGAAAGTTGTTGAGTTAACTACGGGTATTTTTTTCAGAGTGTTAATTTAATGAATTTAGGGATTAACAGAAGAAAACTGTTGATACTACTGTGATTATTTTTCTGAGTGCAAATTTCCAACAAACTTACATATTAGGGGTATTCGCTATCCATAGCATAACCCTAGCACGTAGCACGGATTGCACGGATTGCAAAGTTTTCCAACGTACAACAACAAAATACAGGCGCACAGAAATATGCTAGACCTCAAAAATATGCTACACCAAAACCTATGTATATTTATTTGCTATGAAGTGTAGGAAATTAATTGCGACCCTGCGTCAGCTGACATTTGCCAATTGCTAATTTCAATTTCAATTTGAGCATTCGAATTTTGTTTAAAATGTTATTTTTTGTGTATTTATTAAATTTACTAAAATAAAATGATTTATTTATTAAAAAGTGAGTGATGAACGCGTCCCTTTGGCTAAAAAGAAAAGCTGCTTTTTAAAATTTCCTACGACTGTGCAATGGGGTGCTCTCTATGTGTAGCATATTTTGGTCTAGGATATTTGCAATCCGTGCTATCTTGCTATCTTGCTAGGGATAGCGAATACCCCTATTATAAAAACCAATTTTCCCAATAGTTCGGTCCCTGGTCTGCCGGAAATCGAACTTGGAAACTTTAGAATGGAAGACGAGTACACTACTCACTATATTACCATTACTTACCTCATCATTAAAAACACAAGAGTATGGAATAAAACACTTGTATTTGTCATACAAACCCTTTTTTAATATTATCGTAAGGGACATTTATTCAAACAAACTCATAAAAAATTGAGAGCGAAATTATCATAAGGGACAAAATTATGGTTTTTTCGCAAAATGCACATTTTTTCAAGAGAAAAATTATCAGGTTCAGTATATTAATTAATTACCTAACCACGTGTTCAATTTCATTTCAAAATTCCAATAAAAAGTAGTAAAAAAACACAAAAAAATGCTCTCCTATAAAATTTGCTTTTGTCCCTTACGATAAAGTCGCACAAAGGGGTCGATATGTAAGTATCGCTCTGTAGAGGCCCATCAAACCTGCTGGTCAGACGAGTGTGCTTGGTAATAATTGTGTGGCAAATAAAATGTTGCATTTTTGCTTTGAGGAGCAAAGCTTGCGTGCTGCACGTGTTTTTTGCAGTATAACTTTTCACATTTCCCTTTTTAGTTCTTTTGGTTTATAACAACCATTGGAATTTTCGGGAACTTAAAACATGACTTTCTTATTGATGGCGCCGTGCATTTACCACAACTAATGACATATATATGTATATGTGTACATGCATACATACGCTGTACATATGTATGTTTATTGGCCAATTAAATATTTGCATATGTATGAAATTATGCATCATTGCGGTAGTAATTGTTTTATTTCTTTTTTGTTGCATTTTCGTTTATTACTCACGCGCATCGAGTTACTTTATTATAAGGTTTTTAGAGCTTTTCTAGTAGTAACTTCACGTGTCACACAAGCCCAGGCCAAAACACACGATCGCATGCGATTTGGCAAAAGTTAATTGTAAACTTTTATGAAAAAAAATATGCCAGTTGTGAAAGGCTTATGTAGCCGGAGGGCATTGTGTGTTTATTCTTGCTCCTTAAAATGGGTCTTTGCTAACAGACAGAAAGGCTGAGTATCCTCAATTACGATTTCTGATTGAATTGTATGTATGTATGTGAGGCAGCTGCGTGGGGCTAGAGAAGCAATCTATCGTCATTAAAAAGCACGCTCACCAAGATTCAACGTCTGGCTGCATGTGCATCACGGGTGCTATGAGTACTCTCCCAACGGCCGAGATGGAAGTGTTACTCGAGCTAACCCCGCTACACATCTTCATAGAGCACACAGTAAAGCGCACGCTTCTAAACATAGGAAGGGAAGGAAGTGAGAGGAAGTGAGGAAGCTGAGAGAAAGTGAGGAAGTGAGGAAGGTGAGAGAAATGCTCCCAATCTCCCTGCTTCCCAGAGATGACACGACTAAGTACATCCAATTTGAGAAACGCTTCAGAATAGAGCTCGGCGATAAAATTAACCTGCAAGGCCTCCTGATTGGAGAACATCCTAAGGAATAACCCGATAGTATGGTACACTGGTAGCTCGAAAACACCAGAGGGCAGGGTTCCGGCTTCTGTGGGCCAAAAGCAAAGGTATTCTTACCACTGGGACGTTTTCCGAGCATCTTCCAGCCGGAAGTATTCGCCATTAGCCAATGTACAGAGTTAGAGGATATTCTGGTGAGAAAATCACCATTTTGAGCGATAGCCAAGCGGCATTCAGAGCACTAGCATCTCGTGAGATTAGCTCTTCGGTAGTCCGAGATTGCATAAACAGACTCAACAAACTTGTCGCCAAAAACTCATTACTTTTGGCATGGGTTCCTGGAAACAGAGGAGTACTAGGTAGTGAAATATATCAAATTAAAGGGAATCCTATCGAACAGTATAAAAATATTCAAAATCGGTTCAGTAGTTTTTAAGTAATTGCAATTAAAAAGATGCATAATATCTATAAACTTTGACCTTTAATAACTTTTGTTGTTGTTGTTTGCAAAAATAAAAAATTCACCCTGATACTCAGATTAGCCATGTTTATCAATCCTCATACTTCGTTTTTTGATTTTATAATTTTCAAAATTTCATATTTGTACCAGATCGCTTATTGCTTATTGCTTTCAACTTTGCGGGGCTGGAGGCAGTTCAAAACGTCATCCTATCGCCATAAAATTTTGTGGAGTTCATTAAATCGTATAAAGGCAACTTCTCATTGCTGGTACGTTCAAAAAAGAAACAAACAAAAAGAAGCAGCAGACTTCGACAACACAAAAATATTAGACATAGAAAGACGAACAACAACACGACTAACACTAGAAAGTAGAGGTCGGAAACTATCGATAGTCAGCACCATCGATAGTTGACGATAGTGTCGGGTGATTTGGGAGAGTCTACGGCTACGCTAACACTGTAACCGCCTTTTGCCGGCCGGCAGCAAACACATCCACAAACACATCTGTTTTAAATGAGCTCACCCGATTTCACCCGAATGTAAACAAACTTTGCCCACCTGGCCTGGTCTTATTCTTACCAATACATGAAAGTAATAGAAAATGATCCAATAAAACTTTTTTCAGTACATTGTTGTGTTTTATTTATTAGCCATTTATTCTTGTTCAAAAAAATTAATATATTAACCAGAGGCCATAACAATTACAACAAATAAATATAAAAATCACTTGATAACAATTATTGAGCAATGGAAAAATTTTTCAATAACAATTACTCAAAGATCGATATTTTTTCGATCAGATCATAATTGTTATGAGCAATTGATATTTTTTTCGATGTTCCATAACAATTTCTGGATGATGGATATTTTTTAGATCAGTTCATAATTAATTAAGACTCGACCAAATGGTAGCCCTAGCCAAGCGCTTTCATTTGAAACCCATTTTGCGGTGTTCGGTATTCTATATTCGTATTCCGTATCCATATTTATCCGCTTTTCCACAATTATGAGCTGACTCAGTTATCGATAAATTTATCGAAATATATCGTAGTCCAAATAAAACCTGGGGTCATCCCCTTTCGTTTGATATCCATATTGTAGTGTAATTTTAATGTTTTTGGGCAATCACATTTTAAACGACCATGCGACTAGAACGCATAGTCGTATTTATGTTGCTTTGACTACTTGCCCAACTAGCACAAATAGTCGTTGAAACGTAGCTACGACCAATGTTTTTACTTTAAAGTGTTGTGGCACTAGCCATAGGCACGTAATAGGAACGTTCTTATTACGTGTTTACGCCCAAAATGGGGAATGATTTTCGGTAACCACAACGTTCCAGAGTCGTCGCCGCAACGTGTTCGGCAACGTTCCATTGTCGTTTTAGATACGTAGTGGCGACGTGACAGCATGGTTAGTACCACTTTCAGGGAACTTAGCATATATTCTTCCCTTTTTAACTTATGGTTTGCTGCATCTTTCAACTTATTTGCTTATTTTATATTTGTTTCATTTTATATTCAGATACATGTATGTGAAACTTGTCCATTATTTAATTTGGAAACTAAAATGGCAACATAATAAATTCGTATTAATAATAATGATAATGAAAGGAATGGTTTTGCGACAATTTGCATGAAAAAACTAAGGCGAATGAAAATCTATTGTGAAATATGGTGAGATAGGTTTAAAATTTTCACGCGCCATTCGAATTTTAATTTTTATGAAAATTTTTATTTTATTGACGTCCACCAGAATGGAAAAAAATCGCATACCTAGATGCCAAAACACTGTTTAGTGGTTCTTTGGTACCTAAAAATAAATATTATTTATTAACCTAGTAATTTCGGTTCATAAATTATAATAATATGGCATTTTTCAATTTATTAATTCAGTGACTGTGTCATATTTACAAACAAATAGGGCGGATTTTATAACAAATAACTTTGTAGTCGTATTAAACAAAAATCACGACCTCAAAGTTACTAAAACTTGACGATAGTGACGACTACTGGAAATATGTAACTTCAAAGTTATATTTCCCATAAAATAACAAACACTTTGTAGTAGCCGTTGGCAATTACGTGGTGATCTATAGGTAATGGATACCTTATTATTACCACCGAATATTACCTACAAGTTTCGTGACATTAAGCGGGCAATTAACGTCCCAAAAACGTAACCGAAACTATTACTGTTGCTATAAAGTAGCTGGCACTTTAAAGTTGCATTTAAGTAACATGAATTTGTCGCCGCTACCATTATTTGCCACGTATAAGTTTTAAAAATTCGAGGTACTTTTACTAGTAACCACGACGTTTCTACTACCGGTAATGTCACTAAAAATCCACTTAACTTTAAAGTAACAATTATAGGTAGAAATTACCACGGAGCGACTGGGAATTTGTCAAACAAAGTTAATTTCTCACCGAAGTCGTACATTTAGTGAATGCTCCGTAATTGCTACACACCTAAGGTTCCCGTATCCGTCATTGTTACTTAGGTGCTAGTTGGGTGCTAGTCAGCAATTCAAACCCTGCATGGAATAGTTACCGTTTGTATGGTGCCTAGTGGTCACATTTCAAATTTTCAATAAACTATCGATAGTTCAAACGATAGTCGAAAACCATCGATAGTGTAAACGATGTTCAGAAACCATCGATAGTGACGATAGTGCCATCGATAGTTTCCGACCACTACTAGAAAGTCTACGAATTCAACAACGAATACAAGACACAATCAACTTCAAAGGGGACGTAGACAATATAAGCTGCGCTTACAGAGCAACAATAACAAATAAAGCTAAACCTTACGAATGACAGTAGAAAACAAAATATGTATATGTTTATATTTATATGTTGTGTTGGTTGATCGTCAGGTGTAGATATGTTTATTGCATAGTTCAAATTTAAATTTAATTTATCCAAAGTAAGTTTTGATTATAGTTATAAACGTTTAATATTATATTGTGTAATTTGTTAATCGTTAACCAATTATGTAATTATGTTTTTTGTTTGTGTTTTATCTTTCAATTTATGTAA
The DNA here is from genome assembly GCA_960531455.1 of Urophora cardui. NCBI lineage: Eukaryota > Metazoa > Arthropoda > Insecta > Diptera > Tephritidae > Urophora > Urophora cardui. Next base: position 108,575,121 of record OY482671.1, read on the forward strand.
ATAAAATCAGACTCCCTGAGGAAGGCGCAAATATGCACCGAAACGCGTAGGAGGATAAAAGGAAGCCTTTGTTTCGCTTTTTACTTCACCGGCCATAAAGCTCTTAATACCACTATATGAATTGTTAAGCAGTTGGCCTTTACTACATAATAAAATCTCCATATGTTTTCACTCCACCTTAGTGCGCGCGCTTTATGTCACTAATTGACATATGCATATATGTATGAATCTAAATATTTATTTTACAATTTATAAATAAAAATTTTTAAGTGCCCACACTTATTTAAAATATTTCTCCCCTATTTCTTCTTGTTAAATTTAGATTCACTTCAAAATCGTTTTATAGCCACTTGAAAATAAACAAAAGCAAAAGCAATGTGTTATAATAAAAGTAATGTGAGCAAACATAAAATGTTACTACTATAAAATCTATTTAAATTTAGCGCTGATAGAAATATGTATTCTAGTAGGTTTAGTACTTGTATGTATATACATATTTTTAGCTTTTTATTTAGCAAATATGTATGTAGTATGTATGTACATATGTACATATGTACATATGTATATGTAGGTATTTGTGTTTAGTAATTTTCTACAAAGGAAAAGCATATAGTACATACATACATACATACATTACATATGTATGTATCAGAGCACCAAAAAAATAATAAATATGTATCTACATATGTACATACATATGAAAATTTTATATATTTGAAGCTTTCGTAACGGCCTGCATTTTCAGATAACAGAGATTTACTTTCATTCTTTTTCATAACATACAGTATTTAATAGATTACTTATACGCCCTGTCTTCTATATTATTAATACGCTAACGAGCCACGGCTACCATATGGTAACTCTAGTTTTTCACATTTTCTGGAAAGATGCGACAAGGTATTGGAAAACGGACTTCATTTTCATGCTCAGGATGTCGAAATTTATTGGTGTACTTACCTTTATGAAAATCTGAAACAAAAAAGTTCTGTGAAAATCCGGGCTAATATAAATTTTATTCATGCAGTTTCGGTCATGCTAATGAACCGATTGTAAAACTGAGAACACCATTAAAGACCCAGCAGTATTTATCAGCTGGAAAACAGCACATATTTCCTACTGAATATTCAGGAGAGTTTCTGTATGAAAAAAGGCATGAATGCGCAGGAAGAACTTCCATAGCATATATTTCAATACAGCTGATATCTTCACTGTGTGTGCAGTTATCTTTTCAGGCAATGATTTTTGGACTCAGTTTCCCAAGAACGAGAATAATGCCTGGTTTTCACTAGGTCATATATGACGTCAAATATTGTCAAACAAATGAAAACGGGTTGGCATATTGTGTCAAATGCGTTTGCAGTCAGTTTTGACCACTCGCTGTCATATAAAATGACAGCCATATGAAAACACTCAAATTGTAGTTTGCCAGCGCATTGGGCAACATTTGACACACAAAACTCATTTGCCAGCGTGTTGGCAAACTTGTTTCGTTTGTCAAGCTCACAGCTGATTCGCAGGGCCCCGGAGCGTGTCAAGGAGCGAAGAGCTAAGGAGCTATGGCTTTTCCACGGAACGGAACTGGAGCTCAAATTATAGGTAGAAGCTGGAAGTGGAGTTAAAAATCACTAGCTCATTACATATCTATATCTGTGGCCACAAGCAATAACCACTTAAGTCGACTTAGGAAGATTTTGAGTACATATACCACATTATTATCCTTTTAAAATTCTATATTTCTGTAAAAACCCCATTCTTCTAACTTAATTCAATAAAAAGATATAAATAAAAACATATAGGCTTAACTTACAATAGAGGTATATTAAACTTGCTATAACAGCCAAATTAGATGTATATACTTAATGAAATTTCTGCATGACATTTTGCTTTATTTACAAAATTTGATTGTAACATTGTAAATGGCTCACTGATTTTGCCTCCATGGTTTTTAATCGATTTTTTTTGATTTGTTAAGAAACGCCTTCGAATAAAAATATAAAAATTAGATTTTCTTTGCAATGCCATAAGCACTCAGATAATTTATCACAATTAATATTTTATCACTCTACCGCATTTACCAGCAGTTTACCACTTTAGATGAAGACCCTTAATATTTTATTGGAATTCATAAAAAATTTAAATGAGCAAAAAATGTTTCAATGCATATAAAAGTTTTGTAGATGTATTGAGCTTTGTACTTACAATACGGGAGCGTTGAGCAGGCCTGCTATAGAGAATAAAGATAGGTTTAAAACCGAAGATGGTTTTAAAGCGATCCTAGATTATGCCAAATAGTATCGAGTTTACCTTTATCTCAGGTAAGCGTTGAGCGTCTCTTTTCATCATAAAAAATTGTCGTATCTGATTTAAAACAGTCTTATCGATTTGAAGCGGAGCCAATATATAAAAAATCGGAGCGGGAAAGGATGGGAGCTAATGCCTATATGACACTACATTTTTCTTGTTTTTTTTTTTTGGTGCGGAAACCCACCGAAAGTCAAAATACAAAAACAATTGTGCTGTAGGTTGAAAAGAGACAAAAACTCCCTCAAAAACAATTTGATTGACATTAAACTTCAAACTAAATGAAAATAATAGTTATTTCAAGAATTAATTTTTTTGGAAATTTGAATTTAAATTACTGAAATAAAAGTTATGAAACTCAGATGGCAGAGTAGCTGTGTATTCCATGTTATAAAGAGAAGCCAGTGCGCAGTATACTTTTTCTTCCGGACTTCTTCTTTCCCCTTACGGCCAAAGCAGAAACTTACAAGAGGCAAATTTAAAATTTGTATTTCCATATATTTCTTGTTTTAAATATAATTTATTTTATAGTTGTCAAATTGAAACAATTGTCAGAAAAAACTGCCGAATGCGAAAAAAACCTACCGAAATACAAGGTGGCTCGTTGGTTTTTAACTGCTAGATGGTATTTTGTTGGTATTTTGTTTGGTTTTTTCAATATAGCTTGCTCGCTTGCACCAACGCAAAACTGTTTTTGACCATCTCCTTCACACAAAAAACCTTGTAGAATACCAGAAAAAAACGTAGTGTCATATGGGCATAAGAGCAGCAAAAAATTTTGGGAGCGGAGCAAACAAAAAAATCCTTTGCACCGGGGCCCTGGTTTGTCGAGCGCACAGCTGATTGTGATTGTGCGAGTATTATAAATTTATTTATTTATTTTGTTAATAGTATTTTAATTTCAGAAAATGGAAGAGTTAGTAAACGATTCCCAAGTTTTTGTAGAACCTAGAAATAGCACCACCACAAGAAAACCACGGGTGAGAAAACTGACCTTGCTGTCAAAAGCTTTTACCTCACACTCGACATCAGCGATGAAAACGGACTGTCAATCAACTGACACCAAAATTTGACGGCAATAGGTTTGTTTATTATTAGCTAGTTATGAATAGTTAGCCAAGTTTCGGCTGGCAAATCGTTTCTTGAGTCAAAAAAGTAGCAGAAGAGAGCCATAGACAGCTCCAAATTTCAGCTAGTAAAATTTTCCCTAGCTGAAATTATTTGCTGCCAAAGTAAGAAACAGCTGTTGAAAAAATAAACAAACGAATATTTTTGATTATTACATTTGAAATTTTCTGAAATTTTGAAATAGAAATAATGAAAATTAAATGTTTTTTTTTAGAAAAAATAACAATTAACAGTCAAAAATAGAATTCAAATTATTAATCGCTAATTTTTACTATTTTTCCGTTTCTTGATTTTCTGTTCATTTCGCTATTTTTTGAGCGCAATTCTTTCTGTTCTGCTCACTTGACAGCTAGCTGCTAGTTTAATAAGAAACAAACCTAATCTTTGACCCACACTGCTCTATCGACTTCATGTCAGTTTTTGAAACCTAATGAAAACACATTTGACTCAAAATGACATATTGTCATCTAGGGCAGTGATTTGACGTCAGTGAATTTGACCTAATGAAAACCAGGCTTAAGAGAAAATAGAAAAATATCAAAAGAAGAAATCGACAAAGCAGTAAAATAGAAACTATGTAATAGAACAGGAAGAGGAAGTAGAAGAAGAAAATATCAAATTCACATTAGTATGTGTCTTCTGCTTATTCTTTGGACTGAAAAGGCGCTGAACTGAGCTGGGAATCCCGCAAAAGATAAAAAAAAAATATAATTTAATTTTTTTGAATCTTCATAGTTTTCTGATCTTTAACCCCTCTGCGACATCCCTTGACCATCTCCGAACGGCACCAAAAATTATATGTGATATCTTTGGCTGGGCTGTTACCGATATAGGGGATGAGACCGAAGTAAATCGCTATTTTGATTTTAAGGGCCACCCTAATGTACTACGTGAAGGAGTTAAATTTCACCTTCAGTTTCATACAGAGTGCTGGGTGCTGAGGAGCAACTGTATTAACAAGCGCCACAAAAATAAATGAATATATTACAAATTATACGACCTTTTTGTAAACAAGATAATACAAAATCAAATAAATGAAGTTATTTATTTAATAGAAAGTGGGAGGTGGCAACAACGTATTACTTAGATACATATGTACGTACGAGTATGCTTGTTTGCATAACGTTGACTTTATTGTTGTCCCTTGTTATTGGTCACAGTGTCAGCAAATCTATTTCAATGCATATGCAAAAAAGTTTTGCTTATTATTGGCAAATCAGGTTTAAAAAAGGAGTACGCTGTCAGCGCGGCTTCTGTTATGCATTCACTCTGTCTGCTCCTAACTTTCTAATACTTATCTAGGCCTTATTTCGCATGGCTGATAAGCCTTTGGAATAAGGTGTGCTCTCAGAGAGAGAGCGTACTCCTTATGGCCTGATGAGATAAACAGGGGAAATTCAGTGTTAGTTTAAGCCTTACGCCATACAAATTTTCTACCCTTATAATTTTCAGGCCTTATTTCGAAAGCCTTTAAATCTGCTGTTTTAATCCTTAAATAAGGCTTAGATTTTTTGGTGAGTATGTAGTCACCGAAAGACGTTTACACATTCAAAGTACGAATGTAGGCGCATAAAAGAAGGTCACTACACGGTCATGGTGTATGGCCTATAGGAAATGAAAGGACACAAAAATTTATGCAACTAACCTAGTTTTCTCCACGGCGGTCTGGTAGAAAATCTTCTGGATTGTTTTCTGTTTCATGGTTTACATGTGGAGAGACAGGTAAAAGATGTGATGAATCGGTGGTACAAATTTCAACATATTTTTATGTCCTGCATTTTTTTGAATTTCCAAACGCGTATGTCACTGCCCTGATCTGGTGTAAAATTCTGCAAGAACTCCATGAAATCATGTATGTTCACTAGGGTGGCCCTTAGTTGTATGGGGGAAAAAAAAAGTGCTTCAATCCGCGATTTCCCCCCATCAAAATGTGCGAATAGTAATAAAATCTAGATATACGAAGTTTTAGACCAATCAAAAAAGATTTAGAGGTCGCTCAAAGAGCTTAAAGTTCAGAAAATTACGATTTTTTTGCTTTTTTGGAATTTATTCCTTTATATTTTATATATTATAGACAGCTTGACATTGTACATATTTTTCGCGAATTCCACAAGTTATTATCTTTTAAATGTGGTATAAGTTACAAAAATCGGTACGCTGGTAAAAATGTTAAAAATAAATATCAAAAACACCATGCTAGTAATCAAGCACGCAGTAGGTTTTTTATTGCATAGTGTGTATTTAAAGTGTATACATACGTATGTATATATGTACATATTTTTAGAAATTGTGAAAATTGTGAATTTATGAAATTAATGTTTTAATTAAATAATTTATGATTTAATTAACGATGACTTATTGTGTGATTCGTATTCTTTTCTATATTCAGTTACCACTTGTAATAAATACTGTTTTTCCTGTTCATTATTTGTTAGGATTCTGTTATATTCTTCTATGAGCTTAACGCCGCGCTCTGCTGTGTCATTTACCACTTTTATGCTTGCAACAGTATCTCTTGCTATCTTGTAAGTGTCTGTTTCATCCCAGTGTAACGGATCTATCTCCAGAAATTGTGTCGAAATATTAAACCGACCAAAAAAAACAATTGTACTCACAGTTTTTTACAAAACTTGATTTTCAAATTAGGGTTTTTATAAGAAGTTTTAAAAATCAGGAAACTTTTATTCATTTAAGAATTAGACTGTTCTATTGCAAACACGATGAATACTTTATTATTGGATATTTTATCCAAGTGAAAAAAAAAATATTTTATGGACGAAAAACTCGGTTAGATTATCCAACCATGTGCACTCAAAAAAAAAATTTCTCTCGATCAAAGACATAATTTTCCTTATTTTGAACACGCGTCCCAATACAAAATTTTCTTTGTTTTGTGTAAATTTTCTCAAAAATGAGGAAAAAACATAAAAAAACATTCAAACAAATTCGTTGCCATGGGGATTTGTATGGGAATTTAATTTCTCAAAATTAAAGAAATCAAGTCTTCAAAACAAGGAAAGTTGGGAATGGAATGGCGCTTAAAGAATTTTTCATTATTTTAATGTATGAATTTTTTCAAAACAAGTATATGAAACCATGGTAACGCATGTAACAACAATATTTTATAAACCTTTTAACATGTTTTAAGGACAATTTACTCAAAACAAAGAAAGTAGTGTTCAATTTCTTTGACCCCTCCATATATTTTTTTTCTCTCAGTGTGGAAACGAAAACAGCTGTAAAAGTCCGCCCCAAGATTTTTAGCTTATGTTGAGACTCTAACTTGTTTTTTTTTTTGCAACTTTGTTATTTGACATCCGATTTTTAAAATTGATAGATATGTTATTATTTTAGTCTTTTGAGCAGGGTTTGAAATTATTTTCAACTTTTTTTTTTATTTCCATTGAATTTCATTTTCATTTGAAAATTAAAAAATAAACAACGTTCTACTGTACAGCAACTGGGCAGGCTTAAGTTTCAAAAAATTATAGTCGACTGTTGCTGTATTGTGGAAATTTTTACAGCACTGTTGTTGTTGTGTTTTTTTTTACTTTATGGGAACACAATCGAAATTGTAATGTACAAAAAAAATTTTTCAAAAAGCCGCACTGAAAACTAAAATTCTGTTTATCTGTGTTTTGCTGTCGACTGATATGTTTGAAATTACACAGTAAAGCAACAGCACAAATAAACAAACAAATATATTCGACTGTTCTGTGCTTCGACTTCAGATATTTTCAGAGGGAATCGAAATTCAAAAGTTCTCAAAAAATTATGGTAACTTTCCCAGAACAGCAACAGCTTATTTTTTTGAGACTGTTGGTCTTTGTTGGCCGCTGTGGTGCAGTGGGTAGAGTGCTCGCCTGCTATGCCAGAGGTCTCGGGTTCAAACCACGGTCCGAGCCAAACAAATTTTTCTAATTAGTAAAAATCCAATTATTGGGTTTTTTAAGAGCAGCGGTCACCTCTCGGCAGTGGGCGGCATACCCTCCGAGAGTATTTCTGCCATGAAAAAGCTTCTCACAAAAAATGCATTCGCCGTTCGGAGCCGGCATAAAACTGTAGGTCCACCCAATTAGTAGGAAAAACAAAAAGGAGCACACCTCGAATTGGGAGAGAAGCTCGGCCATAAAACTCGTCAGAGTTATAATAGCGCCATTGTATTATTATTATTATGTTGGTCTTATGCTGGCAAACAGTGCTTGGGAAGCTTTATATCTTCCTCTAATATCCTTTGATCTGTGAAGTGGTTTTCATATACTTGGGTCACCTAGCCGAGTTTTTCGACCATAAAACATCCTTTTTGTTTCACTTGGAAAAAAATCGCCAAAAATAAAGTATTCATCGAATCTTTTTAATATTACGCTTAAAATGTTTGCAATAAAACAGAATAATTTTGAAAAGCATAAAACTTTCCTAATTTTTACAACTTCTTATAAAAACAAAATTTTTTCAATAATCGCAAAAAATCAATAAAATTTTGACTTTGAAAAGTTAGTACTGAAAATAGGTGAAATCGGACTATAACAACGCACACAAAATGTTATAATCCAGACACTAATAAACCGAGTAATGAATTTTCAGCCATGCAATGATTTTATTCAGTTATAAGGAAATATGCTAAAATTTTAGAAAATGTATGTAACATAATTTAATTTATGAGTGGTATGTCGTTAGAAGCGTACTTTAATTATCTTTCGAACGGAGTAGATACGGTTTGCGGGTATTTGTAACTTCAGCGAAAAGAATTTTTTATTGAAGTTGTAACCAAAAAACCCAAAATTACGTCATCTCAAAACCCTAACCATAAAAAAATGGTTTTGACCTCAGCAGGTTCATGCCAGCCCTCCCCTATACCTGAAATTCTTGGTATTTTCTCAAATTAATTATTTGTAAACTAGTGTTTTCAACATATAGCTTTGAATATGATAGAAGTAAAATATATCTACCAGAATTTCGTGGGGGGTTGAAACACCCAAACCCCCCCCCTAAATACGGCCTTGCTCGCAAATAATTATCGCTTATAAGCGAGTGCGCCTCACAATTGCAACGATGTTTATTATAAATAGCTTATTCACAATACAAATATCACTGTAAATATGGGAGACGCCAGTTATTTTATTCTGTAACTCTATTAATAATTGACCGATTTATAAGATCCTAGTCATTTTGAAAAGAGAATAACTTGGGAAATTCACGAAAAATATGTACAATGTCAAGTTGTCTATAATATATAGAATACAGGGGAATAAATAAAAAAAAAGCAAGAAATCGTAATTTTTGGAACTTCATGCTCTTTGAGCGTCCTCTAAATCTTTTTTGATCGGCCTAAAACTTCGTATATCTATGTTTTTTGACCATTAACATATTTTTAGGGGGGGAAATCGGGGGTTCGAACACTTTTCAAATTAAGGGCCACCCTAATGTTCACGCTAGATTTCTTTATATAGACGGATTTATATATTTCAGAATAATCATCATTAAACTACATCACAGATTCACCCTTGACAAATTTTGCCTTTCGCATTTGGGAAACCTTTGCACCGTCGTCTACTATACTCTGGTAGTACCTGAACATTCGCCGTAGTTCGTCAAATGACATAAATTTTCCCACCATATTATTAACATCAAAAGGAGAATGCTTTCTACAAGTTTTAACCAATTCCATCCATTCGGTGCGAATAGAGCAGATCTATAACAAAAATGCTCACATTAGTGCTGGAAAACCATCGATAGTGGCCCCATCGATTGACCATCGATAGTTTTAAAGGCAACCATCGATAGTATCGATGGTTTAATATATGTACGTGGGTGGCCCGTTAGAGGGAAAGGTGGTACTCAATGTTTAATGCACATATACAGACATATGTATGCATGTCTGTACTTACGTTCTCATATTTAAAAGAAAAATATAAATTTTTATTAGAAATATATTATAAAATTAATAAAAAACCAAAGTTTATGTAAAAAGTTCAATACAAACAAGTAAAAGCGCGGCTGTCTTCGGCCGTACCGAAGACTTCATACCTTTCATGAGTGGGGAAATGAATGTATGTACATAGCCGGATTAAGTTTAATTTATAATTTTAATTCTGTGGGTTATTTATGGAAAGATTTATTAGAAAAAATGGTGTCTTGGCTATTTAAATGTCCATATCTGAACAATCGGTTGTAGGGGAGCTATATGTTATATTGGTCCGATCTTGACAATTTTCGGTAACCCTGTTTGGGCCCATATGGGTACAAATACTTAAAAATTTCACGCCGTTAGCTGTTAAAATGGAGGAGTTATACACCAAAATGTCCATATCTGAACAATCGGTTGTAGGGGAGCTATAGGTTATAGTGGTCCGATCTTAACAATTTTCGGTAATCCCGTTTGGGCCCATATGGGTACAAATACTTCAAAATTTCACGCCGTTAGCTGTTAAAATGGAGGAGTTATACACCAAAATGTCCATATCTGAACAATCGGTTGTAGGGGAGCTATATGTTATATTGGTCCGATCTTGACAATTTTCGGTAACCCTGTTTGGGCCCATATGGGTACAAATACTTAAAAATTTCACGCCGTTAGCTGTTAAAATGGAGGAGTTATACACCAAAATGTCCATATCTGAACAATCGGTTGTAGGGGAGCTATAGGTTATAGTGGTCCGATCTTAACAATTTTCGGTAATCCCGCTTGGGCCCATATGGGTACAAATACTTCAAAATTTCACGCCGTTAGCTGTTAAAATGGAGGAGTTATACACCAAAATGTCCATATCTGAACAATCGGTTGTAGGGGAGCTATAGGTTATAGTGATCCGATCTTAACAATTTTCGGCAATCCCGTTTGGGTCCATATGGGTACAAATACTTCAAAATTTCAGGCCGTTAGCTGTTAAAATGGAGGAGTTATACACCAAAATGTGTATATCTGAATAATCGGATGTTGTGGAACTATATGTTATAGTGGTCCGATCTTGACAATTTTCGGTAACCTTGTTTGGGCCAAAATGGGCACGTCTACTTCAAAGTTTCATGTCCTTAGCTGTTTAAATGGGGAAGTTATGCACTAATTACATCCAAAAATTTCATGTATATCTGAATAATCGGTTGTTTTCTATATGTTATAGTGGTCCGATTCGGCCGGTTCCGACAAATGATCAGCTGCATATAACAACATACCTGTAGTCCGAATTTCATTCAGATATCTCAAAAACTGAGGGACTAGTTTGCGTTCACACAGACGGACGGACAGACGGACAGACGGACAGACGGACATGGCTTTATCGACTCAGCTCGTGATTCTGATCATATCGGTATATATTTTAGTGGGTCCCCCACGCTTCCTTCTGGTACTTTCGACAAAAATTTTTTGGCACTAAGTTATAATACCATTTCATTCTCATGAAAGGTATAAAAATATATAAATCAATAAATAATCAAAGTAAGAATACTACATACACACATTTGTACGTATACAGTTGTCCACAAAATAATAGAAGAGTCGAAATCAAAACCTAAATTGCTCAATTCTCAGTGAAAAAACCCGTTTTATTTGCAAGTTTTTTTTTTCATAAAATTATTCACTAATCTTTTATTTATATATTCACAGCCCACATATTCCAAACAAGTACCTTAAAAATTATAAATCTCAGTTTTTTTGATTAATTTTTTTAACAGACATTGTAGTTATTTACCAAGTAAAATACTATCGATGGTGAAAAAACCCATCGATAATCGCTATGGCATCGGCCCCATCGATAGTATCGATAGTTCAATCGATGGTTTTCCAGCACTAGCTCACATATGCCTTTCTAATATTAAGTAATTAAAAATGAGTATTTGATATTATTCTGCAACATACATATGTATAAAGTTGCGCATATACCTCTTCTCTGATTTCCTACAGGGCAACTCAGCGGATGACGAAAACAGCAACAAGCACAACGACAAGGGCGACTTAATAAACAACGCATGCTCGCTCGTTTGTTGGTTGTCAGAATTTCTCTTACTTATTTTTACGATGTTTATTAGAAAACAATGAAATTGTGAACAAATTTACCCAACAGCGATTTGTGGCTTAGCAGATGTAAATTAATGTACATACAAGCAAGCACACATACATAGGTGCGTATGAATGTTGGTACCCTGCAGGGAACTCAATAACTAGTGAGCAAAATTTCTAGTTCCGAACTAGAGAAACGGTGTCAAAGGGGAACTAGATCAAATGTAGTTAGACCCTCACCAGTTCAGAAGGAGTTAATTGAGTGACCATTATAAAACACACTTTGATTGTATGCAATTTCGAAGTGACAAAAATTCTATGAAAATTTTTTGTTGGTTCAATTGCCGTCGGCTTTGTATATTTCTGAAATTCTCAGATGTTTAGTGAAGCATTTTATATAAAGAGTTTTCTATTTGCGTCTTGTATAAAATGAAATGTTCCCCTAATTATGCTTTTCCGATCCCTTATGCTTATTTTGATTTTATTACTTTTAAATATTATTGTAAATTTATTAAATAAATAAATAAAAAAATATTAGTTAAAAAAAATATAAAACAAAAATTATCATTCACCTTGACAGGATTCGAACCCGCGTCCCTCAGATTGAAAGGCACATGCGTTAGGCAGTCGGCCATCGCGCCACTTGCATGAAGTGTGTCAAATGCTGCTCTTAAGCTGCAGATGTAAAACTGTAGAATTTTTAGGTACTTGTAGCTAGTTCAGAACTATCGAAATTGTGCCAATAAACGAACTGGTGAAAACTGTAGAATTTAGTACTAGTTCGGAACTATCGAAAATGTAGTGCAGAGAGGGACAATTGACACCGCTTAGGACATCGCCGTGTTAAATTCGTCAGTTGATAACATGCAAAAGAGATTTAGCTCGCACTAGTAGTGTCGAAAAATGCACTAGAAGGGACCTAGTTCGGAACTAGAGATTTTCCCTACAGGGTATGTACCTATCCTATATACATATATGAAAGGAATGAGCTTGCAGTGGAGCTTAATTTACTTAACAAAAATAATAAAGAGAGATTCGAATTTATTGATGAGCATAGGAATAAGTAGTTGTTGAATCGGAAATACAGTTTTGGGCAACTAAATAGAAATTAATACAACTCGTAGAAAATGAATGAGCTGAATACATGCTAGATAATATTCTTGGTAACTTTTCGACTACCAACAAAATACCTAAAACTAATTACAGAGTATATTATACCCACATACATACATAGAATCAATAAACTGCTGCATGTTATATACACTGACAACCGTCTCTGGGAATAGTTTGCCTACAAGGGGAATCCATTTATTATTATTATTTATTGCAAAAGTAGTGACAGTCCACTACCTTACTCTGTTTTAGGGTATTAGCTTTAAGCCTTCGACCCGGAATCCATTTAAAACGAACCAATTGATACGATACTTGCAGGTGAAAATCTGTTTAAGGATATGCTCCTCCATGAGCCACTTGAGAGACATTGACCCGTTTGAGCTAAAGCTCGATTTTTATGCATTAGGCCCAATAAATAGTAAGTCGAGCAAATGACATCTCTACACTAATATCTCTATTCACTTGTCAGCAGCTGTTAGCTTGTTAGCTTTAATAAAGGGCGTTAAAAAAAACCTTATTAATAAATTATTTGTCTTTACCTAGGAAAATGTAGCAAAAAGCGAAGGCAGGGAAAGAGATAAACAAAAGGATAATAAAATTAAATAAACAAGAAATAAATTTGACACCTTCTGAGGTCATATTTTCAAATATTACACTCCTACATACATATGTACATACCTATGTAGGTACATATGTATGCAGGTAAACACACAGCCAACAAGTGTCCCTCCCGTTGCTGCTTCAAGACCATTTGTAATCTGCGCAATTGAATTTGCAATTTTGCAACAACAAAAAGTACAAAAAAATAAGAAAAAATAGTGGTTAACTTCTTTATGCTCCAAAACATCGGGCATCATTCTGATGGACCAACAGTTTGCGTTTTATCGTCGACACGTCCAGTTGTGCTCCTCCGATCGAGAGACTAAAGCGAAGTTTAAGTTGGAAAATCATCGAAATCCACTTGGTCATATGATTCCAATACAGAGCGGCGTTTTGAATAGCAGTTTGGTGTTTTGTTGTATAATTTTTTATTTTGTACAAGCGGAATCCATTCACACGGAGGAGGGTCTAGAGCTATTGTTTCGTGAAAGGTAGGTGCCACTGGAAAGTGCAATTGGTTTTTAAAAAAGCCAAAAATATATAGGTACATACATACATACATACATACATATGTACATCCGTTACGGATACGTACAGGAGCTAGGCCTCCTGCATCCATCGCGCGTGGTGCGGAGTTTTGGCGCCCGCAGACCACCTAACATTGTAAACTTTGAATGAAACGGATACGTACAGGAGCTCGGCCTCTTGCATCCGTTACGGATACGTACAGGAGCTAGGCCTCCTGCATCCGTGATCGCGCGTGGTGCGGAGCTTTGGCCTCCGCAGACCACCTAAAATTTAACACTTAGAGTGGAACGCATACGTACAGGAGCTCGTCCTCCTGCATCCGTTATGGACGGATACGTACAGGAGTTAAGCTTCCTGCATCCATCGCGCGTGGTGGACCACCTAACACTGACCACTTTTATAGAAATATATGGGTGAAGCCTTTTAAGGCAGACTGAGGGCAATAAAGCGACCATTACGGACTGCGAGCCTAGTGCTCAACCCACCTCCCGACGGTAGCTTTACGGTAGTACCGGGGGGGGGGTTCGGTACGATGACAGTAAAAGGTTTAGTTCGGGTTAGAGTCCCACACTGACGGGGTAAAGTCTTTCGATGCTTCCTCCTCGTAAAAAAAAAAACAATAAACATGTACAAGGGAGACTAAACAGAGTTCGGATTAGTTTCAACCAGAAATCGTGGAGGTTGACAGAATAGAAATTTCATAGCCTATTAATATATATCAGAATGTGCTCCGCATTTGTTACCCCTACAACTCACAAAGCTATACTCGCAGTTACAGCGCGCATATTTGAGACAATTCCCTGGGTGTTGTTAGATATTGTAAAGCCAATAACATACCCCAGACGCTCTGAAAAGTGCTGCCGAAGTGAAAGTTCCTGTACGGATATGTGTAAATCCCGGTCGTAGCGGTACTTAGATCCGACTGTGGCAACGTGCTGCGGATGGATCGGATAGATCAACATAAACTGCTCATCTAGATGGATGTATGCAACACCTGACAAATGACAACAGTCCTTTCACGCTGCTTGAAAACCAAAAAGAAAAATTCATTCACTTTCCAAAACCAATTACTACTGCAGTGAACTGAATATAAGTACCAGTATTAGGCTGCCAGATCACTGTAGTGTCTTTCAGGCGGAGGTATTAGCGGTAAAGAGGGCAGCAGAAATGTTAGTCTGTAATCCCTTACGAAGGGGATGTATCAATTTCTATATAGACAGCAAAGCGGGCATAAAGTCGATACTGTCGCATAGTGTGTAGCGGACTGTAAAGAGACCTTAAGGGTAATGTGTAGGGATAATAATGTCCATTTGTACTGGATCCCAGGCCACAGGGGGATAGACGGCAATGAGTAGGCTGATGAGCTAGCAAAGAAGGGTGCAGGTCTCGGAGCGGAACACTCATAGGTACTATACGTATATGATGGTCCAGGCTGACAAGGCATGGAAACAATCGCATGGCTGTAGAGTGTCCAAAATTATATATAAGTCGTACGATCCGAAGCTAACAAAATGGTTACTTTCCCGGAAAAGGAAAGAATGCAGACTTATAATCGGGGTCATCATAGGACACTGCCTTCTAGCATCACATGCCTTCAAAATGGGACTAGTTGATGAAAGTGAATTTAGGGGATGCAGATTGCAGGAGATAGTGGAGCACGTTCTATGCTGCTGTCCTGCGTTTTCTAGGCTAAGACTTCGGCTACTAGGCAAAGTCTTCTTCAGTGATGTTAAATCTGTATCCACAGTAGACGTAAAGAAACTCTTGGCATTTGCCAAAGCGACGGGGATATTCTTCAGTTTGAGTCTGGGCTTCTAAGTAGAGGTGTTCATGTTCAATGAATTTTCTGGTAACACTACGGACTTATGTATCTAGTCTATGCGAGGCTATTAGTGGCCAGCCAGTATAACCTAACCTAACCAAAACCTACATATGGTCAATTCCACTTAAAACGGCCCTATCCAGCAAAATTAGAAATCACTTATTTTTAATTAAATTTAATTTGTTAATATGCACAAGAGGGTGCTTTTTATGGGTGAATAAAAAAAAATGGATTCACGTAAATTTTTATAAGTTTGGCAACACTTTGAACTTTGTCTATACTGAATATTCAGTTCCGTGGCCGCTGTGGTGCATTGGGTAGAGTGCTCGCCTGCTATGCCAGAGGTCTCGGGTTCAAACCACGGTCCGAGCCAAACACCAAAACAATTTTTCTAATTAGTAAAAATCCAATTATTGGGTTTTTTAAGAGCAGCGGTCACCTCTCGGCAGTGGGCGGCATACCCTCCGAGAGTATTTCTGCCATGAAAAAGCTTCTCACAAAAAATGCATTCGCCGTTCGGAGCCGGCATAAAACTGTAGGTCCACCCAATTAGTAGGAAAAACCAAAAGGAGCACACCTCGAATTGGGAGAGAAGCTCGGCCATAAAACTCGTCAGAGTTATAATAGCGCCATTGTATTATATTATTATAATATTCAGTTCACATTCTCTGCAAGGTGTCTCTTTATATAACATTTTTATACTCTTCCATTCTCAATATTAATAAAAACCGTTACCTCTGAAGAGACTAGGTCATTGTTTTACATTTCTGTGAAGTTTCGATATTATACGTTTTATAGTAACAATTTTATGGCGTGTTTAATATACTAAAATTTTCGGTCACACCCGTCACAGAAAAAATTTAAAAAGTTTAGTTATATTGGTACTTTACATTTTAACCACCTGACACTCTCCAATAATAACAAAGTAGTCGCGATAAATACTTAGTGACATTTTCTTAAAATTTATCGCAGTAATTTAGTATTCAGTTCTAAAAAATATTTGGTCACACCCGTCACACCAACGCGAAGTATACATATATTTTTTAATAGATTCGAAAAACAGAAAGCGCGAACAGAGGAAGAAGCTTAAAGAAAACAAAGAAAAATATGAATTGCATCTAGCTAAAGAGAAAGTAATAGATAAAAGAAGGAGGGATGCTAAAAAAATGATAACAGATAAAACTGCGCATCTCAGTTTAAAAATCGATACAATATTTTTAACATTTGCCATGCTTCTGAGGATTTTGGATTAGAAATGACTTGGAATTTTTTCGCTACAGGCCATGGTAAAGGCGCTGTAGATGGAATAGCTGCAGCTGTAAAAAGAACCTTAAGTACGGGCATTAAGGCCAGAGAATATTTTATGAAAACACCCGTTGACTGTTTCCAATATCTAGTTGAAACAAAGAAACTTAATAAGATCGACGTTTTTTACGCATCAAAAGACGATGTTGTGCGCGAATATTCAAAAAATGCACAACTTTAAAAGAGCAGATGCGGCCTCTGTGTATGCTTGCGATTCATATTTATCTGAATTTAAACAAATTTTCCTAAAACATACACCTTTGGAATAATGTGAGTTTTATGATAGCGAGAAAACAATGTTATGTTGTTATGTTTGAACAACGTGCTGGACTAAATTTTTTATATGCGTTCTGTGAAAAGTTTTACAAAATTTATATGCAAAGTGGGATTTTTTGAAAGCTCAAATATATAAGGTCACACCCGTCCCAGCTTTCTAATGGCCACTCTGGTCGGAAATGGTGTCCTTCAAGTATATACCTGCTATCCACCGTTTTTAACTTTCCCATTGCTGGGAATAACGGCCTTTTTTTGAAATGCAAGCTTTCCATTTCAAAATTATACCGAAAATTATGAGTATCATGGTCACACCCGTCACAATGGAATTGACCATATATGAAGTGAAGCTTACTATGGAGATTGGATGCTAAGAAATTCAACAATTTCTAGCAAGAACTGTGTGAAGAGACTTTACACGGAAAGAACTTTTTACTAGAATCAATGCCGAGACTAAAAAAATTAGACTTGATTTCGAACTTAGAAAATAATTTCTTAATATCAAGAAAATCCAAGAAAATTGGATTTTAAATAAATAAGTAAACATTTTCTTGCTTCAGGTGAAATTGGATTTTAAATAAATAAGAAAACATTTTCCTGCTTCAAGTAAAATTGGATTTTAAATAAATAAGAAATAATTTACTTACGGTAAGTGTTTTTTTCTTGTTTTTAGAAATAAATAATTAAGAAATAATTTTTTTGTTGTAAGTAAAACTTTTCTTATACGAGCTTAAGTAAATAAGAAAATATTAAATCAAGTAAAAATTTTCTATAAATATTAAAAACGTAAAAAATAAGGAAAATGAAAACTAATCATGAGGGATTAGAAAACCGTAATTAGTCAACTAGTACTTATTTTCCTAGGACTTGTTCACTGAAATGACAACATTTCAATTAATATAAATGAAGATGCAAATAGTGAACTCCTTATACCAAATGCTTCACTAACAATCTGAGAATTGCAGAAATATTCAGAAATATGCAAAGCGGATGGCAAATGAAAAAACATACATGTTACTTTGGAAGTGCAAATTCAGTAAGAAATATTTTACTTCGCTCAATAAAACGTTTTCTTATTTATTTTCAATTTTTTTTTGCTGTAGTTTGCTGATATGCTCAAAGAACTTTGGCGTTCAAATTGAGCAAGAAATATTTTACTTCGCTCAAGAAAACGTTTTCTTAATGATTTTCAATTTTTTTTTTTTTTTTTGCTGTAGTTTGTTGTTCCAATTCATCGAAACACAATTTTATTAAATTCTTCTTAATATTAGCAAAAAGATTTTCTTCATTTAAGTAAATTTAAGAAAAGATGTTCTTATTTATTTAAACATTTTTTTTCAATACTTTTTTTCTATAGATTTTGTTAGTGTTCTTGAATAAGAAAATAATTGTCTCATTTTTGGAAAACTCAATTTCTTAATTCCAGTAATAATTAAATCAATTTTTCTTATTTCCCTAAAACTTTTCTAAATTGAGTTCAAGAAAGCATTTTTCTTGATTCAAGTATGCAAATTTCTTTCCGTGTAGATAGTCAATAGTCTCTTACTCAATACTACCAAGCCGGAGAATATTCCAACATCAACAGTACTAAAGAAAAAATATTTTTTTATTCGCATTTCAGATCCCGTTCGGACTGGGAGAATGTCTGGCATCAGGAGACGCATTCGCGTTGTCGCGACAAATTGATACGTCATCTTTACTGGGCATGCGAAAAGGATATTTATCGCTTGACGCGACGCAATCACAAGCGTGTGGACAATGCTAATGCTGTTGATACGCATAAAAGGAGCAAACGTATGTACATACATACATACATATGTACATATGTATATAAAGTACAAAAGGAACTCAATCTTAACACATTACATTATTTTCTTTTGCAGCCATATCTCACGCTTGGCTTAAATTGGATTATGTTAATACTCTGTTACGCTCTCGTCGCACCAACGCAGCGCCCTCCATCACAAATGAATGTTGCACCAAAATTGGTTGTACCTGGGAGGAATATGCCGAATATTGTCCATCGAATAAGCGTCGCAATCATTACTGAGATAAGGAGCAGGCCAAAGGTTTTGGCGGTGCAAATGGTTAAAACGGATTTGGGAGTACCTTTTTTGTTTAATCCAAAAACATGTGTTGGTGGGCGAAGGGAGGCAAAAAACGCGCAATTACATATATTATATGTAAAGAAGAATGAGTGGAAATTATTTGTTACAGAAAATGTTTAAATATACATATGTACATACATACATACATACATACATACATACATACATATGTACATACATACATACATACATACATACATATGTATGTACATAGATGGTTATAAAATAGTGGTTATACATAAGACATGCATGAAATAACGTGTGTTTTTACATTGTACATATGTATTCGTATTTTTATTGCGTTTAATTAAAAATATTAATTTGCAAATAAATTTTTCATTAAAAAACTAGCCAAAAAATTCCAAATAAAGTAATTGTTAAAAATAAAATTACTCGGCCATGTAAAAACGAAAAAATAAATTAAATAAACTAAAGCTTTGTTGTGTGTTAGAAAAGCTTCATAGCTAATAGTTTTTAATTCTTGATTTTTTTTTATTATTTTTAGACATACCAAATTAATTGAATGCAATTAATCTTTAATGCATCACTGAACTTCGTGTTCACACATACACCATTAAATGAATACACAAAGCGAATCCGAAGCGAGTTCGAGGCGAATCCGTTGTGTTTATTGGGTATGTATGATGACTGTATGTATGTACATATATGAGCAATGAGCAGCGCTCATTTTTTGGGGAGTTTTAGCAAATAAAAAAGCTAGAAAAAAAGCCAAAGCTAAATCAGAATTTTTGCAGCTAAAAGACAAGAAAAAAGCTAAATCTAGCTTGAAAAAAGCTAGAATGGCAGCGCTGCTAACAAAGCCCCGTAATGCATTTTTGGCCTAAAGGTCTGGTTTCATTTTTATTTGCCTGTGCTTATGCCTTTGAGGTGGCAGCAATATCAATAACAGTAACAGCCGAAAAAGCAACAACACTTATTATGCAATAATTAATTTTTTTTTTTGTTATTTGTTTGCTCGATCAGAGCCAAGAATCCACTAAAATGCGCTCCAAAATTGAGCAGTAAAAAAACCGCGCAACATGTTGCCAGCAACATTATGATTTCTTAGCATCATGGTTTTTCTGCTGCTTAAAATGTACATGCCATTGTACCGCATAGGAATTTTATGTAAGGATAAACATCATAAATGAATTCCTTGACCAAAAAACAGTAATTTAACATATATTTGGTACGAAATTCTTTCCATTTATCAAGCTTTGATCACTTTTCACTATACATATGTACATGGGTTACCAACTTTAAATACAAATAGAAATGAAACTACACTGAGAGAAAAAAAATATATGGAGGGGTCAAAGAAATTGTTTACCTATTTTGAACACTACTTTCTTTGTTTTGAGTAAATTTTCCCTAAAACATGTTAAAAGGTTTATAAAATATTGTTGTTACATGCGTTACCATGGTTTCATATACTTGTTTTGAAAAAATTCATACATTAAAATAATGAAAAATTCTTCAAGCGCCATTCCATTCCCAACTTTCCTTGTTTTGAAGACTTGATTTCTTTAATTTTGAGAAATTAAATTCCCATACAAATCCCCATGGCAACGAATTTGTTTGAATGTTTTTTATGTTTTTTCCACATTTTTGAGAAAATTTACACAAAACAAAGAAAATTTTGTATTGGGACGCGTGTTCAAAATAAGGAAAATTATGTCTTTGATCGAGAGAAATTTTTTTTTGAGTGTATATCTACATATAGGCCAAAAATCCCGTTTGAGGTATTGATATGAGAGGGACAAAGTTTCCTCTTCATTTGGTTTCATCAATTACATACGTAGAATTTTGTAGCGCTGTGTTATTATTTGAAGTCATAATTGAGCTCCATTTGTTTCTCAAAATGATTAAGGTATGTACATATGTACATATTTTCATAAACAATTTACAGACCAGCCGAACAACCAAACAGCCGAACGTCGAATGTCTACATATCTTCTACGCTGACCGGCTGGCTGGCTGTCTGACTGGGTGAGATTTAAGAGCACTCAAACATTGTTGATAAGACGCAAAAACCAAAAATAATTCGATTCATAGCCATACATATGTATGTATGTATGTACATTAGATGAGTTTTTTTTTGTATGGGATTCTTTAAACCTTCTCAGATCCTCCCTCCGGCACCGGAATATGAAAATATGATGTTTTAGAGTAAGTAAACTGAAAAAAAAATTTCACTTTTCCAAAAACTGGATGGAGCTACACCGAAAACCGCGAAAATTCCCAGAATTTCAAGTTATGTTTAGATTTATGTCTGAAAAAAGTTAGGATTTTGCACAAGAAAAAAAATTGATACCCACCCATACGAAGAATTAACCGCTAAATCGAATGGCATATTCAGTTTTTTGGTACACTACCCAGGGAAGGTAATAACGCGGCCTAAAGTGACCATTTTCTTTTTTTCTCATGAATCTTCAACTTCTTGCCCTATACTCTTCCCGAAAGCGAACGTTATTTTTTAACTAAATCACACGATAGGCTGCGTTATTTAATGCGCTTTCCAGAAATGTGTAGCTATTAAAAATCGAATAAAATTTGGATGAGTTCATCAAGTTTAAATGAAGTAAAGTCGGGTATAAAAGGGTAACATATCTTAAAATTTCTTACATTTTTTAACAATTTTGCTCTTGAAGGCGGTTTTTTGGGTTTTAAGTGATAGTTTTATGTGGATGGATAACTCCACAAATGCAAAAAAATAGAAAGGCCGAGACCGCGGATAACGGACAAAAAGTTGAGGCGGATGGTGCCAAAACATTTGTGGGCAATATGGGTATCAAAATAAAGATTTTACCTAGGACTTTAATGTAAAGTCAATCCATTTTGCTGTGTCCACCGTTTCGACACATATAAGTCAAAAATTAGACTCAAATGTCGCCGATATCCTTTAAAATATTCTGTAGTCATCCTAGACCACTTATTCGCCAGTATATTAGAAATTGGCTAAGAAATTGGCATGTAATAAGTTCCATATGCAAGCCCTAGTTAAGACCTTTAATTTGATACCAATATTGCCCAATAATATTTTGGCGCCATCCGGGGCCACGGTTTTTTCCGCTATCCACGGTCTCGATCTTCCAAATTTTTTTTTACATTTGTGGAGTTATCCAACAAAATAAAACAATCACTAATAACCCAAAAAACCGTCTTCAAGAGCAAAATTAAAAAAAAAAAATTGAGAAATTTTAAGGTATGTTACCCTTTTATACCCGACTTTACTTCACTTAAACTTGATGAACTCATCCAAATATTATTCGATTTTTAATAGCTATACATTTCTGGAAAGCGCATTAAATAACGCAGCCTGCCGTGTGATTTAGTTAAAAAATAACGTTCGCTTTCGGGAAGAGTATAGGGCAAGAAGTTGAAGATTCATGAGAAAAAAAAGAAAATGGTCACTTTAGGCCGCGTTATTACCTTCCCTGGGTAGTGTACCAAAAAACTGAATATGCCATTCGATTTAGCGGTTAATTCTTCGTATGGGTGGGTATCAATTTTTTTTCTTGTGCAAAATCCTAACTTTTTTCAGACATAAATCTAAAAATACCTTGAAATTCTGGGAATTTGCGCGGTTTTCGGTGTAGCTCCATCCAGTTTTTGGAAAAGTGAAAATTTTTTTTCAGTTTACTCACTCTAAAACATCCTATTTTCATATTCCGGTGCCGGAGAGAATATCTAAAAAAAAACTCATCTAATGTACATATATTAATTTTTTATTATAAATCAGTCACTCTTTCAAAGTAGAACTAAACCGTGCCGTGCCGTGCGTGCGTTGACTTTTTTTTTATCATCCACTTTTCGCAAAACGTTTAGGAGCATGTGTTTATCTAGTGTTTCTTTATGCATAAAATGACGCCAATGCACTTTTGGATAATCTTAGGTGGTATGTCACTCATATGGCAGACATCCTCAGCAGCACCACTGAACTCAGCCTGTTTGGCAAAACAAACAACAACACATACAATTGATGATAAAGCTCAACGACGTCCAGCAGCGGCACAGGATGATGTACGTCGTGTTAAGCGGAACCTTGAAGTGCCGCCACCGGAAATTGTATGCAAAATGAATGAGTGCAAGAATAAAATAATATAGAAATGTGCATAAGAAAAATGTTTCATTTTATTTTTTTTTTTGTTTTTTTTTTTTGTTTGTTTGTTTGTATTTTTCCATCTGCAGCTGCGCTTTATGCGTCGCTTTGGCTACTTAGAACCCAATCCAAGTGATGCAGAGTCGCTTTATCACGAATCGGCTATAGTGGAAGCTTTAAAGAATATACAAAAATATGGAGCGCTCAAGCAAACCGGCAAATTGGACAACGAAACGTTGGAGGTAAGAAAGATAGAGAGGAAATGAAATGAAAACAAAGAAATTGCAAATTTAAAAAAAACAAGTAAGGAAGCCTAAGTTCGAGTGGAATCGAACATTAGATACTCAGCTGTACGTTTTCATTGTTTGTTTGCGTTTGATGGAAACACGGTGTACTTTATATAAAGCGAGTGCTGCATAAAGTGGGCGTAGCCACGCCCATTTTCAAAATTTTTATCAGTCATCCAACTAAGCTTATGAATATTATTCTTTGTGCAAAATTTCATCCCTTTATGAGTTACAAAGATGTCACGTTACAAATTCCCAAAGGGTGTTCCAGAAATATCTTTGTTAAAAAGTAGGCGTGGTCATAAACCGATTTCAATAAATTTTTGCGTGTCTATTAACACAAGTTATAAAAGTGTATAAACCAAGTTTCGTCATAATATCTCAATTATTTGTCGGGTTATGGGCTCCGAAATCTCGTTGATTCCTTTGTCTGAAAAGAGGCGGTGCCACGCCCATTTTCCGAAATTTTTCTATTTTTTGTTTCCGATCTATTGTAGAACTCATGCCACAAAATTTCAATGAATTATCTTTATATTTGACAAAGATATCGCTTAAAATGTTTTTATTAGGCCACTTTATGATACCCATATATAAAAGTGGGCGTGGTCGTCAACCGATTTAGCTAAAATTTTGAATATGTATTACTACGAGTAGTGAAAGTGTATACACCAAGTTTCGTCATAATATATCGATTATTTGTCGAGTTATGGGCTCAGAAATCTCGTATATTCCTGCTTCTAAAAGGAGGCGGTGCCACGCCCATTTTCCAAAATTTTTGTATTTTTTGTTTTATGTCCATAGTTGGACACCTTCCATAAAATTTCAATGATATATCTTTATATTTGACAGAGATATCGCTTAAAATATTTTTATTATGTCACTTTATAATACCCATATATAAAAGTGGCCGTGGTCGTAAGCCGATTTTGGCAATTTTTCGTCCAAACATTTGCCTAAGTAAGTATATCACGCCTACCAAATTTCATCGATATATCTTCAACGGTTTCTGAGTTATGACTCATAAAACTTTCAATGTTTTCCCCTTAATAAGTGGGCGTGGCACCGCCCATTTTCCAAAATTTCACCATATTTCTTCATAAGGGCCTGAGCTCAATACGTGTGTGAAATTTTATCACTCTAGCTCTATTAGTGACTGAGATACAAAATTTCCGATTTTTACTATATAGGGGAGGTGGGCGTGGTCATGGTCCGATTTCGCCCATTTTCAATACCATCCGTTCCTGTCTTGAACTTACATTTCAAATTTCATCAAAATATCTCAATTTTTGCGCGAGTTATCGTGCGCACAGACGGACAGACGGACAGACGGACGGACATGGCTCAATCGATTTCTCTTTTCACCCTGATCATTTTTATATATATAAGTCTATATCTATCTCGATTATTTCATTCTGTTACAATCCACCGTTAGGAAATCAAAACTATAATACTCTGTGTACTAGTACAGCTGAGTATAAAAAGACAAAAAAACGAATGATGAAACTGATAAGCTTACGGGCGAGCACATTGAACTTGGACTACAAAATATTTTTGGAAATTCTCTTCTCGTTTTTCGTTTGTACAAGTACATATATTTTCATTTCTTGTATTTTAGTATTTCGCTTTTATTGCACTTTTTTCTTAATACATATTTATCGTCATATATTTTTCTTTAATTTGTTTAGCTCTTCACTAAACCACGTTGTGGTGTTCCAGACATTGAGGGCACACCCTATTACCTCACCACCACTTCCAGCACCAGTAAGCAATCTTCATTTTTCAATGCCGCCATTCGAAGCAAACGAAGTTTTAGTGACGCAGCAGAAGTGGGTGAAAGTGATTTTTTCGAACGTAACAAACGTTTTGTTATTGGTGCGCCAACATGGAAGAAGCGGCGTATACGTTACCTGTAAATATGTAAAATAGAAACTGACTACCTGTAGCATACTTCAGGGGACAAAGTAAAATGGCTGCTACTGCATACATACTTGACATCTATTTTTTTTTATCGATACAAATAACAAAAACAAAAACGAAAAAAACAAAAAACAACAACAAAAACAAAAACAATAACAACAAACAAAAAACAGCACCAAAAACAAAAAAATTACAGCAAGAAAAACAATAACAACAAGAAAAACAATAAGAACAGCAACAACCCACATAGAATTTGGAAGATTGTTTTATGAAAACTGACAGCGCCGAGTCTTTTTCGATCCCCTTTGATGATCAAAAACTGATTAATCAACTCTGCGATTAGAATAAGGCTCGAAAATGAGTCACACCAGCGACTGAAGAGTGATTTTATTTTTTGTCATATAAAAATCACCTAACTGAGCCTTTTTCGATCCTCTTTGCTGATTAAAAAAATAATTTATCACAAATTGATCGTGCTAAAGGTCGAAATGTGATCGTTTACTTTGCTTTTTTGGAAAAAAATGAAATATTCCTTAGCAAGCCTAGTACATAAAGCTATAATTTTTCAAAAAAATTTCGGAGAATTTTATATTAGATTTCGGTATTGATGGTTCCGAATGTTGTAGAGCAGGAACATATGGATGTATGTCTTCCGTGTTGCCGTATATGAGATTGCCAAAATGCGCATATGCATTTTCATAGGAATTCATTTATGGATTGAAATTTTTAAATCTTAAACTCCTTATTGGTTAATATTGTTGTAGGCTAAAAATCTCTTTTAAATGTGGACTGATGGTGAATGTGGAAGTTCTTTTTGCGATATTGGTAAAGGTAAGGCTAAGGGTAGAATAATATGTATAAGGGTAAAAGATGGGAAAGAACTGCGGGTGTAAACTGACCCAAAAATGATAGGAAAAAAGAGTAGAAAAGTATTAGAAAATGATTAGAAATTGATCAGAAAGTTACTGAAAAACGACCCAAAAAAGATTCGAAAATGACCAGAAAAACGATTGAAAAATTACCCAAAAAAGATTGGAAAGCCAATCGAAAATGATCAGAAAAATTAGGAAAAATTACCAAAATAAGATTCAAAATCGAAAAAAATAAAATCGAAAGAGACTCGAAGATGATTAAAATACGATTAAAATAAGACTCGAAAACGACTCCCCAAAAAGAGTTGGACGTAGGGTACCATTTTCTACAGACGAGAGACTCTTTTATGATCAGAAAATGAGCGCATTTTCCATTATTTTAAACGTGCTTAGGGATCGAAAAAGACTGGAATATGATAAAAAAAAAAAAATCATAAAATGCTATGTGGGAAAAGAGTAACAACTTGAATATTATTGAATATTAAATACATATGTAGGTACAATGAAGACGACAACAAGAAACAGGGGTGGCTTTCCGTAATTCGATATCGAGCGAAATTAGATATCGAAGCATCGTTTTTGCTTTTCGTAAACACAAATATCGTCAGAAACAATTCGACACCACCTTAGCTATCGTTTTGCCTTATCGAATAATATGTCAACCGCAGAAAAATATAACTTCAAAATTTTAATATTTTTGTGGGTTTAAATCATTTCTTATTTGTTTACAAGTGAGAACACAACTTTTGAAAGATAATAAAGGCCTTTCATGCACTTTTTAAAATATTATAAGAAAAGTTTTCCTATCGAAATACAGAAAGCAAAACGATATCGTCGCTCGTTCGATATCGAATTGAAATATCGAACCGACGAGAGTCGAATATCGAATTACGGAAAGCCACCCCAGAGTTTGCGTCTAACACGACTCTCCCTCTGGTCCAACGCTGTCGAAACAGCATATAAATTGTAATCAATTTGAGAAGCTAAATTAATTGCTAAAAGACTCCAAATAGCTCAACAACAGCAACTAAAACAAAAACATAATCCCGTCTAAGACAGTGATTTATATCCAACGAAGAACTGTGTACCACTCCGCGGCTGCACTTTTTTTGTGATTACACTAACAATGCAATTTTTAATAAAAAAATGTATCTGTTCTCATTCCTATAGCATTGCCAATTGGTCACTGAAAATACCCAATTCACAAGTGGAACGTGACATAGCACGTGCCTTTGCATTGTGGGCTCAATACAGTGGACTGCGCTTCGAACGCGTCAATAGTTCGAATGCCGATATAATTGTGGGATTCGGAACGCGCTATCACGGTGATAAGTGAGTGAGCGAATATATTTCAGCTATTTCAGCCAAATCAATAACAATTTTCTCTTCATCTCTCACTATCTATCCACATATGTATGTATGTATCTATCTTCCACCGCTTTCATGTTTAGCTTCCCCTTCGACGGTCCCGGCAATATACTCGCTCACGCTTACTATCCCTACGAGATGGGTTCATGGGGTGGTGATGTACATTTTGATGAGGATGAAAATTGGATCGAGAATTCGACGGATCTCACGCAAGGTGTGGATTTTTATGCAGTTGCCGCACATGAAATTGGCCACAGTTTGGGTTTGGCGCATTCGCCGCTCTACAGCTCGATTATGTTTCCATATTACAAGGGCCCAGGAGCGGGTACAATTTTGGATTATGATGATACATTGGCAATGTATTCGATTTATTGTGAGCAAGAAGTGGAGCCATTTTGAATTATACATACATACATACATAGATTTGGAAAGTAAACTTCTCTTTTTTTGTTGTTTGAAATTTTTTTTTTGTTTTAGTAACCAAAACTTTGGAGGATGATATTGACTTCGCAACAACAACAATAATAGCTACAACAGCAACACAGGAAGTAGTGCAAACAACTGCGACGACAGTTGATGTAGAGACGCAAGTGTCGGTGCACGAAAGCGGAACTGAAACCACAATTGCATCGACTTTTGATGATTTTGCAACTGTCACGCAGCAAAAGGTGTGAAAAAGCATGTGTCCGAAAAATTACAGCAACAAAAACTAAATACAATTTTGCATTGCAGACAGTTCCAATGACGGATATCTTATCAAGCAGCAGCAGCACAACAATCACGCCCTCCACCGTATGGCCTAAACCAGAGTTTTCGCAGCCACCAAATATTTGCCATGGTAAATTCGATGCGGTGAGCGTTTTAAATGGCACGATACACATTTTCAAGAATGAATATGTTTACAAGTTAACGGCGCGCTATAGAATCGTGAAGGGGTAATTCCAATACAACAAGTTTATATGATTTTCTTTTTTTTATGTTTTCCAATTCCATTTAAAATAGTTACCCGGTCACCATTTATGAATTATTTCCATTTCTGCCAGCTGACATTAAGCGCATCGATGCGGCTTATGAGCGTTATGATGGCGCTGGAGTGCTTTTTACAGGTAAGGCATGCATACATATCGTCGTTTAAAGTGCAAAACCGCGTATCGACCAAATACAATACCGCGTAAGTGATAAGTTGAAACTGTGTAAGTGACATTTTTGCCAAAAATAAGATTTCCACAAAACACTTTCCTAGTGGTCCGTCCCGATTCATTAATACAAGAATTTTTACGCGTTGTCCGAATTTGAATATTCTTGTATGAATGCATAGGGCGGTTAGTGAAACAATTTTTGAAATAGGGCGTTACTGAAGCAAGTTTTGAAATAGGGCGTTATTGAAGAAAATTCTGAAATAGGGCGTTCTTGAAACAATTTTTGAAATAAGGTGATCTTTTACTCAACCGTCGATATGTAGTCTTAAGCGGCATATAAAAAAGCAATGCTTTATGGGGAAAAATATTTAGAAAAAAATCAAAAATTTTTGACCGCGCCTAATTTTTGTAACCCACAACTGGGTATACAACAGAATATTTCACCAAAACCGAATATGTACATTAGAGCGTATAGCGAAGAAAAAAGTTCGCCGTACGCGCTCCGATATGTTTTCTTTTTCGAAAACATTTCTGGAAAAAAAATTTTTTTTTTGACGCCGCTAGATGTCGCTAAAATTCATTTTTTTTCATATCGCACCTTAAATCAAAAAGTGGCACAACTCAAAATTCAAAAATTTTCAGGAGAGCCAAACAACTTTTTTCATTACAAGCAATCGTATGGCAAAGGGCCAGGTATAATCGTTATTTTGGGTCGAAATAGACAGTTATTCAAAAGTTTTTTTTGGCAATCGCTAGAGGAACATATACCCGTTTATGAAAAAAACCCGATTTCGAAAAATTTTGAGTTGTGCCACTTTTTGAATCAGGGTGCGATATCTTCGGTATTTATGGTCCGATCCCTAAGATTGATACACCAATCTCTTTGGGTTGAGAGGAAGGTTTCTACTTTATAATTGTGTTAACCCTATATGCGTCATTGGGGTCACTTCCACCCATTACTTAGCTTATACGACCTTAATGTATTTTTTTCCGGCATGTTAAACGTCGTCAAAAAACATTAATCTTTTGCAAAAGAAGTATTTCGGTCGATTCAGTAGAACCGGAAATAAAACACATTTAACATTCCGAGGAATATAAGTTTTCGCTTCCTGCGGTCTTTTAGGTTCATTTTACAAAGATTTTTTCTGAAGAGACTCCTACTGAAATTTTATGCCGAATAATTTTCTAGAACATTTTAATAATCTAGCACCCCTACAAAAGGGTTATTTTGAACCATTTTTATACAGTCAGGAAATAGGTTATAATCAGGAAATAGTATATGTAATATTGCATGTTCTAGAAAATTATTCGCCATAAAATTTCGGAAGTCTTCTCAGAAAAAATCTTTGTAAAATGAACCTAAAAGACCACAGGAAGCGAGCAACTTATATTGCTCTGAATGTTAAAAGTGTTTTATTTCCAGTTCTACTGAACTGATCGAAATACTTACTTTGCAAAAGATTAATGATTTTTGACGATGTTCAACATGCCGGAATAAAAAAGTTACATTAAGGTTGTATAAACTAAGTACTGGGTGAAAGTGACCCCAATTGCGCAAATAGGGTTAATAAAATTACAAAGTAGAAACCCTCCTCTCATCCCAAAGAGATTGGTGTATCAAACTTAGGGATCGGACCGTAAATACCGAAGATATGAAAGAAATGAATTTTAGCGACATCTAGCGGCGTCCAAAAAAAAAAAAAAAAATTTTTTCCAGAAATGATTTCGAAAGATAAATCATATGGGGGGCGTACGGTTGACTTTTTTTTTGGTCCATATAAGGCGAGACGGTCTAATGTACATGTTTCACTTTTAATTCACCTTTTTTTTGCTAATAGGTGATTCATATTGGACTTTTAGTTATGCGCCAGGCCACACACAACCAATTCTCATCGAAGGTAGCCCTTTAGCGTTAAGAAATTTGATTGGCACAAAGATCAACACTGCCAGCATTGATGCAGTTATGATGTGGCGTAAGTTTGTATCTAAATATTTTACGACACCAAAAATACAAAATGTTTTCTTGGTTACACCTTTCAGCTAAAAACAATTTGACCTACATATTTGCTGGTATGCAATTTTGGCGTTTTAATGATCGTCTGCGCAGCCTAGATTTCGGTTATCCAAAGTCAATGCGTCGTTGGCCTGGCATACCGAGTAACATCGATGCCGTTGCAACGCTAAACAATGGCAAAACTTATTTCTTCAAAGATAATCTCTATTGGCTTTATGATAATGTGCGCATACGACCAATGCGCGGTTATCCCAGACGTGCCTCAACCGCTTGGTTGGGTTGTACGACAACAACAACAAAAAAACCATTACGTAATTCTAATACAACAGTTACATTTATTGCACCTTTGACTTTGGGTTTGCCTTGGATGTTTTAGACGTCTTACTACCAAGTGTATTCTTAGTTTTCAATTTCGTCTTACTATAAGTTAATAAATTATTTGTAGATAAACTATGCGTTAGAGGTTAATGTATGTAAATAGTATGAAATAAAGAAATACGTAACACCTAAACTGCAATAGAGTGAGGTAAGCAGCAGAGGCATAAATGGTAGTCGCTGTTGCAGTCCTGTCAGCGGACTTATAATATGTTCATATAGCGGCAGCAATAAGATGCCGTAAAGGTATATATCCTCTATAGTTGTTAAACATAAATCGGGCATACTCTTATAAATGCGCACTAATTGGCAATACATAAATGCAATATAGCTCAAGTAGAGTGAGTAACGCAGCATCAGCAGATTGGATTGAAAAAGTAGGGGGCAAAGTGAATAGTAGCCAACTATGCTAAGCCAGAAGGTGTATTTTGCATCGGTTGCATCAAGTAGACAAAGCAAACTGGGGAAAAGTGGATATTGTTAAATAAATAAATATGGCAAATATTACAAAGAAACATAAACAGTATGTATTTATGTACTCACCAAAGTGGTATAAGGCACATAAGTATGGCCTTTTCATGGACATGCCAGCCAAACATGAAGGAAGCGCACGAACATAAAACAACAGCGCGCAGAAAACTGATGTTTGATTTGCTATGGATAACAAAAAAATTAGTTAATTTAGTCTTAGCTCAAAACAAAATATTAGTAACAAGAAAATATAAGCTTTTCAATACAATTAATAGCACGCAATACCTTTTTGCTGTAAAGAGCAAAAGTTTCAACAACACCGGCAACATAAACGAAAGCGTCAGCACAAATGTCACACGTGGCGTAATATTAGGCAGCACTAGTGGCTCAAATTCTTGCACCAAACCCGAACTGGTCGATGGACCTCGTAATGCGGGAATACGTAACAATTTTGCAGCCACTTTATCGGCTGTGTTGTAAAGCGCCCAGAAATTAGGCGCCCAGTAGGCATGTGTTAAGCCTCTCTTAAATGGAAATAGCCGACTGAGAACCTAAAAAATTAATAAAAAAAAATTGCAAATTGCATTAATTAATACAATGAACAAAGTTATTTTATTATTAAATCACAGTGTATTACCTGTGGCAAGTCTTTGTAAAAGGGTCCAAACGAAACTGCAAACGGCGCCAAGCCAACAACAACCAATTTGCCAACACAAACGAAAGGATTACGCCCCGCACCATCGAAACAATAAAACTTCAGCAAATAAACAGCAAACGCCGGTGCCATATACAAGAAAATATGTTTAAAATTGAGCAGTACAGCAAATGAGAATGCCGAAAGTAAATAACGCTCCTCCAACAAAAAGCTAATGCTCAGCAAAAGGATACCAAAAAGCAAGCCATTATACTGAAAATGTATGTGATCGACAAAAATCAAGCCCACATTGAAGAGTATGAACACTGCAGCGGCAAAATGATGCTGCGACTGGTTTGGCGTAATACCCAAAACGCACAAACAACGCTTTGCAGCAAAAGCGTATACGAAATCCATTATAATAACCGAACAGCGTTGAAAGTAAACTGCAGCTGGAGATGCATAATTCAGATTAGCCAATACCAACATTTCTGGATCGACATAGCGTGCAACTTGCGCCAGCAGCCATTCAAAATACGCAAAGAAAGGCGGATAATCCAGGGTCCATACGCTGGTCACATCGTAGTACCATTGCCACAGCGGTAGCGAATGAGTAATGGCCAACCAATTGCGGTGTACTTCGAAATCTGTGGAATGGCTGAATGACACGTTAAAAGATCGCTATAAGGTATGATAGAATAGAGATTACCAAAAAATGTTACTTTTCACTTACGGTGTAGGTGCAAGCAGCAGCTTGAGAGCGCTAGAAATAGCGAAAAGTTTCCAGAAATAGCCGCCCATCTGCAATGCGGTAATTTCACCGGGAAAACAACTAAAAGGTTCAAATTTGTCAGGATTTTGGAATTTCTCGCAGAAATTAAAATATTCAGTCACAATTGTACTGATTGGCATATGTCAGACGGTCAATATATATTGATGAGATCCGTGGATCGCGATTCATATTGACAGTGTAGCATCGAGTATTGATGGATAGCGATTCTGGATCCATGGAGGAACAATATAGGAGAATGCATAAGATCAGCTGACTTCTTCTTCAATCCTCATAAACACACACGAACACAAGCATTTTTTTTGTTGACATATGCCACACACACACGCACCCTAGCATTTCCATAGGGGCCGAATCTGTCAAATTCTTCTACATTCCTCTTTGCATGACACTTCTGGCTCCACTATGTATGAAGGTATGTCGTTATGCATTCTCCTTCATTGTTCCTCCATGTCTGGATCGCAATATTGACAATATGGATTGAAAGTGTAGCATGAAAATTTTGCGATCCATCAAAATGCGTGTATACATATTAAGGTTGTTCTCTCTCTGTGATTTTGGCCTGGCAAATTTGCCGAGATGACATAAGTGTGATAAATTTGCCGAGCACAACAACAAAATACACGTCTTGTCAAATTTGGAGGATCGGCAAATTTCTCATACCCCAACCCGTGATATTTGATATCATGAGAAAAATATCACGGGAAATGCAACCATGTTATTACATTCACAATAGTCTTCTATGAGAAGTGAGTTTGAATTTATATTGGGTACGTTCAGAAGGCGCAACGGTGGAGCACAACTGTTGTGTAGATATCAGTAATCGGAAAGTGATACAATTTTCGCCTTCTGAACGAGCTGATACATTAAATAAACAAATTAGTATTTTAATTATCCCCAACGTAATTGCCAATAATTTCGCGGCTTTGAAACATTTTTATTACATTCCAAAATTCATAAACACTATTTATATTTTTGTGCATATGTCAAAATCGTAAGCTCAAAATGTTGTGTAAAGTGAGCGTAAAAAATTTATGATGGAAAAAAGTCTCCAAAATCACAACGTGTTGTGTTGATCAGAAATACTCAACGTTGCGTTCAGAAGATAAAACACAACTGTTGCGCCACGGTTGCGCCTTCTGAACGTAGCCATTTCTAGTTCTTTTTTTTAAGTATTTTATTTTATTCACCCAGCCAACATTTATTATCGTGGAAGTGAGGAAAAAGTAACTTCAAGAAGTTTAAATCAATCGCGGAAGATATCGCTTTCTCAACTTTTTCCTATCTTCATTCGGGAAAAAGTGTTCCCCGTCAACGTTACGTCCATAAAGAGTCACAGTCGACACTTCAGGAAGTATCTTCCAAGTGTCGTTTGGAAGAGACGCAAACGTTACGTACAAATAAACTAATACGACACTTCCGGAAGTAACTTCTTAGTGTCATCTGGGAGACACAAAAGCGTCAATTAATAATTATCTGCAGATAAAAAATTAATTAATTCGAAATTGAAGCAAGCAAAGCAAAGCGACAACAGTCGTATAAAGAGTGGAAAGAATATGACTAACATGCTAGTAGGGTGAATCAAATTAATAAAAAAAAAAAAAAAGAAACGGGAACACCCAAGGTTGATACATAATTATAATTAAGGTTACCGCAGTACGGAAAAGATTGAACTATGTAGATCACAAAATTGTGTTTCATGACAATTTTTCGTACTCTATCTTGCTCTGATTTAGAGCGCTTTCACATTACTCGGTGCGGAATCGGATCGACATTTTTGGTTTTTAGCGAAAGTATACCGAAACCTTGCCGACCACATGTATTTCAATTGGCACTTTCACATTAGTGTTGCATACATGAAATCGGAGCGGATTGATTTCGGTATACCGCAACGCGGTAAGACCGGTCAGTAAAATTTGAGGAATTACTGCATACATTTTTGCGGCGTAATAAAAGAAGAAGTACAAAGTCAGTAAAAAACTCGTTTCGGCTATAAATGTAGCAAGTTATAATGTCTTCGTCTTCGCTAGAAGACATTATTGTTATTATTGAGTGATTTGTTGAAGTTAAAAATTTTGTTTTGCAAATTTCGATGTTTGTTTTCCTATTTTCTGCCGATTACGCACCGAAAGTATTCCCACAAGTGTGAAAAACACAGCAATGCGGAATCGTTTCGGTAAGCTGAATATACCGAGCAAAAAATGTCGATCCGATGTCGTGCCGAGTCAATTGAAGGCTGCACACGAGTCGTCAGCTTCATGCATTCGTCAAAGTATGCTGGCTACATGTCGCTTGGCGTAAAGCAGTGCTGGTAGCTAGGCGTACTACGCTTAGAAAAGAGGAAGAAGAAGATGTTTGTTTACATTTTTCCACTTGGTGGAATTTATGAAAGCAGTAAAATTTGTGTAAAAAATCGGAAAAAATGAGTGTATAATTAAAGAAAATGGAAGATTCCGTAAAATTTTTTATCTTTTCTATTTAAAGCTTCGAAATTTAAAGCAAATGCCGTATTATTAATTTGTTTGTTTGTTTTGTGCAGCGAAGTTTCATGTCGCTTCGTGTGCAGATCTTGAGGCGTAGAGAAATCGACGCTACATGAAATGTCTCGTACGCGTCTATGACGATACGCCTCGTGTGCAGAGTGCCTAATGTGAAAAGGGCCTTACTCTACATTTTGTTTCATGAGCCTGCTCTAAACAGATCTAGAACACAATTTTTTGCTCTTGCTTTTTTTGTGGAGTAAGTTAGAGCAGATTTTTTTTTTTTGACAGCTGTCAACAAAATAAATAAAGGAAATTTGGAAAAAAAGGAAAATCTGCGTATTCAAAAAGAAAAAGGTAAATTTGTGGACATAGAGTGTTGTTGTTTTCTCAAGTTTTTGCTGCATTTATTTAAAGTCGTGTTGAAAAGTCAATTAGTCAAATGTTTTCATAATTGCTGCCTAAAAAGTGTTTGACGAGATGTTTGCTCTGAGTTGCTATAACTTGCTCTATTTGTTTTTCGACAGCTGCTCTATTTTGATCTAACTTGATGATCTACTCTATTTTTGGTCTCATTAAACAAACATAAGCTGAGTTCCCGTGGCAGTGATCCAGATCCGGATACAAATTTTGCAAGCAAATGCGACAACAATTTTGTGATCCTTGTATTTATCTGGATCAAAACAACCTATTACAATCTATACGGATCCGAAATTGATACAGATAAACGCCAGGATCACAGAATTCTTGTTGCATTTGCATGCAAACTTCTTATCCGGATCTGGATCACTGCCACGGGAACTCGCCTATAATAGTAAGAAAGTATATTTTCAAACGAAATGTCATATTTAAATTTTTTTTCCTCCTCTGTAAAATTTCCTCGAAGAAATAATAGAAAATTCATGATTTATTTCTTGGCAGAACCAGAGTTCAGTTGTGCACTTTTTCTGAAAAATCTTTGAAAATAGTACCTAGGCTATATGCCAATCGGAAGAAAAAATGAAATTTTGACATAAGGGAGTAAAATTTTGGCAGTATTCGTGGTGAATTCTATTGTCATAATTTTACCTAGCTCAATGGGCTAGGTAAAATTTTGACATTTTGTAATTGCATACATATACAAGTAACACAAATATTTAAAAACAAAATAACGTCAGATCAATACATGAATACATTTTTGCTATTTCCATCAATATTGCCATCAACAATTATATTCATATTACGTACTCTGGCTGCCAAAGCCTTTTTAGAATTTTGATCGTTCAGTGCCAATGTCATTTGACAATTTTGGTCACCTGAGGCCAACAACTTTTTTTTGTTCCTTTTTGTTTCTTAGTGCCTAAAAATAAGTTTTGACTACTCCCGACTTTATTGTGGACCCTACTTTTGCAGTTATAACGGGTTTTTGGTGTCGCACATTTTCGTGCGACATGGCCTGGGAGAACATAAAATATGTTGTGGGGCCACGTCGCACGAAAATGTGCGACACCAAAAAACCATTACAATTTAATATTTTGGTTTTATTTTATTATTTTATTATTTATTTATGTTTTTTTTCTTTTTTAAAATTTAGAATAATTTATAGAATGGCGCGAAGAAATGTAAAAGATAGCGATATTGCAGATATATTGCAAGATGTGCTAACTTCGGACAGCGATGATTGAGATTTTTCAAGAGACGATTCTGAAATTGATATTATTGTTTTTTAAATAATATACATTTGAATTTACATACATATATGTTCTTATATTTTTTTTGCTCATAAATGAATTGAACTAATAAAAAGACACATCTAAATTTCCAACATTTTTATTATCCAAAAAAAGTACCATTAAAAGTACACAGGAGCCATGGGAAATACACCAAAATGTTCACCACAGACCAGAGAATCCGAATTCAATGTAAAATTCCATATTGAAATGCACGAAAAGGTGCGACGTGGCCTCAAAGTAACATTTAGGTGTCGCACGAAAAAGTGCGACGTGGCTTGAGGGTAACATTTAGGTGTCGCACGAAAAAGTTCGACGTGGCCTGAGGGTAACATTTAGGTGTCGCACGAAAACGTGCGACATGGCAGCCAGAGTGTTAAAATTGTATCGTTGTCCGTGTTCGCCCAAAAGCATGGAGGAACAATAAAGGAGAATGCATAACGACATACCTTCATACATAGTGGGCCGAGAAGTGTCATGCAAAGAGGAATGTAGAAGAATTTGACAGATGTAGGGGCCACACAAATGCTAGGGTGCGTGTGTGTGTGGAATATGTCAACAAAAAAATGCTTGTGTTCGTGTGTGTTTATGAAGATTGAAGAAGAAGTCAGCTGATCTTATGCATTCTCCTTTATTGTTCCTCCATGCCCAAAAGTTTATCTTTGTAACTGTCAAAATTTTCTATTCCGTTTGGCACAACAAAATTGTGCTTTTTTTTCTCAACATGGTAAAATTAAGGTTGTTCTCTCTCTGTGATTTTGGCCTGGCAAATTTGCCGAGATGACATAAGTGTGATAAATTTGCCGAGCACAACAACAAAATACACGTCTTGTCAAATTTGGAATTTCGGCAAATTTCTCATACCCCAAGCCGTGATATGTGATATCGTGAGAAAAATATCACGGGAAATGCAACCATGTTATTACATTCACAATAGTCTTCTATTAGAAGTGAGTTAAAATTCATGTTTCTAGTTCTTTTTTTTAATTATTTTATTTTATTCAGATAAAAAATTAATTAATTCGAAATTGAAGCAAGCAAAGTAAAGCGACAACAGTCGTATAAAGAGTGGAAAGAATATGACTAACATGCTAGTTCACAATGAAGTCAGTTAGAATTTTATTTTCTTAGAGCCTATACACACTTGCGACTCAATCGATTTGGTCGAATTGGACTGTTGTATTCACACTACTCCAACTATTTAGTCGAATCGGTGGCAGCTATTCACACTTGAGACTAAATAGTCGTGCGATTGACAATGACATAGTGTTGCCAATGTTCACATTTTACTCAGCAAATTTTACATTAGTGGTCTTCATATAAAGTGATGAAGTATTAAATTGTTAAAGTTTATCTGCATTCTTACATGAAAGCACCTTCTTGTCAGCTGTCAACTTGATTAATAAATAAAAAACAATAAAATAAACAAAAAGTGCATACATTGTTTGGCTTTGTTTCTTATTAAACTAGCAACTAGCTGTCAAGTAAATGAAAAGAGAAAAACGGAATGAATTACGCTCATAAAGGCGAAACGAACAGAAGTACAAGAAACGGAAAAATAGTAAAAATCAGCCATTAATAATTTTCATGAAATTTCATTTTCATTATTTCTATTTTAAAATGCGATTAATGACATTTGAAGAGAACAACAATATCAAGAAACATATGAAAACGGAAGTAAATATCCTTAGTTAGATAATTCTTGTCTATAACTACACCATTTCCAGATGGATTTTAGAAAGCGTCAACTGGATTTTAGAAAGGGGAAATTGGATCTTAGAAATGTCAATTGGATTTTAGAAAGGGGAAATTGGATTTTAGAAATGTCAATTGGATTTTAGAAAGGGGAAATTAGATTTTAGAAATGTCAATTGGATTTTAGAAAGGGGAAATTAGATTTTAGAATAGCCAAATGGATTTTAGAAAGGGAAAATTGGATTTTAGAAATGTCGATTTGAGTTTAGAAAAGGGAAATTGGACTTTAGAAACTGTAAATTGGATTTTCGAAAATTTATATAATTATTAATTTATACTTTCATACGCAATAAAGAATTTCTATTCGAAAAATTCTGTGTAAAATTTATTTTAAACGCACATTCTGAAATCCAATTCAAGCTTTCAAAAATCCAATTTTGTTTTCTAAAATCCTTTTAACGCTTTCTAAAATCCAATTGACATTTCTAAAATCCAATTTCCCCTTTCTAAAATCCAATTGACATTTCTAAAATCCAATTTCCCCTTTCTAAAATCCAGTTAACGCTTTCTAAAATCCATCTGGAAATGGTGTAGTTAATAAGAAACGAACCTTTTGTTTTTAAACATTTTGAAAATATTAATTGAAATATTCAATCTCTACAGTTTACCAAAAGTGAAATAAAAGTAGTGCTGTCAGCATGGCAACTCTTTCCACTACGAATATCACTGTTGTTGTTGTAGTCGTTCGACTAAATTGTCTCAAGTGTGAATACGTAGAAGGGCGCCTTGCTGATCAAGCAGTTGTACAACTGTTTCAGTTGGAATGAAATTGGGCTGCAAATCCAACTGTTTCAGTTGTACAACTAATTGAATGTAGTGTGAATGCTTACATACATTCCCATGCAAATCAACATTCGACTAAATCGATTGAGTCGCAAGTGTGTATAGGCTCTTAAAGGTGCGCTCTCTCTGTGTGGCAAATTTCTCAAGATATCATGATATCTCGGCAAAAATATTAGACACAGAGAACAACCTTATTTTCTACCTCATTTTCCCATAGAGAAAAATGTTAGCGATTGGCACACAGCCCTAGTAGAAAATGTATAAAACTTCTTGGGGGCTGTACGTCAATTTATATTGGGTTTGTGGTTTCCTTGGGAGCTTCGTACAGGCCTAAAATCGAAGCGAATTCACATATTGCCCAATATTTATAGCCAAATTTTTTAGAAATCGAGATATTTTTGTGTGCTTTTAATTGTGACTGATCCGTAATTCTTGATCTGCCTTTGAAAAAAGGTCTATCTATTGTGAACTGTTGAAAGTGTGATGAATGCATCAAGCAATGAAGAAGAAGCATTTGGAGAACTTAATAGAAATTGGAACACAACAGTAACTACTTTGACGCTAATTTCATATATTTAGCTATATTTCAACATATATTTTTTACTCAAAACGTGTAAAAACTGTAGTGAAATATACTTTTATTAAAAAAAAAGAAGAATGTCGCATTCATACAATAATCCGGTGAGTGCTAGCAGTGGGGGTAGTGGTTCTGTGACTGTATCTGTTGTAAGTGGTAGCAACAATACAACTTTACGCGGCGCTGTTAACAAAACAACGCCTTCAACAAATCCGGTCATAGGTTCTGGGACATATCTCTTAAAACCCACCGAAATTGTAGTCACCAGCACAAGTACTCCAGCACCATTAATACAAATCAAAGAAGAAACAACCATAACAGCAATAGATACACCTAGCAAACCAACGAAATTATTAAAAGCCCCGCGTCAAACTCAACCCCGACGACCCCCACCCACTATTGATACATTTTGGCCAAATGTAATGGCGGATGTGCATGCAATACAGCAAGTGGATGCCAAGCATCAAGCCCTACCGTTGGCGCGTATCAAAAAAATAATGAAATTGGATGAAAATTCGAAAATGATAGCGGCTGAGGCGCCGCTACTCTTCGCCAAAGCTTGTGAATATTTCATTCAGGAGCTTACGATGCGCGCCTGGATACACACCGAGGAGAGTAAACGGCGGACTCTGCAACGTTCCGATATAGCACAAGCTATAGCTAATTACGATCAATTTGATTTTTTAATTGATATTGTGCCGCGCGAAGATATCAAACCAAGTACGAGTGGTGGGGGTAATAAAAAGGATAACGCACATAGCTCAACAGCAAACGCAACTGCAACGTCCGCAAACGCAACCACGAATGCGCCAAATGCCACTACAGCTTTTATAAATTCATCTGGTACAATAACATTACCCATACGGATGGAGAGTACTGGCGGCGAAGTACTAACATTTGGTACACTTAGCGCTGACTCGATAGCAGCAGCGGCAGCGACAGCTCAACGGCAACAACAACATCATGGACAAGGGACTTTGCAACAACATCCGCTACAACAATTGCAAATCATACAACAACCGTCGGCTACACACCCACATCAGATGCAATATTTTATAGCAACACCCGAGGCGTTGAACGCTGCTGCTGCTGCTGCTGCCGCTGCAGGGCATGGCCAAAATGTCGCCCCACAACAGCAATTACAAATTATACAGCAAGCGGCACAACCGCAATTTTTTATAACAACACAGGTAAGCGGCGGCAAAGCATGATGAAATTTTAATTTTATACATAAATAAAAAAAAATGTATGTACATACATTTGTATTTCACTTTTCTATTATTTAGCAACCCCAACAACTTATATTGACGGCTGGACCCAATGGACAATTGACTGCAACGCCGACAGCACATGCCAATGCCGCTGCCCAACAACAACAGGCAACAATTTTGCAAAATTTAGCACACCAGCAACAACAACAACAGCAACACGCCCAACCACATATACAGGTTTTGCAGCAGGTGGTAACACCGACAGGCGAAATAGCCAATGTACCAGTATGTGGCTTAAAATAGCAAATTATTGTTGCTAAAAAATTTATTAATTTTAACATACCCACAGATTACAATTAATGCAAATCAGCTGAACTTGTTACGTCTACAAATGCAGCCGCAGACAACACCACAGCTGCTACATCTAAACACAACAACGAATGCCAATCCAGCAACTACCTCTCACACTGTTACCGCCGCTCAATTACAAGCGCACAATCAGCAACAACAACAACAACAACAACAGCAACATCCAGCCAATACTGGTGCTGCAAATATTTTCATTAGCGCTGCACAATTGCAACAACACCACCAACAACAGCAGCAGCAGCAACAACAACAACAACAGCAACCACAGCTTATTAATCTCACTGGTGCATCAATTGTTGCTACAGATCGTACATTGGGTAGTAACTTCCGACCGAGTTGCTAGCCTCCAGAGCTCATATACCAACAACAACACCCACAAGCGCCACCAATTAGCTATCAACAAAATTTTTACCCTGTGAAAGAAAGTGGCGCGTGTGAATATAACATTAGCGAACACATTTGAGGTGGATGTCCCAGTAGGAAACTCAATCGTTTATTTTATTTTTTTTTCTAATAGTATGTTTTTGTTCATTAAACTTTTTCTTATTAGATTTAAAAAAAAAGTTTACATATTAAAATTACTTAATAGCAACGTATCAACATTCACTAAGTAACAATGTAGGTTATATAAATAAAGGTTTATGTATTCAGAATTGTGGAGGAAGCCAAATGATGTTCGAATTTATAAGCTACTATACCCCAGTATGTATATATGTAGTAGAGAAATTTGGTTTCAACAAACGCTCTAAGTATTTAAAAAGTTTAAATATGCGTGCGTATATATTTTAAACATATATACAAAATTTAATAGTACATAAATATAATTTAAGTGCACATGACATAAAATTATTAAATGCCAAATTAAGTTTAGCGTTAAGTTAAAACAAGAATAAAAAAAAAACTGATTCAAAGCGGCAGCAATACAGGTTTAAATGAATTTGAATTGAAGTCTGTGATTATAAGCCGTGTGAGCAGTATAAATTTGTATCTTATAGTGTTAGTAAATAATATATGTATGCATACACAAGCAAAAAGTATTCAACAGAGATTGTAAAATATTGTGAATGGAATTTTTTTAAAAGCATACGTTCGTTTTAAAGATAATGGATTTACAAATGTATGCGATCACAAAAAGCAGACACATCAAATAACCTAGTTATTAAGTAAATGTATGTGTAAAATTATGGCAAAAATTAAAACATATATGTAAATAAATAGTTATAAACTACGCAATAAATCAGATATAAATGTGTTTGGTTTATAAGCTATAATGAATTCTATTGTAAGTGCCTAAAATGAGATATCCGCAGCTATCTTAAATTAGTAACATCATCGTAGAATCGATCGCCATCTGAACAATATGCATTGAATAGAAAAACAAGGTTGGACTTTCTAGCACAATCATACAACATGCGTGCCTCATTTGAGCAATACTTTCGGCGTAGAAGGAAATTGCGAAATTATAATGCAGCAGTGGAATAATATACATATGTATACACAAACTCTAAATTCAGAAGTGGAATAATATATACATACTACTTACTTATCCTGTGCGTTTACATTTAATTTACCATGTTCGATCTGCACATAAGTCATCTAGACTGGATCATTCGGGGAGTGTACACTTGATGGGTCACAGCAAAAACTGTGTGATATTCAGTCATGCTGTATGGCGTTTTGAGTTTTATTTTATGAAAAATAAAATAAAAATCAGACTAATTTTTATTGTTGAGTAAAAAAAAATTATAAATCGTATTATTTTTGATGAAATAAAAAATTAAGAAATAATAATTATGCTTGAATTAAAAAAAATTAAAATCATATCATAATACTTACAGCCAGTTCCACGAAAAAAATTTAAATGAAAATTTAATTTTTTCCCTGTCAAATTTCATATAAAATGCAAGTAAATTAAACTTAAATTCTTTCGTGAAACTGCCTGTAATTCCTGATCAAATAGATTAAAATTAAATAATAATTACTTTTAGTCGAAAAAATATCAATCAAAGAATAATGACTACATGCTGATTTAAATTATTTCGCTTATTATGATTACCGTCCCTGTTTTATTTATACACTAGCTGACCCGCCGACGTTCTGCCTCCCGTTAAGTGAAATTGATGACAATTTGTGAGCAGAACTCGTTGGCTTAGCAGGGCTTAGTACCGCTACAACAACAACAACAACAACGTTCTGCCTAAAATTTATTTCCAAAAAGGCCAAAAAAGTCCTTGACTACACTATGTTGCGATATCTTTGTCAAATAAAAAGATAATTCATTGATATTTTGTGGTATGAGTTCCACAATAGACCGAAAACAAAAAAAAGAAAGTTTGGAAAATGGGCGTGGCACCTTATGACGAAACTTGGTTTTACACCAGACCCCGGCAAAACTAAAACAGAGAGAACAGTGAGTGAGAACAGAGAGATTATGCACAGTGGTGTAAGAACTAAGCATATGGGGCAAACGTACAAAATAGCAACGTTTTGAAAATAAAATAAATATTTGAACAATAACGAAAAATGTATGACTTAGGAATTTTTAATTTAAAAAAATGTTTTATAAATTAATTTGGATTCACCAATCTAAAATATTGGAAATTAACTTAAAAAAATGTTTTATAAATTAATTTGGATTCAACAATGTAAAATATTGGAAATTCCAATAATAAAAAAATATCTATAAGGAGCTTTTAGTGTAAAAAATATACATTAAAAATTTATTTGAAGAATATTCATTGAGAAATAGTTGAGAGTTGATATCATTTACGAAATTTTTCCAAAAGTACATAACTAAACTTGTTAAGGTATGCAAGGATGGGGCGTAAGTTATAACTGAAGATTTAGTAGAACCTTTAAGAATAAGTAAATTTT
The DNA here is from genome assembly GCA_960531455.1 of Urophora cardui. Taxonomy (NCBI): domain Eukaryota; kingdom Metazoa; phylum Arthropoda; class Insecta; order Diptera; family Tephritidae; genus Urophora; species Urophora cardui. Next base: position 108,620,022 of record OY482671.1, read on the forward strand.
ATTATATGAATTGAAAAATAAAGCATTGCAATTTTGCAACTTGAAAATTTGGTTGCAGTACAAAATGATTTATTATTCATGGTCATACATACGCAATGGCACACTGTCGCATAACAAACAAAGCAACGCAGCCAGTACTTGTGTTGCTTCTTCGCTGTCTAAACAACGACTGAATCACAGAGCGTAAGCCTATGTGTGTTATACTCATTAACTCACGTGAGTCGATTTGCCGGGCCTTGTTTTACACTTTTATAACTTGTGTTAATAGACACGAGAAAATTTATTGAAATCGGTTTATGACCACGCCTACTTTCTAACAAAGATATTTCTGGAACACCCTTTGGGAATTTGTAACGTGACATCTTTGTAATTCGAAGTCATAAAGGAATGACATTTTGCACAAAGAATAATAGTCATATGCTTAGTTGGATGACTGATAAAAATGTTGAAAGTGGGCGTGGCTACGCCCACTTTATGCGGCACTCGTCCACCGTGTTTCAATTAAACGCAAACAATCAATGAAAGCATACAGCTCAGTATCTAATGTTTGATTCCACTCGAACTTAGGCTTCCTTACTTGTTGAAGTTAATATTGGTAACAAATAAGTAGTCTTACTTAATCAGGGTTTTAATATCGAGTTATTTTCATTGATATGTCTTGGTTTGATATTCTAGCAGGGTTTCTTAGTACCAAAAATTGCATTGGGGCTGCCACGACCCCATTTCCAATAACTTCAAATCACAGGGTCCCCAGATGTGTGTCAGTCAATACGTGTACCCGGATGACTGGGATACTGCTGAGCAATAATGATATAAAATTAAAGGTGGGTAAAAGAGTGGACTCGGATGCAACGAAGTTATCAAATCAGAAGCGGAATGCAGGACTAAGTATGTTATGCTAAGCCCGGTTCCCTAGGGAAAGGGTAATGAGAATGGGAAACGCAAATGGATGGAAAAGTACAGGGAGAATATAATGAAAATGAAATGAGGATGAGGAGAGAGACAGCAAGTGAGGGAAAGGGAGATGGAATAAGAGGAGGAATGAAAGAGAGATGGAATAAGAGGAGGAATGAAAGTGAGAAAGACAGAAAAGGAGAGGTAAGGCAAAGCGGTAGAGAAAGGGAAAGGGAGCGGAAATGTGACGGGAAAGGAAAAAGAAAGCGGAAGAGGAAATGAAAGGAAAGGGAAAGATAATAGTAGAGGGAGATTAACACGAAGAAAAGAGGGATAAGGACATGTTTTCCTTCACTCTATTTTAAACTTATTTGATTTTTGATGAAAAAATTTTTTTTACTATTACTCAGTTGTTTTTTTTTTTGTACCCTGAGTTTTTATTTATTATTGGAAATAAAAAATAAATTTCCGAATAACTTATTCGTAGGGAATTTATCTAAATAAAAATTTATTCGTAGGGAATTTATCTAAATAAAAATTTATTCCAATAATGCCCAAGCCTGTTGTAGAGCAGCAACATATGGATGTATGTCTTCCGCGTTGCCGTATATGAGAGTGCCAACATGCGCATATGAGTTTTCATAGGAATTCATTTATGGATTTAAATTTTTTTATCTTAAACTTCTTATTTGCTTAATATTATTGTAGGCCAAAAATCTGTTTCAAAAGTTCCAACCAAAATGTGGACTGAGGGTGACCGTGGAAGTTCTTTTTGCGATATTGGTAAAGGTAAGGCTAAGTGGAGAATATGTAAGGGGATAGAAGATGGGACAGAAATGCGTTTGTAAACTGACCCAAAATTGATAGAAAATGAGTAGAAAAGTATTAGAAAATGATTAGAAATTGATCAGATCGTTACTGAAAAACGACCCAAAAAAGATTCGAAAACGATCAGAAAACGATTCAAAAATGACCAAAATAAGATTCAAAATAGAAAAAAATAAAATTGAAAGTGACTCGCAAATGATTAAAATAAGACTCTAAAGCACTCTAAGCAAACAATTTTATTAATTTCTGCCATCAAAAATTTCTTACAAAAAATGCATTTACAGTACGGAGCCGGCATAAAACTGCAGGTCCATCTAATTAATAGGAAAGTAAAAACTGAAGAGCATGTTGTGGGAAAACCTCGGCCTACAACTGGTTAGAGTTTACATTTTTTTGACGAAAATTTGTTTTAATTGGGTCTTCGCATCATTTTCTTAGAATTGTGTCATTGAAATAAAATTTTACGCAGATTGAGATAAGGTACGAAATTAGCCAAACGCTGTAAGAGTTAATGGTGGAAATCAACAATCAATGGTTGAAATCAAATTCTCGAGCAATTCTCAGCGTTATAATTGTAGATGAAATTGCTAATTTGCCCAATGAATGTGGAAACAACTTTGTTGGCAAATTTCGAGCTAGGACTGAGGAGGATAGCAACAATAAGAACCGTGGATTAAAAAAAAAACAACATATAAAAACAAAAGGATAAATGAACCACCATCTACAATAGAAAAAATAACTTGCTAATTATTTAAATGAAATTCGCAAGTATTGGGATATAAGTATAAATATATATTTTATTTTATTCTTAGTTGGCAAATATTAGATAATATCGTTATTATAAAATATAATTGTTATAAATATATGCCTTAAGTTGTAAAATATGAGTTTATATACGTACGAGTATTATTTTATTTTTATTTTTTTGATGAGTTTTTCGAAAGTTACTTAATTTTTGGAAAATTTTTAATGAAATTTTTCCGGCCAAGAGATATTAAATGAAAACATTGAAATGGCGTAAAAAAAGAAAAGGAATTGTTTGCACTTGTGAGAATGCGCGCTTTTGGTTGAACGATTTGCGTTTTTAATACAAATTTTGCTGTTTAAACTTTACCATTTTCTTTTTTATTTTTATTTTTAGTTTTATTTTTATTCTTTTTGTAAATACTGACGATATTGAGTTGCTGGTGGATTTTTTTTTTTTTTATTTTTTTCCTTTTAACGCGTGGGTATATTGCAAAATAATTTATTAAACTACTTTATAAAAAAATGCTTGCTTTTATCAATTGTTTGTGTTTTTATGCTATTTTCTTGTGTTTTTATTTTTATTTTTAATTTTTATTTTTTCTGTTGTCGATATTCGCAATTATTGTGTAGTGGTAAATAATTTATTTATTTTTGTGTTAATTGTAAAAAACTTTCTTTCAGTGTATGTATGTATGTATGTATGTATGTAAATACGTTTATTTTAAAATATTTCAAAATACTACATATTATTTATTATTATTTTCTGCAATTTGCAAAATTTTGTGGTAAAAAATTGTATAAACATTATGGCAATATTTTACTGTAGTCTTTTCGTTAGTGCAGTGATTTCTGAGGAATTTTTTTTTTAAATGTACATATGTGCAGCAGAAAAGCGCTTACACACATTCATTAAAGTTCACAAATGTGTCGGGGATTGATTGACTTTTTGCTTGATTTGTTTTATTATTATTTTTTGTTGCTTTATACGAGAAAGGGCAAAGTTTAACATCCGAAGACTAGAGAGCATGTGTTGCTTTTTTATTACATTTTTTTTTGCTATCAATTTTTTTTTTAATTTTTTTCTTTTAAGTTGAAGAATGTACAAATAATAATCATATTAATACGTAAATACACACGTAAACATAAATATATGCATAGCTTTTTTATGTATATTAAAGAGAACAAAGGAATTGTCACATCAGCTTGTATCATAATAAAAAATACTAATAAGAATAAGAATATTAATATCATTATATCAGTATAAATAATTAAACATAAATGTATAAAATATGTTTTTTTTTAGTGTTGCACAGTTATCAGTTGCAAATGGAAAATACATTACATACAAATTTGTATGTATGACTCAATCATGTACATATGTGAAATGATTAACACATCTGCTTATGCAATTGTGTATTTGTGGGCAAACATTTTGCACAACACTGTTATAATACTACAGATACTACATAATACAAGCATGTACATACATATAGTAAATACAATTTTAAATATTGGAATATTTGTAAAAAAAAAAAAATTAAACATGAGTATCTTTTATTTCATGCATTTTTAATTTATATGGCAACAGAGTGTAGCTACATACATACATATGTAAACACATTTCTTATACCGAAGAAGCACATCTCACACTGAAAAACTTCTAATACACACGCTTTCGCCTAAAAGTATGTTATGTTCTCATACATACATATGTACATACAGGTGAAACTAATAAAAGCGTGTTGAAAAGTAAAAAATTCATTTAAAAAACTCGAAAATCTATTTGAACTTTCGATAATCTTTTTAATAAATTTCGGCAGTCTTTTAAAGATTTTCATGATAGAGTTCGAATAATGTCGAATTTTATTTTAAAATCATTAAAAAAAATTTCGAGTAATTTTAAAAGATGTCAAAAGTATTTTAATTTTAAAATCATAAAAAAAATTTTTAAATCTTTTAAAAAAATTTCGAGTCATTTTAAAATATTTCAAAAATATTTAAATTTTTAAAATCATTTAAAAAAAATTCGAAACATTTACAAAAAATTTAAATATTGAAATATTTGTAAAAAAAAAAATTAAACATGAGTATCTTTTATTTCATGCATTTTTAATTTATATGGCAACAGAGTGAAGCTACATACATACATATGTAAACACATTTCTTATACCGAAGAAGCACATCTCATACTGAAAAACTTCTAAACACGCGCTTTCGCCTAAAAGTATGCAATGTTCTCATACATACATATGTACACACAGGTGAAACTAATATAAGCGTGTTGAAAAGTAAAAAATTCATTTAAAAAACTCGAAAATCTATTTGAACTTTCGATAATCTTTTTAATAAATTTCGTCAGTCTTAAAGATTTTCATGATAGAGTTCGAATAATGTCGAATTTTATTTTAAAATCATTAAAAAAAATTTCGAGTAATTTTAAAAGATTTCAAAAGTATTTTAATTTTAAAATCATAAAAAAAATTTGAAAATCTTTTAAAAAAATTTCGAGGCATTTTAAAATATTTCAAAAATATTTAAATTTTTAAAATCATTTAAAAAAAAATTCGAAACATTTACAAAAAATTTAAACAAAAAAAAAAAGAGAACAATTCTAAAAAAATTTCGATGGGATTTCCAAAAATTTCAAATATTTAGATACAAAAAAAATTTGGAGATATATTTATATTTCAAGTCAGTTTACAAAATTTTGAAATTTTGAAATTTTCACATTCAAAAATTTCAATAATAATTTTAACAAAATGTGCGATATAAACCTTTTATCGAAAATCATATACAAAAAATTTTGGAAATCATTTGTGAAAATTTCGACGGTCATTTACAAAAAAAAACTGAAATCATTTAAAAATTAAAAAAATCCTTTTAACAATTTGGAGTAATTTTAAAAGATTTCAAAAGTATTTTAATTTTAAAATCAAAAAATAATTGAAAATATTTTTAAAAAATTTCGAGTAATTTTAAAATATTTCAAAAAATTTAAATTTTTAAAATCATTTAAAAAAATTCGAAATAATAAAAAAAATAAAAATAAAAAAACGAAAACCATTTAAAAAAAAATCGATAGGATTTCAAAAAATTTCGAATATTTAGATACAAAAAATAATCACCCTTATTACGGTTGTCGTCGTCGACACTCACTCGACGGTGTCGGCGACGACTTCTCAAAATCGGTATTACGTATGGCAAGTCGATAACTTGTGACAACTATCGAAACATATTTGGTATCAGCTAAGTCGACGTCGACGGTCACTCGTTGCCATTTTCGTCGACGCTGCGTTTAATGGTGACAAGAACAAAATTTAGAATGTATGCATTTTTGTTTTTAAAATTTTATTACGGGAGTGTTAAAATTAGTAGAACTAACATCCGCAGATTATTTCCTGCTAGTTTCATCGAAAAATTCCCACTAGTTTAAAAATAAATTCGGTGAGCGCACATACCGAAGCCGACCCAAAGGTTTTCAATGGGGTACGATACCAACAAAATTTTTACAACATTGAGAAACAAACAATTAAATTGAATGCCTGTGCACCTCCTTTAAGAGAGATTGAGGAGAAAACTAATTTATTAAATATTTGTGTACATACATATGTATGTACGTACATACATATGTATATATTTCAACTAAAATTATTTTTCTTTTATTTTTTAATTACTCGAGCACTTCATTGCTATGTTCATCGCTAAAACTTGATGAAACATATGCAAAATACATTTATAATAAAGAAATAAATTATCAAAATAGCACAAATAAAAAGTACCGAAAAAATTGCGCACAGATTGTAAATAAAATCAAACAGCTAGTGCAGAAATTATAGGGATGGTCATTCGGTTTACCGATAAACAGTCGACGTCGTCTCAATATGCTTAGCTAATACCGATTTTGCGTCGATGTGACGACGACGTCGAGACGACGTGATGTCGACTGAAAAGTGACAACGACGTCGACGACGACAACCGTAATAAGGGTGAATATTTATAAAACTGTTAAAATGGAAAAATTGTATGAAAATTTCACTCTATCCAATTGTTAAAACTTATTTTATGTATTTTGTAATGAATACCGGTCTTAAAATATGTGATCGAAAATCATTTAAAAAAATTTCGAAAATCAGTTCAAAAAAATTTTGAAAATCACATTTTGAAATTAAAATTAGCAAAAAAAAAATATACATAAATATATAAATATCGTCGTACCATACGAAAACTAGCACTCAAACTGTTTTCCATAAAATTTCTTTGTAAAAAATTTTGAGTGCTAGTTTTCGTATGGTACGACAATATATAAATATATTTTCAAAAAAAAATTAAGATCATTCCCAAAAATTTCGAGAATAAAAATTCGATAACAGATTTCAAAAAAATCGAAATCGAACCGAAAATCGTATTTTAAAAAATTTCGAAATACATTTAATAAATTTCGATAATTAATTTTAAAAAATTTGTTAACCAATTTAAGAAAAGAGTATTGAAAATCATTTAAAATTTTTTTTTTTAATTTCGAAAATCATTTTAAAAAATTCGAATATCTAAATATTATTGAAATACAAATAATCTCAAATTTTATTTGAACGGTTTCTTTTCTAGTTTTATTGGTGGTGCTGCAAACATACAGCCTACGTTGTGTATATGATTTTGTAATTAGCTTTTTCCAGTTTTTACTTGATGTTTTTATTTTTTGCAGTCAACAACCATTTTTCTACATGCGTAATTCGCGGCAAAAAGATCGAACGTTTTCTTAATTCTTATCTTAGCATACTACATTTACTTTATTCTGACACACATGGTGAAACTAGAGAAATTAGCAGCAACATATTTACAGACATATAATTTTTTTTATTTTCATTCTTTTTTTTTTGGCAAATCTTGAGTATTAAATAATTACAAATTATTAAAAAAAAAAGTATTACATTAATTATGTGTAGATACATGTATGTATGTACCGTGTAAATAAGTATCTAGAGGAAGTGTATCGAATCTTAAAATATACATACATATGTATGTATGTCTGTATCGTAACCTAACGAAAAAAATACATTGATTTGCAGTCTTTGAGTTGTATTTATAGTTTTACTTTTTCTCGCTTCTTTTTAGCTGTCTGTTTGTGTTCATATACATATGTATGTATATATTAAAAAAAATATATCTCGAAAATTTTTGTCGCTGGAAATGTGGTTCATATATATATTTATGTTTTTCTTATTGTTCTTTTTGTATACTTTTGCTAGAGTAGGATAGCTTTGCTTGAAAAATGGCTCGTTTTAGCGGTATTGCATAACTGTTCGGTATATATGTATGTATGTAAATATGTATGTTAAGGTGGAGTGAAAACATATGGAGATTTTTTTTTGAACGTACCAGCAATGGAAAGTTGCCTTTATACGAGTTAATGAACCCCACAAAATTTTATGGCGATAGGATGACGTTTTGAACTGCCCCCAGCACCGAAAAGTTGAAAGCAATAAGCACGATCTGGTGCAAATATGAAATTTTGAAAATTATAAAATCAAAAAACGAAGTATGAGGAGTGATAAACATGGCTAAGCTGAGTATTAAAGTGAATTATTTTTCTTTGGAAACAACAACAAAAGTTAATAAAGGTCGAAGTTTATATTATGCATTTTTTAAATTGCATTTACTTAAAAACTACTGAATTGATTTCGAATATTTTAATACTATTCGATGGGTATTTTGATTCCCTTTAATTGGATATACATTTTATGTTGGTTCAATAACACATCTCTGCGGTGGTCAACCCCCCTTTTACCCCCTTACTTTTCATATACAAAATGTATATCAAATTAAAGGGGATCAAATGCCTATCGAATGGTATAAAAATATTCGAAATCGGTTCAGTAGTTTTTAAGTAATTGCAATTTAAAAAATGCATAATATAAACTTTGACCTTTAATAACTTTTGTTGTTGTTTCCAAAAAAAAATAAAAATTCACTTTAATACTCAGCTTAGCCATGTTTATTAATCCTCATACTTCGTTTTTTGATTTTATAATTTTAGAAATTTCACATTTGTACCAGATCGTGCTCATTTTTTTCAAGTTTGTGGGGCTGGGGTCACCGCTAAAAATGCAAGTAGGTCAGTAAAATTTTACAGGCTTATTTCTGGGCTAGAAAGGTGCCGTTCTGGCTTTGGAACAAATTGAATTTCCAAAAAAAATTTCACTCCACCTTAATGTATGTATGTTGGTATAAAAATGCTTTAATTATTTCATGTGTGAATGTATGGTGGTAATTATATGTAAATGCATGTATATGATATATACAAAATAATTATTAATTTTAAGCAAAAAAAAAAACTCTTTTTTAATCCTATACACATATACTCGTATGTATGTATGTATGTATGTTTGCATGCATGCATAACTATTTATGTAGTTATATAAAATTATCAAATATCTCTCTGAATTCTTCGCAAACAAACAGCGTACGGCTTAAATGCCAGTGACTATCAAAAACTACATCTAAACTGGCGACTAAATTATTTTCCACAAGAGACCCCGACGACGATGACGACAAAATTCGCTTTTGTATGCCTTAATCAGTCAGCACCCTTAAGTTTTCTTTTATATTCCTCTTCTTTTACTTTGAGAAATGAGCAATTACTCTACTCTTCTTGCCACTCATTTTCGTCAACGCCCTCCATATCGTCTTGTTCTAGTTTGGTGTTATATTCTAAGCGGGCACTCACTGATTTTTGAATCTGCAAATTAAGATGATAAGATTTATATAATAAATGAAGTTAAATAAAAGCTTGTAAAAAGGTATCGAAAATAATTTTTGTAATTATGTTTTATGTTCTGAAAGAAGTCTCTTTGATGTTATCAAGAATCAGCCCATCGCCGTGTTCTATACTCAGGCGTCTTTTAAGGAAAAAAGTGCAGCACACAAGACTTGCATTACAGTTGCTTGGTTTTTGACAGTCAATGCATCAAAATCACCAAGTTGCTGTAATTTCTTTCTACAATGGGCTTTGTTTGGTCAAAAAGGCGTTTATTCTGTGTACATCGTACATGGACACCTACAGGTACAAAGCGTAAACCAATTGCTTGCGATTACCCGCAGCGGGCTAGGGCGCTTAGAATATACTCTAGGTAAGGAATGCCTGCCGTAAGTGGCGGCTAAAATGGTACCGGCCTACAAGGTTGATAACGGCCGAAAAGATCGTTCTCAGGACAGTGAGGCTACACCTTTTCCAGTTTAAGTTCAGAAAGTTACAATTGAAGTTCAGAAAATTACAATTGAACTTCAGAAAATTACAATTGAAGTTCAGAATTTCCAATTGAACTTCAATTGTAATTTTCTGAAATTCAATTGTAACTTTCTGAACTTCAATTGTAACTTTCTTAACTTAAACTGGAAAAGGTGTAGTGTCAGACGGGACTAGTAGCCGAGTGCTAGATTCATACGGAAAGAACTGTTGATTCCCCTAAACTTCTCAAAACTTTCGCAGAGTCTTTTAGTGGCTACAACAACAGCTGCTTACGATGGAACAAAGCAAAAGTCACCCAGCAGCAAGCCAATTAAGCCGTTTACAAATGTTGAGCCAGCAATTTGGTTTTGTAGGTAACAATAAACACTAGATTTTTCCAGCTTATTACGACACGAAGCTGCTCATTCGATAGCTAAAACAGACTAATCTTTGTAAACATTGTTGCGCTGATGTTTTATGCTAGTAGTATCTGTGTAGGCTCTAGCTAAATAAAATCTACTAAATCCACTTATCTACTAGGGCATGACTGGAATTGCGGGTTGAGGAATGTACGTCGACCTATTGATCTATTGTACCCTCTCCTAATCACAGTACATTATCTAAGCCGAGCTCCTCCAAGAAGAGGAGGATGGCGCTCGGATTCAGAGATCGAATGTGCCCTTGTCCTGGCCAAGGCATGCCAAGAAACCTTTCTCGTTTCCTAGCAATAGCATCACACTCAGCCAGTATATGTTCTGCACACTCATCAGCCATGTCACAGAAGCGACATAGGCTGCTAGACAAAATTCCTAGTCTGTTCATATGCTTTTTGAGCCTGCAGTACCCTGTTAGAATCCCTGTTAACATCCTGAGTTTGTTCTTTGAAAGGTTCATAATCGCTTTAAAGCATTTAATGTTATACCCTCCCATTAGCGCCTTGGCCTGGCGTAGTCCAGTTGTCTGGCACCAGTACTCTTCCCTCAGTTCCTTTTCTTCTTCCCTGAGCATATTCTTGATAGTGTGTGGACCTATTGCTATGAATGGCTCGGGACCTATTGGTTTTGCGCTAGCAGCTTGCCTGGCAAGGCTGTAAGCCTGCTCGTTGCCCTCTACTCCTCTGCGTCCTGGTACCCAGAACAACCTAATGGAGTTTTGAGTTGCCAGTTCGTTAAGTCTGTTTACGCATTCTAGCACTATGGAGGATGTTATCTCATATGATATTGCCTTAAGTGCCGCCTGACTATCACTTAAAATAATTATATTCTCGTTTGAGTACCCACGCTGCAGTATTAAGCCTGCACACTGACTTATGGCATATACTTCTGCCTGAAAGATGCTCGGATACATCCCCATAGGAGCGGATATCTCGGTCCTTGGGCCAAAGACTCCAGCTGCAATCCCCTCGGGAGTTTTCGAGCCATGGTATGACTAACGTATTCCACTTCTGAATTTAGTTTTCCTTTGTCTTCCTTTACTTACCTCACAGGCAACTCACTTATTTTTTTTTTTTTAAATTTTCAATTGCAAAGCCATTTTATTTTTAATTAAAAATTTAAATTACCTCTTGTTGTTTATTTTTCTCAAATTCCGCGCGTGTCATCGCATTATTGCTACCATTTCCCGCATGCTCTATCTTTTTAGCAGGTGTGACTTGTTGTATGGAGGACACTTTGAAAGAGAGGAAAAAAAAGATGATACAAGATTATTACAAACACAAAATTTTACGCAAACTTCGAATGAAACTTACAAGCATCCATACCCTCCGGCTGCAAACTTATTTTTACTGGTTTCCTACCATTACATGCAAACCATTCATCGGCTGACATTGTGGGTTTCCATGTAACGCGTGTTGGTGGAAAGAGATCATCTTGGAATAATTCGCTCTGCAATCATATAAATATGTATTTATTTAGTTTGCAATAGACAATTGGCTTGGTTTAATATACAAACACGTACCTTAATACGTGGCACAGTGAAGCTTAGCGGCTCAATTGTTGTATTGGTTAACCTATAAGCTTTCGAGAATTCTACACTGGCTACATCACAGTGATTTTTGGTGAGAAAACTCAAACCCTGATGCAATGATGTGCAACGATGATGTGACAATGGACAAATATATGGCTCCTCGTCCGTTATTTCATAACAATAAATAGTTGAATCTCCTTTGCCCGTTACAAACAAGGTTGAACTATCCTCATCATAGAAGGGTATCAATATAGAGGGCGATACATCAAGACTGGCTGTATTTAAGGGTGCATTTAAATTTTGTGCATTGTAAACGCTTATTTGACGTTCAGAGACTCTGTGAAAGTTAACAAGGAATTATATCAATTATTCTTATTCACCACTTATTCATCAGCAAGCACTTACTTATCAAAACCAGTGCATACGATATATTGCCCCTCCAGCGCCCAAGTGATACGAGCACCACGCGTTCCCACCGGTCCATTGCCCTCACGTATTGGCGTCTCCGATTTGCGCGGATTGTACACACGCAATTTACCATCCTTGCACACGGTTGCCGCAAATTTACCACATGGACTCCATGCCAAATCAAATATCTGATCTGTATGACCAGTGAGTAATATTTTGTCCTCCAAAGTGCGTAAATCCCACAATTTCACAGTCATATCGTAGCTGGCCGTTAGTAGTACATCCTCAGCCAATGGATGAAATCTTATGAAATAGATTTTATCTAAATGTGCAATCAATTCACGTTCCGGCGTATTTGTTGGCTCGCTCAGACCACCGGCCGGTATGCGCCACAACTTAACTATGCCATCATCACAAGCCACGGCCAAGCGTGCCGAATCGAAGGGATCCCATTGGAAATCCATAATGTTACTGCCATTCACCAATGACGGTATGACACCATCGGGCAGACGCCCCGGACGACTCAGCTCGAAAATTGCTATTTTACCACCCGGACCCGATAGCGGTACGGCAACACGTTCGTGATTGGCATGAAAACCATTACATTCGCCGGGTATTTGACGACTGAGATTACGTAGATTTTCAATATGCGTGGATTTGTGTCCGGTAGTGCCTTTTAAATGGCGAAATTTCGAAACCTTGCCAAATACGGTCGAGGTGCGCTTGTGTGTGGTGGTGGTGATGGCAGCTTCGGTTGCCGATTTCTTAATTGCAGCCCCACCACCATCCACCACCACCGATGATGTGGTGATATTACGACGACGCTCCTCCAGCAGCTTACCCTCAGGTGCGGAAATGCGTTTAATATCGGTGGTTGCGGCAGCGTTCAGTGTTGAATGTTGCTGTAGTTGTTGCGGTTTTAGTGGTTCTACTTTGGAAAGCTCGCGTCGCCTAAAGGTATGCAATAACAATTTATATAAGTAAGATTGCTCTTCTACAAAAAATTTCTTCAAACGCTTTTAGCTCTATTTGAATTAAACAAAATCCTCAAAATACCCACTGAAATCTCTTTATAGTTTCTAATTAAACTTACAATGGCACTGGCGATTGAGATTTCTCCTCAACGGTGCTCTTCGAACGACTCTCATATAAACGACGCCTTTCAGCAATGCTACTTCTTGTAGCAGAAAAACGACGCAATTCGGCATCGGGTTTATCATCGCCTTCGGTAGAGTTTTCCGAAGATTCTGAATGTGTTTGCTCGAAAATCTAAATGAAATTAGACGTAAAAAATAAAATTCCATTAGTTTTAAAAACAAAAAAAAAATGTAAAAATGCCAAACATTTAGAAGAATCGAATGGAAAATAACCTTGTCAGGTGATTCATCAGCGTCAGCCGAAGACTGAAAGTTGTTTTTGTTGTTGAGAGTGTGAGTGAGTGAGTGTATTTGTTGCCGAAACATGGTTAGCAATTGAAGGGAGAAGGAAGCATATTAATTACGTTAGTTTTAGAGAATTGATAGGTTAGTTAATTGGTTAGTTAATTAGTTATAAAGTAGTGAAATGGTTATTTAAATGGTTATAAAGTAGTTACAAAACACCAACCTAGTAATATTGTTAATATACAGTAATTTATAATAAAATACATAAATATACGAGTGTGGAATGTTAATAGCGCATACAATTGTTCTTTTCGCTTCGCTTTCTCTACTGCTTTCTTACCTTGCGACGTTCGGAGGTGGACAATGTTTTCTGTGTATTGCCGTCGGGGACATTGTCAGCATTTGCTTCTATAATTAAAAGGTAAAATAAATAATGGTATTGGCGATATTTTAAAAAAGAAAGCATATTAAAAAAATAAAAATAGAAAATATGTTTCACATTAATTACTTTTTGGTTGCTTGTTTTTCCGACAGGGTAGGAATATGATGTATTGTAGAACGATTTTCCTTCATCCCTTGTCAAGTTTGTTTTGGAGACAAACTGGTTTCGGCTAATATGCGCCATCTGCAGTTTTTTTTCGTTCTATCGAAGATGGTCGCATATTAGCCGAAACCGGTTTGTCTCTAAACCAAACTTGACAATGGATGACGGAAAATCGTTCTACAATACATCATATTCCTACCCTGTCGGAAAATCGTTCCACAATACATCAGGTTACCCATTACTTACTTTTTATTTCAATTTCCACAATCAAATCTGGTTTGTTTTGTGTTGTTGCCGTCGTCGGTGGTGTTACCACTGGTACTGGCGCCACAAAGCCACCATCGCCGCCACCATTATCAGCCGCTTGCGTCGACGGCGAGATGTGATGCAGATTTTCCTGTGAGCCAGGCGCCACGGGCACAGCAAACACTTTATCGAATGAAACATCGGCCGAATTGCTAGAGAATGGTTTTGGTCCAAGACGGGGCTAAAAAAGGAGGCAGTTTAAGAGTTTTCTTTTTTAATATTTTTATTAAACTTATGTACATACATATGTATGTATGTACATTAGAGCGTATCGAGAAAAAAAAAGTTCGCCGTACGCCCCCCCCTCCCCCCCATATGATTTCTTTTTCGAAAACATTTCTGAAAAAAAAAATTAATTTTTTTTTGGATGCCGCTAGATGTCGCTAAAATTCGTTTTTTTCATATCTTCGGTATTTATGGTCCGATCCCTAAGATTGATACACCAATCTCTTTGGCTTGAGAGGAGGGTTTCTAACTCATAATTGTATTAACCCTATGTACGCCATTGGGGTCACTTCCACCCAGTACTTAGTTTATACCACCTTAATGTAACTTTCTTTTTGCCGGCATGTTAAACGTCGTCAAAAATATTAATCTTTTGCAAAAGAGGTATTTCGATCGATGCAGTAGAACGGGAAATAAAACAAATTTAACATTCCGAGGAATATAAGTTTTTCGCTTCCTGTGGTCTTTTAGGTTCATTTTACAAAGATTTTTTCTGAAGAGACTCATACTGAAATTTTACGCCGAATAATTTTCTAGAGCATTTTAATAATCTAGCGACCTTAAAAACCTTAAGTATACACTAAGTACTGGGTGGAAGTGACCCCAATGGCGCACATAGGGTTAATGCAATTAGAAAGTGGAAACCCTCCTCTCACGCCAAAGAGATTGTCAAACTTAGGCTTCGGACCATAACTACCAAAGATATGAAAAAAATTAATTTTAGCGACATCTAGCGGCGTCCAAAAAAAAATAAAAAATTTTTCCAGAAATTTTTTCGAAAGAGAAATCATACCCGTACGCCCCGTACGGTGGACTTTTTTTGGTCCATATAAGGCGAGACGACCTAATGTACATGTATACCTGCTTGCTAAGAAGATGGGCAAGTGTTTGAAAAAAAAAAAAGACAATTGCACGAGAAAAAAGAAAGGAAACAAAATATAAACGAAGTGGCTAATTGACGAAAATAAACGATGTAACTAATTGACGAAAATAAACGAAGTAACTAATTGACGAAAATAAACCAAGGATGCATCGTAACGTTAATATTATCGTTTAATGAAAAAAAGCAATCGTTTCCGTTGAAACTATTCAGGTTTTTACCGTTTACACAATTATCAAAATAATTTATAGTCGCAAAATAACGATAATGAAATTATCGAAATAATACCATTTCGTTGATTAGCGAAAAGAAATTATCAAAATGATTTCATTTCGTTGATTAGCGTTATCATAACCAATTTTATAACGTTGAAATGCTTAGTTCGCTCGCAATGCCGTCGCGAACAATCGGCCGAGTACTCGCATACATACATATATGCATATGCACACGAACTGCTACGAGAGACAGCTGTGTATGTATGCGCCTCGTGCAATCTTTTTGTTGATTTACTTCGTTTCAACGTTACCGGTTGCATTTTGATAATTTAGTTTTGTGAATTATCGAAATGAAATGGTTTTGATAATTTAGCGTTGCGAATTAACGAAACAAAACCATTTTGATAATTTAGCATTGTGAATTAACAAAACGAAATAGAATCCGTTCGTTCGTTAAGCATCTCTGAAATAAACGAAGTGCCTAATTGAAGAAAATAAACGAAGAGGCTAATTATCGAAAACAACGAAGTGGCTAATTGACGAAAATAAACGTGTGGTGGAAAGAGAAAGAAAGAACATAGAAGACATTTGCGAAAGTAAAACATTTAAATTAAAATAAGATGCAAAACAACAACAAAATAACAACGGTGCATTGTAAACAAAATGCTAAGAAAAAGCAACAAAAACAAACCCCACAAACAGAAGTGTCACAAAAACAAAACGAATTGCACAACTGAAAAGCTGAAAAAAGGGGCACGAAAAAAAAGCATTAACAAGATTTTAAACTACGAATTCTCGCTGCATAGATTAAATTGTAGATTGAATTGTGTTAAAGTAAAGCTGCAGTAGACAGCTGTCGGCACCAATAGTGCAATTGGCGGGTGCTCAAAAAGCCAAGCTGATATGTGGCGTACGACTTGTCGCCATTTAGGTACAGTATTTTTTTTAACACAAGCCTCATCTACACTTCAATTACTAGCACTAGCTGAATCTAACACAAAATCATCATCATCATTATGATCTACATCATCATCATCTACATCATCATCATCATCAAACAAACATTCAACTACAAGACAACAACCTTATAAGCAGAAGCCGCTGTTGTGCGTGGACGTGGCCGTGGCAAAACCTCCTCGCCGCTAACGCTGCTGCCACCACCTCCAGCCGCCGTCGCTTGTTGTCCAACTGTATCTACCAAAGAATTGTTACGCGATGTGCGTGGCATTGGACGTGGTGGTGAGGTTACACCGCCGCTACCGCTACTACCCACACTACCGCTACTGCCTTCACGTTCACGCTGTTGGCGTTCAGCTGGCGGTGTTGCATTCACCGATGCATCCTCACTGCTGCCAGTCGAATCGTCGGCCGGCGATTCGCGACTAAAGCGGCGCATCGTAGTCTCTTTGTTGTCGCCGCCACCACCGCTGCTGCCATCCTTTTCCGAATCCGTTTTATATTTATTATCGAATTTACGTATTAAATCCGCTTTAGTAAGTCCACCAACACCACCAACACCCACATGATCCGCTTTATTTTCCTTGGTCGTTTCACTGCTGACGTAATGCTGATTATTGCCGTGGTCATTGGCTTTGCCGTTGCTGTTAGTACGTTTTGACAACACATTAGCGGCCGTCATTGTCGTCGCATTGTTACCGGGCGATTTAAGGGTTGGTATCTTTTGGTTTGATACTTTCTTATTTTCAATGTTTTTAATTAAATCATTCAAATTGCCGCGATGTACCTGAATGTTGTAAAAGATGTTGTTTGCGTTTGTCCACGTGAAAATGGTGGTTGTTTGTGACGGAAATTGTTTTTCGATGTGGTAAGCAAAGGGTTAATTTTTTTTTTTTTTTTTTTTTGAAAGCAAGAAATAGAAAGAGATTGGAAACAGGACAAATCAAATGAGCGTGAATAGTGAACACAAAGAGCAGTGAGCAATTGAGAAAGTATGTAGGTATGTATGTTTATTTGTTGTTTTTTTTTTTCATTTATATACTTACAATGATCGGTGCATCGCCCAACTCACGCTTCGCAGGATCCAAGCTCATTTTTGGCACTGGCAAATTAACACCATTCAACCATTCGCTGGCTGTTAAATCAGTTTTATAGCCCACAGTTTCGGGATAGAGATCGCTGTGAAAGTCGCGATAAGTCTAAAGTGCGATCAAAAGAAAATGAAAACAGAAAGCAATGAATGAGTGAAATAAAATAAATAAAGCACCTATTCTACAATAAATAAAGCACCTATTCTACAACTCACTCACCTTACGTGGCACCTGATACATAATGGGTATAACCATATTCGAAGTTAATTGCAGCACACGATTCACCTCACCCTCCATTACTTTCAGCGCACGTTTTGGCACCAAGCAAGCACCTTTTGTCTGTTCGCCAGTATGACGTAGACCTTCAATCAAATATGGATCTTTATCGCTTACTTCTAAATAATTAATTGTCGTATCGCCTTTTCCAGCTAAAAATAGCATATTTGTATCGGCATCGTAGAGCGGCATTAATATGCCCGTAGAACAATCCAATTCTAAAGTTTTTTCTGGCACCGCAAAATTACGCAAATCACGTATGATCACTTGACGTAAACGCGCCGCATCAAAACCCGTGCTCAGTATACGTGTCTGATTGCCCAGCCAAACAACGCGTGAATCCTTAATACTCTGATGGGATTCGGCCACCATTTGTATGGGCGAATCGCCACCAGCGCGTGGATCTAGAATGCGCACGTTTTTATCCTTGCAACTGGTGGCCAATGTGGTGCCATCCTGTTTCCAACTAACCGATTGTATGACCTCCGGATGTTCGTTATTAGCTAGAAGGGTGTGCAATGAAGAAAAGAAAAATATGTACATACATATGTATAATTAATACTTTTCTCAGTTTCCTTTTGCCAAATTTCTTCTTCTTTTTTACTCACAGAAAATCTCCTTTTGTGTTGTGACATCGAACAGCGTAACACAACCCATAGCCGTAGAGTGCAGCAAGCCATCGGCTGTCGGATGGAAACCCACTGTCTCAACACGACGTTGCTTATGCGAGAAAACGCATTCGGGTTCGCTAAGTGATGCTTCCAAACCCTTTTCGGGTATATGCCAAATTTTAACCAAACAATCTTGTGACGCAGTTGCCAAGAGGCCATCATGAAATGGTGAGAATTCCAAATCGGTTACGGTGTCCGCATGACCATGCAGCAGTGGCATAGTTTTACTTTTGCGTCCACAATCGTCCAACGGCAAGACGGCAACACTCGAGCCCGTATGCTCCCAATTGAAGGCCATAAACGCGGCTGAAGCGGCAATATTATTGCCGAATGTCTGATAGGATCCCACACAAATGTCACGGATGCATGCCTCCGGTTTTGGCACGATTGGTGCGGCATTTTTATATTTGGATGCTTTGAAGCGCCACGCCATTTTTTTTTTTTAAATTAAATAGATGAAGAGGACGAAGAAATGGGCGCTGTTGATTTCCTTCTTTTTTTCTTTTTTGGTCAGTTAAAGGGATGTGTCAGTTATTGTTGCTTTGTTGTTGTTGCTATTACGTTAAGCTGGAAATAAATTTGTGAAATACATAAGTGAACATTTTGTAATCAATTGCTTGAGGTTTCTTTTAAAGGCTATGCAACAAGACGTTGTATTAAGTATGAAAATGTGTGGGGAAAGAGAAGCCGGCAAAACTCTTTCGTTGGTTCAGTTTGAAAGCATCAAATGACTCAAAAACGCTACAGCCAAGGTCAAAATTGGCAGGTGTCGTTACATAGAAACAACAACAATACATACATGCGCGCAGTGATGCAGACCATTCAAATTATAAAAATATTGGCGCGTATTCATAGTCGAATTTAGTTCACATTTAAGTCGAAACTATTTTAAGTTGCTACTAAAGTTATTCATAGTCGGCTTAGTTTAGACTTTTCTTGCTAAGTCTCAACTAAAACTTAGTTTCGACTGCAGCATAAATTAAGTCGAAACCAGTGGAAAATATTTTACAAGCTCAAGGAAAAAAATGTAATTTAAAGAAAATATGGAGCATATTGAGCGGGATTTCGAAATTTTGGAAGATATAGAGCTAATTAGAAAGAGGAAAACGAGTTTTATGCACGCTACAGATTTGATAAAGCCACAGCACAATTTATCATTAACATGTTAAAAAGAGATTATCCAAATAATAACCGAGGGTTGCCTGTTCCCTTATCTCTTCAAGTACTTTGTACATTATTTTATATTTACATTTGCTAAGATATATTAAAGAGTTTTCGCAGTACTTAACTTACTTTTACAAATTCTGCAGCCTTTAGCTTTAAACAGAACCAATCGCCGGACGTGTTTTCGCCTGGTGCGGCGATGACATTTGTTTGCGAATATCGCCCAGTAAAACAGAATCAAGGCGAAATTACCATATGCATATTTTTATAATTAAGCTGTTTCCTTACTTCTTTCATTGACTCTGCTCTTCTGTTCATATTTTAAATTTTTTCCACATCAAAAAATGTATATTTTTGTTTTATTACATGTTTTTGTCAAGTTCAAAATAATTTATTTGACAGGCGATAGCGTCCAAATTAGAAATAAGTCTATTCTGACGAATTTTCGCCGGGCGATTTTCGCCAGCGTTTTCGTTCTGTTCATTCACATATACTGCCGTGTATTTTAATCATTTGACAGAACGCCGCGTCCGACGAAAATTCGTCCGACGCTGATTCTGTTTAAGCTATTTGCGTACGTTTTGTTGTCGTTTGTACAAATTTTATGTAAACAAATTAGGTATGTGTATGTTTATTCTACATTATGTTATCGATAACTATAACTAAATCGAAACTATTTAGCAGAAGTCTGAAAAGCGACTATGAATACATGTATCTTCTAAGTTGGTTCCTAAATTTAAGTTGCAACTTTACTAGTTTCGGTTTAGATTACCGACTATGAATATGCGCCATTGTGTTTCAAACAGATGCTGTTATGTATTTTAATTTTAGACTAAAAATTTCCCTGTTTTTCTTATATTTTTTTTTTGCCTTGAAGTAAACAAAAGAATATCGGACTCAAGTTACCTCAGCTCTGATTATTGTTGTCGTATTATTCACCATCTTTTGCTTTACTTTTTTACTACGCTTGTTTATTATTTGATGCACAAAAGGTAAATGCAGCAATTAAGAATCGAACTCAAGACAAGGAAAAAGCAGATTACGCACAGAGAAATGTGTGCAGAAGAACACCGGCTAAATAACATATAGGTATATACAGTGATGGCCTGATAATTAGAAACGATTCACACAGGTATCAAAATCGATGAACAAATTTTGTCTAAGAGCATTATTAGGAATTATTGACATCCTTTATGATAGCCTAGGCAATAGACATGGTTGTTGTATAAACACGTTTTCCATTGGGGTAATCTTTTCTCTAAAAAATCTCTTTATATCCCGACCCATAAGTTTTTGGCTGGTCACATAATTAGAAACGCCAACATTCTCTTGGAATATTTCGCTGTTTCTTTTATTTTGTTCTCGAAGTATAGTAACCTTTGAGTATTCAACGGATATATTGTGAAGAATTAATACATTAAACCAATTTAAATGGTCAAAGATCAGTCCACCATTAAAAAATTGAAAAGTTAAAAGTGTAGCACTATCTTATGGATAAAAGTCGATACTTTTTGTAGCATAGGGGTTTGAATGCTTCTATAAAACGTTAATTGGAGCAGTTAACATATACTGTAATAATAACCTATCTGTAATTTAATCCAAGAAGTGAACAGCAAAAAAAATATCACTATCGTGGTAGAAAAAATCATAAGTAAAGGAGGCAATTTTCGTTTTTCGTTCAAATTAGGGCCGAAATTACACGATTTTTGAGCTTTGAAATCTTGGCAAGAATCAGAAGAAGGTGCCCGTAAGAATCTACACACCGTTGGTGCATCGCACAAAAAAACTCAGATGAGTCAAAAATATAGTACTACAGAACAATAGCATTGCGCCATCGGAATGGTTGAAAAGACCACTACTTTTTATAAAAAAATGTTCTATACCAATGAAAATCAGCTTAGTTTGGTACAATTTCACGGTGAAGTGTACTTCGGGCGATTTCCAAGCAAAATTTTATATGCCAGATGTCCTTCGAGAATTGTGAAATACAGAGATGGGTCGATTTTGGTGTAGGGAGTGTTTTTTTTTTTTGGCCTGCCACATGTCCAGTCATAGCTGTAATGGTGATAATGGATCAAAAACATTACAGTAGCAATTTAGTAAACCCTATCGAGCCACATTGCTTTCAGAATATGCCAACTCATTACGTTGTTCGGTATGATACCACACGGAAACCCTCCTCAAGATTAGTAAAAAAGTGGGTTATCGGTCCAAAATTTTGTATTTTTTGGTTGTTTTTCGTAAGACCCTTTTCTCGTGCCAATTTAAGGTTTGTTGGCAAATATCAGAAGAGATCCCAAGCTTTAAAATCCCTCATAAGTGATGAACTCTTCAGGTTTATTCAACAGGCTTGGCAAACCATATCAGTATGACCATGCTAAACACTAATGGATGTTATATGACGAATATTGCCCAAAGATTCTAAGAATGTGTAATAACTCTCAAAAATTTTAGATTTTGCTAAAATTTCTCCAAAATTACACTGGATCACAAAATGAAATTTTTTGTCTGTACTTTGGACGTAACTATCCTATCTATATGTAAAATCGGTCGCTGATTCCGAAAATCGGGTTAATTTTTAATTCTATGGGAAGTTTTTTGAGATATCGGCAATTTACCGTTATTTGGCCAATGGCTCCACTTAATCCTGTATATCTCTCTGACACAGTGAGCTATCTTCCTTGGGGTAACACCAAACAAAAGAAAATTAAATTTACTTTTCACGGCTCGTATAACATTTTTAACTAACTCTTATAGTTTCTGAAATATTAACGATTCAATTTGAATTTTTTCGAATTTTTACGATTTTTTCAAGAAAAATTGAATTTGTCAGGCAAAATCTTTAAAACAAATGTTTTCACCTTCGGTTTTACTCCTTTACGTGAAGCTCCATTCCATTAGCAAAAAAATAAGCTATCAACGAAGAAAATCCATGGTAAAATGGAAAAGTTACAGGCGATCAAGTAAATACAGCCAAGTCGCGCGTTTGGTGTTTCCCCAAGAAAGATAGCTTACTGCGTTAAATAGATATACAGGATTAAGTGGAACCATTGGCCAAATAACGGTAAATTGCCGATATCTCAAAAACCTTCCCATAGAATTAAAAATGAACCCGATTTTCGGAATCAGCGACCGATTTCACATATAGATAGGGTGGTCGCGTTTAGAGTATTTTTTGGCTGTAGAGCAGTGTTATCGGCGTTTCTAATTATGTGACCAAACGGAATATAGGCTTTGTTCAGAAACTCAGTTTGAAGCGCAACTTGATTTTGTAGTACAAGCAGAGCGTTCATAAACGTAAATTTTGCATAAAGCGTCGCTCATCACAATCATCAAAAAAATAATTACTGCCGATGTTGCGTTTCATGCTGCGTTTCTGAACATACCCATAGTAAACTTTGGGTTAAGTCCATTTTTTTTTTAAAGATTTGCGAATACATGAAGCTTTGTGTATATTAAATTCAATCACATATAATTACTTAACAGCATGCAATCAAGACTTTTAATATTTTCACTCCAGTTTTGGAAATAAAGGACCAACTATGTGAGCTGTTAAGTCGTTTCTAATTATAAGGCCACCACTGTAGGTACAACATCTGTTGTCTACTGCGAAGCAAAGATGTTGCATTCATGTTTTTTTTTCTTGTTTCTTGCACGGTTTTGTTCGCTTGCGCTCTATGGCATAAGCTAGACTGTCAATATGAATCGCGATATTTGAATCGCGATTCATATTGATGGTTTGATGGATCGCAAACTGGTGCTACACGTTCAATATGAATATTGGGATGTTTTTCTCGCTGAGATTCAAAATATTTTACTTCCGTCCTTTTCCCACTTTCACTTTCAATTCGTTAATTGCAATATTGCGATCCAGATCACAGATTTCAAAATTTCTAAAAAGACATGCATTTTCATGGATCGCAAAATTTTCATGCTATACAGTCAATCCGTATTGTCAATATTGCGATCCGGATCACGGATTTCAAAATTTCTAAAAATACATGCATTTTGATGGATCGCAAAATTTTCATGCTACACAGTCAATCCATATTGTCAATATTGCGATCCGTATCGCGGATCGCAAAATTTCTAAAAATTCGCGATCCAGGATCGCGATCCATCAATACTCGGTGCTACACTGTCAATATGAATCGCGATCCACGGATTTCATCAATATATATTGACAGTGTAGCATATGCCTATCAAAAATCCACCAGCAGAGCGAGTGGCCTTGCCGCCAGTGGAGCAGTAAATGTAAATTAGACGGCACAAAAACAGTGCGGGAGAAGAACTAAATAAAGAAATGAAAGATAGACAAATGAACGAACAAACGAATAGTACACCGAATATTGCAGAGTAAAATTTTAATAACCAAATATGGCTAGAAGTGACCGTAAGTAAGTAAAAAAGCAAAATTTATTTGTTGCGGGGGTTGTTCCGTAGCAAGTGTTGGAGGACAAGTGTGAATTATACCACCACCAATGAATGCCGCCAAAAGAAAAGCAACACGTAACAACACCACCACCACCACCGCCAGCATAGCAGAGCTAGAAAAATATCAAGAGAGACCAAAATATGAACTCCAGCAGCAGCAGCAACACCACCACCACTCTGATCAAATAGCCGAATGCAGCAAGCACCACATTTCCACAGAAGGGAGTGAGTCAGTCGAAGGCATAAAGCAGTGTTGCATAAAATTATACATATACACAAAAAGTAGCTGAGTAGTGGCTGCTGAGTGGCAAGAGCGCTGAACTAAACGATACGATAGCGCCAGCTGGCTACAAATGAATGCATGCAAGTACCCAGAAAACAGACTCATAAGCCTGAAGTTGTTAAACTGGAAGACGCTGGCAGCGCTGCTAGCTGCGGACATATTCACAGTACCGATTCGAAAAATAAAATCTTGCCCATATCGTGCCCAAAGGCATTGTTTTTAACTCTTTCTGTGTCACTATAAGGTAAAAAGCGGAACCTGACATGTTGGGCCTAATGAATAAACATCAAGCAAATGCTTTTCTGGACCTTTTGCTTAAAAATCTATGAATAAAAATTTAAGCAATTGCTTGTTTCACTAGCAATTGCTTTTGCTACAAGCATTTGCTTTTTTATTTCAGCGTTTGCTGAAATCTATAAGCAAATGCTGAATTCCGTATGACTAAAATTAGCATTTGCTAGTTTTTATAAACAAAAGGTACTGATTTTTTAAGCATGCCCTACCCCATGCTAAATTTTTCAGAAATTAGTTTTCGCTCGATTTTTCTTCCAATTATGGCGCAGTTTTTGACTATACATAAAGAAAAATATTATAGTGCGCGACAGGAATGTAAAAATTAAAGCTTTCGAAAACTTTATCGATTCAACCGTGAGAACGTAGAGTGGCTGGCTTCTTATTTTTGATGAAGGTGTTTCTGCGCGCAGTTTCCGATCCGGGCTGTCAGAATAGTATAGGAGAAGAGCCCGGAATTCATCAAACTACAGTTTAAAAACTTTTAGTTCGGCGATGAAAGAAGTTTTAAAGAAGGCACATGTGTGGATCAATTTTCCCGAAATCTCGCGTGGAAATGATTGCAGTTGAAATGGATGGAGCAAAGTATTCTCATTTCCAAATTGTATCGGGGCGCACAGAAGTCAGAAGCATATAGAAACGAGTATGTCAACAGAAGAAGGAAAACTATATAAGCTGTAAGACAGACACACCTTAACATTCTAGGGCCAACTAACCATCAAATTTATCGTTCGACTTGGGCTCGTTGTGCAACAAATCGTCACATTAGTGGGCTTGTTGTACAAGTTGGACAGGCGGTTGGATGAAGATCACACGACTTTCATATTTTGTCGCGTTGTACAACAAATTGGAAGGTTAGTGGATATGTTTGACAAACTTCTTGCTAAAGTGAAAATAAGAAATAAAAATGGCAAAATTTAATAAATTGGTACAAAAATATTGTCAAAATATGCAATATTAAGTGCGAAAAATGTAAACATTTAACTTATATATTTATACCTTTCATGAGAATGAAATGGTATTATAACTTAGTGCCAAAAAATTTGTCGAAAGTACCAGAAGGAAGCGTGGGGGACCCACCAAAATATATACCGATATGGTCAGAATCACGAGCTGAGTCGATTAAGCCATGTCCGTCTGTCCGTCCGTCCGTCTGTGTGAACGCAAACTAGTCCCTCAGTTTTTGAGATATCTGAATGAAATTCGCAATACAGGTATGTTGTTATATGCAGCTGATCATTTGTCGGAACCGGCCGAATCGGACCACTATAACATATAGAAAACAACCGATTATTCAGATATACATGAAATTTTTTGATGTAATTTGTGCATAACTTCCCCATTTATACAGCTAAGGACATGAAACTTTGAAGTAGACGTGCCCATTTTGGCCCGAACAAGGTTACCGAAAATTGTCAAGATCGGACCACTATAACATATAGTTCCACAATATCCGATTATTCAGATATACACATTTTGGTGTATAACTCCTCCATTTTAACAGCTAACGGCCTGAAAATTTGAAGTATTTGTACCCATATGGACCCAAACGAGATTGCCGAAAATTGTTAAGATCGGACCACTATAACCTATAGCTCCCCTACAACCGATTGTTCAGATATACACATTTTGGTGTATAACTCCTCCACTTTAACAGCTAACGGCGTGAAATTTTGAAGTATTTGTACCCATATGGGCCCAAACAGGGTTACCGAAAATTGTCAAGATCGGACCACTATAACATATAGCTCCCCTACAACCGATTGTTCAGATATGGACATTTTGGTGTATAACTCCTCCACTTTAACAGCTAACGGCGTGAAATTTTGAAGTATTTGTACCCATATGGGCCCAAACGGGATTACCGAAAATTGTCAAGATCGGACCACTATAACATATAGCTCCCATACAACCGATTGTTCAGATATGCACATTTTGGTGTATAACTCCTCTTGCCAAACGCGATGATTACGATGCCTTCTCTAATTTTGTATAAAAATCTATCGAAATCTCACACAGACCAAAACAAAAACGCAAAAATAAGTAAACATACAAACATTTAAGAAGAACAAGAAAGAGAAATGTTAAACTGAATAACGATCAGCCACGTGGATACCGGTTATTGAGCGAGATGTTTCGCTAGATGTTTCGCTGGCGAATCAAGTTATGTGGAGACGGACTTCTAGATACTAAATCGTGCAGTTCAAACGCGAATATACATATACATATTAAAGACCTGCGCAAGCTCACTCGCTTTTCTTTGAACACTGTGTGATTCGGTGTCATTGCCAATGTTATGCTTGATTCGGTTTAACATACGATCAGCACTCGCACGACAGTATATGCTAGCATGAGTTGAGTGACAATGCAGTTTGCTCATTTCCATTTAGCCATGAACACACAGGCTTGAGTATATTTTCTGTGCCTTGCGAGTAGTGTGCGAGAGGACAGTAAAAGCACTAGAAAAATAAACGAATCAACCGAATCATTCTAGTTTGTTTGAGTGAATGCAGTGAAGTAAAACGACGCAGCAATGGAAGAAGTAAGTTTCTACTTATTTGTGTATACATACATATATGTACATTAATTTGATAGCTTGTACTTATGTATATACGTACATATGAACATATATATGTACATACATACATTTGTTTTATTGTAATTATATTGATTAGTTAAACTAAATGAAATATATGTATATATGTATATGTGTGTATGTATATATTTTAATAAAATAAATATTTACTATTATAGTTGTAGTAATAGTATTTGGCTGATATACTAATTATATATGAATTTAGGTATGAGCTAGTATCCAATGCTACAATTTTACTATGTATTTCTTATTTCGCATTTTTTTTAGTAAAGCGCTTTATGTATTTATGTATGTACATATGTATGTACATATGTATGTATACTATTATAATTCCTCTTTTACTCGCATTCGTTACGTATGTACATACATACATACATAGCTCAGTTGCATGTTTCAAGCCTTCCGAATCTATTGCCTTTCGAATCTATTGCCTTACGAATCATTTGTCATTCAACTCAATTGCTTTTCAAGTTATGAGTGAATGAGGGCATATCTCTTTTTGTTGACGTGCAGTGCAGAAACACTTACGCTCTATTTACAAGCTCTTTCGCTCACATGTTGAGCCAATGTTATGCAGATCGGCTCACGCCGTTTTATGCGAGTGGCTTACATCGTCAAATGAGTGAATCGTTGCAGGGGTTTAATACATATGTATGTATATGCGTGCTTCGTCGGCATTGCGATAAACATTTGGTTTTCGTTGCAATGTTCGGCTAACTATGAGCCTACATATGTATGTAAACAAATCAATCGGTCTTTTGGGGCTATGGTAATGGCCACTTTGAAAGTACTCCAACCACAAATGCACAATATAATCCAATGATTTTTGCAGGGAAATTACAATACATATGTACATATATGCATACATAAAAAACTCACAATTCAGGGGGTCTCGGCTACTGTTACAATGCTACTGCTCTACCCGCTAGCATCAAGAATCGGGTGCAATATCATCTATGCACAACAACAACGGAAGTTGAAAAAGCGAGGAATATGGAGAGGCGTAATAATAAAATATATCCAAAGAAACGGCAAAAAAGTGAACTCTGCAGGAATCGCAAAAAATTTATGTACTTGGTATGAAAAACAGCCTTGCTATAACAACCCTGCAAAAAAATGTGCGACCAATCCCGAAAGAGATTTGTCCTCGATTGATCTCTTTCGAGAACAATCGGTCCACAATTAGTCCCCGATTGTTCCCGTACGGGTATAAATGTAGACTAATTGTAGACCAATTGTTCCCGAACGGGTATAAATGTAGACTAATTGTAGACCAATTGTTCCCTAACGGGTATAAATGTAGACTCATTGTAGACCAATTGCTCCCGAACGGGTACAAATGTAGATCAATCGTTTACATCCCGAACGGGTACAAATCTAGATTGATTAAATGTAGAAATTTTATAAAAATATCCAATGTATTAAAAAAATTTATATCAATAAAAAAAAAATTAATTGAACACAATTTCTCTTAATAACAATGGTGAATAATAATTTTAACGAAATGTTACCAAAAATGTCCATTGAAAAATCAATTACAATTATACACTAAAAACTGATTATTTAAAAAAATTTTAATTTATTGAATACATTTTTTACAAAAGTAAAACTTATTGTATAATCTTTATTTAAATTGGCATGAATATTTATAATTTTTAGGGATTGGTATAAAAATAGCCTTGGCTTACAGCTTTGAAAAACTCTTCACATGTCTTTTACACTAGTATAATGCATACTTAAAACTTAAATATTTGGAGAAAATACCTAATTTATTTAAAAGATTTCCCTACAACATGAAAGATAATTGAATAAACTTTATCTTAATATATATAACAATTTAAAATTTTTAGAAATTTTCATAAAAAAATAGCCTTGGCTTAGAACTTCGAAAAACACTTCACTCGTTTTACTTTTTAAAATTCGGTTTTGTGTATATGTAGGTGTGAAATAGAGGTTTTTAAGGTCCCGGGTAAGTATAAACGCGATTAATCTACATTTATACCCGTTCGGGATGTAAGCGATTGATCTACATTTGTACCCGTTGGGGATGTAAGCGATTGATCTACATTTGTACCCGTTCGGGATGTAAGCGATTGATCTACATTTGTACCCGTTTGGTATGTTAGTGATTAATCTACATTGGTACCCGTTCGGGTATACAAGTTGAACAATTAGTCTCTTCATAGGACATGCTCGAACAAATGCGATCAATTCGCCCCATGTAAAGAGATGTAAAATTGTATTAGTCGCATGCTCCCTTGCGATTTATCCCGGACACGTCCCGGATCAATCGCATTATTTGCAGGGAATATATGTATACCTACACATATTTGTACGTACATATATTCACAGAACATGCCCCTAACATACCATAAGGTGCTGGCAGCCAGCTGCCAAGACGGCAAGCAAATGCTGTAGAGACAGCAATTGCAATCAGAATGCAGCACAGCAGCAACAGCAATAGCAAAGAAAAACAAAATGAAAATTAAATTGGGAAAGGAAGAAACGAAAACAAAATTATCATGAAATACGAATGTCAACTGTCTTCAGAGCTTTATTGACTGCATTTTATGCCTCTTCTTCGTGCATTGATTGTCTCCTGGTTCTTGTCTTGCAAGTGCATTGCCATTGCAAATGAATATGTACTTACATATTTATACATATGTATGTATATTTAGTCGGTATGTTACATTTGTGATGTTATTGAATTCACACGAAGATACGCGAAAGGATACCGCATTATATACAGATACTAGCAAATACCCGGACCGCCTCGCAGCGAAGAAAAATGTTTTTATGTTATTATGAGTCTTTCCCTCTAAGTTCCGCTTTATCTTTTCCTTTACATTTCCCTTTTTCTTTATATTTATCTTTATGCTTATGTTAATTTTATCTTTATGCTTATGTTTATGTTTATGTTTATGTTTATATTTATCTTTATCTTTATCTCTCTCTTTATTTTTGCCTTTATCTTTTTATTTATCTCTATCTCTATCTCTATCTCTATCTTTATCTTTATCTTCATCTTCATCTTCATCTTTATCTTTATCTTTATCTTTATCTTTATCTTTATCTTTATCTTTATCTTTATCTTTATCTTTATCTCTATCTCTATCTCTATCTCTATCTCTATCTCTATCTCTATTTCTATCTCTATCTCTATCTCTATCTCTATCTCTATCTCTATCTCTATCTCTATCTCTATCTCTATCTCTATCTCTATCTCTATCTCTATCTCTATCTCTATCTCTATCTCTATCTCTATCTCTATCTCTATCTTTATCTTTATCTTTATCTTTATCTTTATCGTTATCTTTATCTTTATCTTTATCTTTATCTGTATCTTTATCTTTATCTTTATCTTCATCTTTATCTTTATCTTCATCTTCATCTTTATCTTCATCTTCATCATCTTTATCTTCATCTTCATCTTCATCTTCATCTTCATCTTCATCTTTACCTTTACCTTTACCTTTACCTTTACCTTTACCTTTATCTTTACCTTTACCTTTACCTTTATCTTTATCTTTATCCTTATCTTTATCTTTATCTTTATCTTTATCTTTATCTTTATCTGTATCTTTATCTTTATCTTTATTTTTATCTTTATCTT
This sequence comes from Urophora cardui, assembly GCA_960531455.1. Classification (NCBI taxonomy): domain Eukaryota; kingdom Metazoa; phylum Arthropoda; class Insecta; order Diptera; family Tephritidae; genus Urophora; species Urophora cardui. The sequence goes on from OY482671.1 coordinate 108,651,017, forward strand.
TATCTTTATCTTTATCTTTATCTTTATCTTTATCTTTATCTTCATCTTCATCTTTACCTTTATCTTTATCTTTATCTTTATCTTTATCTTTATCTTTATCTTTATCTTTATCTTTATCATTATCTTTATCTTTATCTTTATCTTTATCTTTATCTTTATCTTTATCTTTATCTTTATCTTTATCTTTATCTTTACCTTTACCTTTACCTTTACCTTTACCTTTACCTTTACCTTTACCTTTACCTTTACCTTTACCTTTACCTTTACCTTTACCTTTACCTTTACCTTTACCTTTACCTTTATCTTTATCTTTATCTTTATCTTTATCTTTATCTTTATCTTTATCTTTATCTTTATCTTTATATTTATCTTTATCTTTATCTTTATCTTTATCTTTATCTTTATCTCTATGGTTATCTTTAGCTTTGCCTTTACCTTAGGGTTGCCAGACGTACTGATTTGATCAGTACAATACTGATTTTTCGTGCCCCGTACTGATGGTTTTAAAAACCTTAAGAAATACTGATTTTTAGCCGACACTCAAAAAATTAATTTTATTCACCCTTCACTGTTTTTAATTTTCCAACTGTATTCATTCGACGTTTGTAATGCAGTGGTTATGTTTACGACAATACTCGACAAGCAACGTGTAATTGTTGTTGTGCACTCCTACGAGTGAGAGAATTTTCGGACTCTCACATCGATCAAATTTGCTGGGTGAAAGAAGCACCCAGCACGCCGAGGTTTCGGGGTAATAATGTGTTATATCGATTTAACCACCTCTCACCGATGATGAAAATGTGTCCGAATTTCATCGGTGTTTTGGTCGTAAGCATAACCATGGAACAATTAGGAAGGAGGAAGCAACGCGAACGTTAAATGTCATAGAAACATGATTGACAGTTAACGATACGGAAACAAAAACAAAATGCCAGTAATAAAAACAATTTTCTCCGTATATATTGTTTTTTTTTTTTTGAAAGGCAATGTACTGATTTTTTCGGGAAAGGTATCTGGCAACCCTACCTTTACCTATACCTGTACCTTTCCCTTTAACCTTATCTTTACCTGTACCTTTCCCTTTAACCTTATCTTTACCTTTACCTTTCATTTGAAATCAGTATCGTTCAAAAACATTCCGGGATCTTCTAGGTTCATGTTTTTACCCATGTCAAGGAGCCGGCCTTTTACTCAGTATAAATTAGTTTGATAAATGTTCAAGATTCGGCGCATGTGTTAAGTCTATAGTAGGCTTACTACCTAAGTATTGTTCCTTCAATTTCTATAGACAATCTATTGCATGAAGTTGAAGCTTGGTCCATACAATTTGTAGTAATACTTAATAAAAAATTTAAGAACATACAAAAAATGGCACTAGAAGCTCGGCCTAAAACTCTTTAAAGCAGTGCGCTTTCACTTCAATTTATTATTATTATATTAAAAGATTTACGATTTGTTTTGTCGACACTTCCCTGCGGTAAGTATTTTCCGCGCTGTTTGAAATATTAAAGCGATCGCGCATATGAATGCCAACGCTGTGCCATGGCAGTCTGTCTTAAAAAAATAGCATTGTCTAGTCGGTTACTTGTCGCTGTTTTCCGCTGGAAGGCACGAGACAATCCCGAACAAGGCAATCAAGCAAATGCACTGCAGGTAGCAAAATCGACAACAACACTGAGCACACAGTCGCTCGTTCGAATAATATTTACAATCTACTGGCCACAATAGCCCTGCAAAAATTCCGAGTACTCCATTAGCTCATCCATAGAGTGCTCGCTATTGACCAACCGAATACTACATACATAAATATAACCTGCCACATTTCATACAAAAAATATGGTCCAATTGATATTGCATGGAGTACCTACATTGGATTAATTGATGAAGTACTTAACATAACTACATATGTATGTATACACGTGATTCGTCGTCATCGCGATAAATATTTGGTTTTCGTTGTTGTGTTCGACTAACTACGAACCGATGCAAATGCATGAATCGGTCGTTTGGGCTATGTTAATGATCACTTTGAAAGTGCCCCAACCTACCACAAATGGACCATATAATTCAATAATTTTTGGAGAAAATACTGCAAATACTATAACACACATACATATACAAATCAGGTCTAAAAAAGGAGTACGCTGGCAGCGCTGCTTCTGTTATGCACTCTGTCTGCTCCTAACTTCCTAATACTTATCTTGGCCTTATTTCGCATGGCGGGTAAGTCTTTGGAATAAGATGTGCTCTCAGAGAGAGAGAGAGAGAGAGAGAGTACTCCTTATGGCCTGATGGCATCAACACAGGAAAATCAGCCTTATTTTAAGCCTTGCTTACTTAATTGGCACATAACCGTCTAGACGATTTTGGCCGAATCCAGCATAGCGCGCCAGCTATTTCTGTTTCGTGCAGCGTGGCGCCATTTGGGAATACCTAGGGAGCCAGCATCACTGTCCACCTCATCTTCCCAACGCAGTGGAGGTCTCCCCTTTCTTCTGCGTTCAGCGGGTTTCGACAGAAATACTTTCTTGTCCGGAGCACCTTCGTCCATTCTCACGATATGACCTGCCCAGCGGAACCGCTGGATCTTTATTGGCTTCGTGTGTAGAAGTCCACGTAAGTGGGGAAAGCTTCTGATTGCCATCCACCTGGGGGTGGCCAGAGTGATTCTCACGACTTCCTCGCAATGTCCTCTGGATAGCCACCTAACACTCGTTTGGTGGTGAACTAAAGTGAGAAGGCGACAACCCGACAAGGCCACTCCGTCGTATACGGTTTAAGGGTTTGTTGAGGGGAATAATTGCAGCGTCTGAACACCAGAAGGTGCGGCTGAGAGCAGGCGTCTGTCTTGGAGCAAGCGGCTCGCTATATAAACGTGTAACAGTAAACAATTCCTGTAGTGCAGGTTGTGCGTCGGGCTTGGGACCCACCACGTAAAAAATCCTATCCAATGAAAAATCCAACAATGCCTCGGATGAGACCACCTCTTATTTTAAGCCTTACTCCATACAAATTTGCTACCCTTATAATTATCAGGCCTTATTTCGTAAGACTTTAAATCTGCTGTTTTAATTCTTAAATAAGGCTTAGATTTTTTGTAGGTATTTACATACATACATACATAGACCCTGCAATCACAATGACACATATCATATAAGAAAAATACAATGTAATAATAATGAAATCAGTAAAAGGAAGCAGATAAAAGTTGTATGGCGGCTATGTTGTACGACGTTTTCCTGCTGCTCGTGGTTGAGTGACTTGATTTCGCTATTCATCTGGCCGGTTGCAGTAGAAAAAAAGGATGTCAGCCAAGTAGTCAGATACTCGAACTGACGGACAGACAACAAACCTACATACTAATATACATACATGCATGGGTTATTTTCCATAGCATCGTTGAAGACACAATTTGCACAATTTTAGTGTAAGGAAAAGCTTTGAAAAACAAAACGATTTAAAATGAAATGAATCGTAAAAACGGATATATTAAGGGGCATGGATTGTATGGAAGGTAAGGCCTAAGAGGCAATACAATCACTACACATTCTCACGAAAACAGTAAGACACTGATTCAAGATATTTACATATATTTATGAGTTGCTTTTTCGTGCGATTGTATAAACATCAAGCACAGGTGTGTGTGTGTATGTAGATATAATTTACTCAAAGCAATAGATGTGTCATCAACTTTTTAAGCACCTGTGCGCTTGCAACTGTGCAATATCTGTTTAAATATACATCCCACATAGCATTTTCTGAATTTTTTGATCATATTCCAGTCTTTTTCGATCCCTATGCACGTTTAAAATAATGGAAAATGCGCTCATTTTCTGATCATAAAAGAGCCTCTCGTCTGTAGAAAATGGTACCCTACGTCCAACTCTTCTTGGGGAGTCGTTTTCGAGTCTTATTTTAATCGTATTTTAATCATTTTCGAGTCCCTTTCGATTTCATTTTTTTCGATTTTGAATCTTATTTTGGTCATTTTCGAATCGTTTTCTGATCGTTTTTGAATCTTTTTAGGGTCATTTTTCTTCGTTTTTCTGATCATTTTCGAGTGACTTTCCAATATTTTTGGGTAATTTTTCAATCGTTTTTCTGGTCATTTTCGAATCTTTTTTGGGTCGTTTTCCAGTAACTTTCTGATCAATTTCTAATCATTTTCTAATACTTTTCTACTCTTTTTCCTATCATTTTTGGGGCAGTTTACAACCGCATTTCTTTCCCATCTTCTATCCTCTTACATATTCTACACTTACCCTTAACTTTACCAATATAGCAAAAAGAACTTCCACAGTCAATCGCAGTCCACATTTTGGTTGGAACTTTTGAAACAGATTTTTAGCCTACAATAATACTAAGCAAATAAGGAGTTTATTAAGATATAAAAATTTCAATCCATAAATGAATTCCTATGAAAATGCATATGCGCATTTTGGCACTCTCATATACGGCAACACGGAAGACATACATCCATATGTTTCTGCTCTACAACATTCAGAACCATCAATACCGAAATCTAATATAAAATTCTCTGAATTTTTTTTTTTAAAAATTATAGCTTTGTGCTAGGCTTGCTAAGGAATATTTCATTTTTTTTTTTTTTCAAAAAAGCAAAGTAATCGATCACATTTCGATCTTTAGCATGATCAATTTGTGATAAATTATTTCTTTAATCAGCAAAGGGCATCTAAAAAGACTCATCTAGGTGATTTTTATATGATAAAAAATAAAATCACTTTTCAATCGCTGATCTGACTCGTTTTCCAGACTTCTTTTAATCATCAAAGTGATAAATTCTTTTTTTAATCAGCAAAGGGGATCGAAAAAGGCTCAGTTAGGTGATTTTTATATGATAAAAAACAAAATTACTTTTCAATCGCTGGAGTGACTCATTTTCGAGTCTTATTCTAATCGCAGAGGTGATTAATCAGTTTTTGATCATCAAAGCGGATCGAAAAAGACTCGGCGTAGTCAGTTTTCATAAAACAATCTTCGAAATGCTATGTGGGATATAGTAGGTATTTACCAGAGCTGGAAAAAACCAAGTACCAGTACAATTACCATTACCAGTAATTGAAAAGCCCAATTACCAAGTATAAGTATATTATACTGGTACTTGATACTCAGTACGTACATTTTTCAATTCTTTTGCAATTCTTTTCCAATTACTTTCAATTCTTTTTCAGTTGATTTTCAATTACTTTCAATTCTTTTTCAGTTGTTTTTTCAATTCTTTAATTTTTTTTATTTCATTGTAAATATAAGATAACAGTTTAATAACAAGAAAATATTAAAACAAGTAAGGAAGCCTAAGTTCGAGTGGAATCGAGCATTAGATACTCAGCTGTATGCTTTCATTGTTTGTTTGCGTTTGATGGAAACACGGTGTACTTTATATAAAGCGAGTGCTGCATAAAGTGGGCGTAGCCACGCCCATTTTCTAAATTTTTATCAGTCATCCAACTAAGCTTATGAATATTATTCTTTGTGCAAAATTTCATCCCTTTATGAGTTACAAAGATGTGACGTTAAAAATTCCCAAAGGGTGTTCCAGAAATATCTTTGTTAAAAAGTAGGCGTGGTCATAAACCAATTTCAATAAATTTTTACGTGTCTATTAACACAAGATATAAAAGTGTATAAACCAAGTTTCGTCATAATATCTCAATTATTTGCCGAGTTATGGGCTCCGAAATCTCGTTGATTCCTTTGTCTGAAAAGAGGCGGTGCCACGCCCATTTTCCGAAATTTTTATATTTTTTGTTTCCGGTCTATTGTGGAACTCATGCCACAAAATTTCAATGAATTATCTTTATATTTGACAAAGATCTCGCTTAAAATGTTTTTATTAGGCCACTTTATGATACCCATATATAAAAGTGGGCGTGGTCGTTAACCGATTTCGCTAAAATTTTGAACATGTATTACTACAAGTAGTGAAAGTGTATACACCAAGTTTCGTCATAATATATCGATTATTTGTCGAGTTATGGGCTCAGAAATCTCGTATATTCCTGCTTCTAAAAGGAGGCGGTGCCACGCCCATTTTCCAAAATTTTTATATTTTTTGTTTTATGTCCATAGTTGGACACCTTCCATAAAATTTCAATGATATATCTTTATATTTGACAGAGATATCGCTTAAAATGTTTTTATTAGGCCCCTTTATAGTTCCCATATATAAAAGTGGGCGTGGTCGTCAACCGATTTTGGCAATTTTCCGTCCAAAGATTTGCCTAAGTAAGTATATCACGCCTACCAAATTTCATCGATATATCTTCAACGGTTTCTGAGTTATGACTCATAAAACTTTCAATGTTTGCCCCTTAATAAATGGGCGTGGCACCGCCCATTTTCCAAAATTTCACCATATTTCTTCATAAGGGCCTGAGCTCAATACGTGTGTGAAATTTTATCACTCTAGCTCTATTAGTGACTGAGATACAAAATTTCCGATTTTTACTATATAGGGGAGGTGGGCGTGGTCATGGTCCGATTTCGCCCATTTTCAATACCATCCGTTCCTGTCTTGATACCAACTTGCATTCCAAATTTCATCAAAATATTTCAATTTTTGCGCGAGTTATCGTGCGTACAGACGGACAGACGGACGGACATGGCTCAATCGATTTCTCTTTTCACCCTGATAATTTTTATATATATAAGTCTATATCTATCTCTATTATTTCATTCTGTTACAATCCACCGTTAGGAAATCAAAACTATAATACTCCGTGTACTAGTACAGCTGAGTATAACGAGTGCATACAATTTTTCGCTCAACTGAAGCTGATGAAGCTAGTGGTGTGTTTGATCGTATTTCCACGTCCAAGATTATGGGATATTTTTTTAAACTTGGTAATTACATCTCAGGATCTCGTATATATTCTCTCCCAATTCGCTGTGTGCTCCTTAACATTTTTCCTACAAATTGCGTGGACCTACAGTTTTTATACCGGCTCCGAACGGCGAATGCATTTTTTCATAGCAGAAATACACTCGGAGGGTATGCCGCCCACTGCCGAGAGGTGCCCGCTATTTACAAAAACCCAATAATTGGGAATTTAATTAATTAGAAACATTTTTTTTGTGTTTCTCCGGACTGGGGTTACAACCACAACGTAGTAACGTAGGCGAGCACTCTACCCACTGCACCACAGCGGCCCATAACATGTACATAACATAACATGTACAAACATACATACATACATATGTACAATGGGAGAAAATTAGAAAATTAAAAAAAAAGTACCATATTATAAAAACACACCTTAATGTACGTATGTATGTATGTATATTTAATAAAGAGTTCTTATAAGGGAATTTTCCTGCTTTTAGTGGCTGTAATATTTAGTATCCGATGTATCTTATGTAGAGGATAGAAGAAAATACAATAGTTAAAATAAATTCATTGATTAAACTCCATGTAATTGAAAAGAATTGGTGGTAATTGGTGGTAATTGAAAGTAATTGGTGAAAGAATTGAAAAAGTTGTACTTAATTACCAATTACCAGTATAAAGTAATTGTACTTGATACTTGAATTTTTTAATTATCAAGTAATGGTACTTGGACCAAGTACAAGTACCAAGTATATTCAGTACTTCACAGCTCTGGTATTTACTGCCAGAGTAGTAGTTTATTTTCTTTAAAAATTACAACGGCAAGGCAATGATGTGAAGTTTCCGAATGAATTCGGGCTCTTCACCGCTTTAGTGAAGAAATACATCATGCGTGCCTAACACGGGACTATGAGATCTTGAAAATACGTTTGAGATTATCTACTGCCATTATTATATAATTTAAATTAATATTTGGTTGAAGTTAATGTATGTAGAGCAAATTTCTCATAGTCGAAACGTTGCACTACCAAAAACACTCCAAACAGCTGATATGATAATTCTTTGATTGATACGTGACTAATGATGCCTTCGTACACAAATGAGGTCAGCTGGTTTCTTTTTAGAAACCAGTCAATTAATTGAAGTGAATTTATGACACATTCAACATCTCAAATTCAATACGATTCCGCAATTACTGATGAACGCAACGCAACGCAGCGTCAGAGCAAAAATATTTTATTCATGAGAAGAAGCGTGTGCCAAATATAAAATGACATCTAAATACATTTTGATGAGCTAAGATTACGTTTTTTCTGGGCAAGTAAGTATACAGTATGTGTCCATTAAATTGTATACAATATGATAATACTACTCTTTGCTTTGAAACTTCTTTATTATGTGCTACTTTCAACCACCAACAAACAAGTTCGCGCTCAATTTTTTAAATTTATCTCTTAAGGGGAAACCAAGTGCACGTTCTTACTTACTTACTTAATTGGCACGTAACCGTCTAGACGATTCTGGCCGAGTCTAATAAAGCGCGCCGGCTATTTCTTCTTCGTGCAGCATGACGCCACTTGGGAATACCTAGGGAGTCAACATCACTGTCCACCTGATCTTCCCAACGCAGTGGAGGTCTCCTTTTTCTTCTGCGATCAGCGGGTTTCGATAGAAATACTTTCTTGGCCGGAGCACCTTCATCCATTCTCACGACATGATCTTTATTCGCTGAACAATGTCGATATCTGTGTAAAGCGCGTAAAGCTCATCGTTAAATCTCTGTCGATACTCGCCCTCGCCAACGCGCAAAGGTCGTTAGTGCCAATGATGTCGATATCATCGGCGTACGCTAGCAGTTGAACACTCTTGTGATATAAGATGGTTCCTCTACGTTGGATTTCTGCAGGTTGTATTATCTTTTGCAGCCACAAGTTTAAGAAGTCACACGAAAGGGAGTCACCTTGTCTGAAACCTCGTTTGGTCTCGAACGGCTCGGAGAGGTCCTTCCCAATTCTGATGGTGCTGGTGGTGTTCGTCAACGTCATTTGGCATAGCCGTATAAGTTTAGCAAGGCAACCAAATTCAGACATTGCGGCATATAGGCCATTCCTATTGGTGCTATCAAATGTGGCTTTAAAATCCACAAAAAAGATGGCGTGTGTCGGTTCCTCTTTCATGGGGTTTTTTCCAGGATTTTGCGTATTGTGAAGCTCTGGTCGATGGTAGACTTACCAAGTCTGAAGCCACACTGATAAGGTCCAATCAGCTTGTTGACGGTGGGCTTCAGTCTTACAATACACTATATGCTATAGTCAGAAGGCTTATCCCACGATAATTGGCGCGTACTGTGGAGTCTCCTTTTTTGTGAATTGGGCAAATCACACTTAAGTTCCAATCGTCGGTCATGCGCTCGTCCGACCATATTCTGCAAAGAAGTTGATGCATGTTCCTTATCAACTCTTCGCCGTCATGTTTGAATAGCTCGACTGGCAAGCTGTCAGCGCACGGGGCCTTGTTATTTTTAAGCCGAGACATTGCCAGTCGCCATGATCGGGTGGTGGAACATGCCTACCATTATATGCTATTGGGGATTCGGGTAGAAAATTTTCTCCTTCCGCAATTTCATTGTTGCCGTTATCTAGCAAAGAGGACAAGTGGTCCCTCCACAACTTACATAAGTACACTCTGGACATCAGTTACCAGATAACCTAAGTACACTCTGGACATCAGTTACCAGATTGCCGATATCATTCCGGCAGGAATTCGTCCCGGTCTTGAAAACTGCAGCCATCCGCCTGCCTTTTTGATACAACTTTATAAGATCATTCCTACCCGCCAGCATCTCCTCTTCACACTCGTGCCTTTCGGCCCCCCTTTTCTTCATTCGAAAAGTCGCCTCTCATCCCTCTCAGCCGTTCGATAGCGCTCCCATACGCTTCGCGTTGCACCCGCCCGCAATGTAGTCCTGTAGGCGGCATTCTTTCTTTCCGAGGCGTCGTGGCATTCCTTAGCGTACCTGTTGTTTTTTCTGCGGTCTCGCTGGTATCCAACCGCTTCCTCAGCGGCGGTATGAAGTGAACGTGCGATGCGCTCCCATTCCTCGGATACATCATCAGCGGCGAAAATGTTGCTTACAGAATCGATTAAGTCATGCATACATGTAAGGCTGTAATGCACACCACCTCATATACAGATCTGTTATACATTTTCATATACATGGCCGCAAAAGTACAGTGAACGCCTACACGTTGCATACAAAGTAATCAGGGTAGTGAAGTGTTCATCCAATGAGCATATCACTAACTAGCATACATTGTAAGCTGTATGTAGGCAGTTCGGATCCTACTTCGCCAACGTTGTAAGATGGATGTAGGCGGACTGAATACAACTCCGTTTACCCTGTAAGGTGTACGAAGGTGGACTGAATACAATTCCGCTTACATTGTAAGCTGTAGGTAGGCAGATCGAATCTTCCTTAGCTTACCTTGTAAGGTGAATGTAGGCGGATTGTACACAATTCCGTTTACATTGTAAGCTGTAAGTAGACATTTCGAATTCAAAAACCACAACTTCGCTTGTGCACGTTCATCTGGATTACACCAAGAGCAAATTTAAAATAATCATTTTTGGAAAATATTTTTTTTTAAAAAAGTGATGTGCCATAGGATTATTTTTCCAACGGCCTTCCTTCCTTTGATATTTTCATATCTCTTTGTACATAAATCATTGGCCGTATGCTGTATTTATATGTATATTAACACGTCTTTTCTTATATGTAATTCTTAAACATTGTTTTGCATAGCTCAAACGCTTTGACATTTATAGCTGTTTTTTTCACTTGTATGCACATACTACATACGTGGAAGCAGGCACTTTTGCATTTTTCAGCTTTTTCTGTCTATTTGCTTATTTAACTTTTTTTACGGTCATACATCGGATACCGATTCTGAACAATAGAAAGCGGCCAACAATAATACAATCCAACTAAATAACAAGTAAACAGTGAGCCCAAAGAAAAGAGTTTTGTAGTGCAAGTTGCCATAGCCATAATATGAAGAAGAACAAGAAGATGTGTGATGATGAAAATATAAAAGTGAAAAACCCGAATTCGCATAATGCGGCCCGACCTAGACCGTGTTTCTTTGGTTTGTTGTGCAGTTGTTTTATTCGTCTCATTTATGGTATTTTTTTTCTGAGCATGAATAGACAGTGGCAGCTTGTAAACGAAAGGAAAATGTGCTTTAAAATGCCAACCATTGAAGGTGAAAAAAAACGCACATTTACACCGAAGCCGAGGGTTGATTGTACGCTGAATGGGCGCTTCATTGACAACGGCTACTGTTCAAGGGCGAATGGATAAGCTTGGCCGCCGATCAATCGAACTGTCCCCCCAGACTGTAAATGATTAAACGACAATGAAAAAAGTGGGCGACAGAAAGGCCTAGCATGTATATATTTACATATGGGGATATGTATGTATATTTTTGTACATGCACATGATATGTGCGCCAACAATGCAAAAGTAACAATGCACGTCCTAATCCATTGTTCGTTAAATAAGTGAGTATGAACGTGTGCACCTTAAATGGACTGGGTAATTTAAATGCCTATAAGAGCCGATTAGTAACAAATAGCTCATATTGGTATTGTTGTATACATAATAGTATGTACATATGTATGTGGGTATGTACATATATAATGTATGTATCATATGTATAAAAATATGGAATATTTATTGATAGCGCTTTTACTGCTAATTTTGTTATCACTCAATAAGTAATTGTTGAATATAACCAATGAGTCATTGCCCGCTTGCGAGTATGATACAAGTATTTCAAATATTTTTTATCACACTTTTTAGCATAAAATAAAATATACAAGAGGAGTCCGCAGAGTATGTACTAAATTTGGTTGCTCACTCTGCTTAAGAAGCACTGAAATAATTTAAAAAGAAGTCTTTCTTTAAGAATATTTAAATCAGGTTCAGGCGCCGTAAAACGCTCTCTCATAAATACATAGTCTGTGTGGACCCCTTAAATAAGTGATTTGGGAGTCCAAGCAAGCTCCATGAGATAAACCAAAAGGTATTCTGCTTTCATTCTATATTCGGAGCCCTCCGCCAAGGTATGTATGTATGTATGTTTTATTTTCATTATGCTCTCTCCTGCAGCTTATTGCAAAATTTTCTACGTACTGGCATGCGGTCTCCTGTAAACTTTTTTTTTTTTGTTTTTTTATTATAATTTATTGCATTATCAGACATACATATATGTATGTATGTATGTACATTAGGGTGGTCCGAAATATTTTTTTTTTGGATTTCAATAACGCAAGACCCCTCAAAACTTTGCGGTTTTGATCGCAAATTACGAAATAAGTTTTAAAAACTAAATACAATTAGATCTTCAGGGTTCTACCGATCTTTAAAGTTTTGCGGTTTTGTCATTCATGCAGAACGCCCACTCACCACAACATATATTACATCCGCATATTGTTTGCATTCTTAATATGTAATTCTTTTCGTTCTTATAGGTTCTATTCGCTTAACCCTCTCCTTCCCAAATTAAGAAGCAGATGTAGAAAAAAATCAAACAATGGTTTTTTCTAGTATAAATAGCATTTAAAATGATCCTGCATTAAATTTTTTTTGATATCTGTATTTCAGTGGGTGGTAGGGTTTGGTAGCCATATGGCTACATTGGGAATTAATGCATACAAATTTAAACATCTTTGGTTGTATGAAGTTTATCAATTATTTATACTTTTTTGCATCATTTGCTACGAAACAAATAAAAAAAAATATTTTTTGATGTTAAATACAAAGCAATATTAAATTTTGTACATTTATGTCTAGAAAACGAAGTCCTGCTGTTGCAATATTTGCGTTTTCCTTTTTCGAAATAGATCGGTAATGGCCAATGGTCAGCACCATCATACTGCATGTCTGAGATCTGTCTTTTAGTACCGAATTTCCTCTGTTTTTGTGTTTTTGGAACTGGACTGTTGCTGTTTATCTCATCTCATCATCTGTCTTCCCCTATTTCTGCCATTTTTAATAAAAGCAGCATTTATCATCCCATCAGCAATTTCTGCTTTGAACTCTAGAAACGTTTTTTTGTCGGCATTTTCTTTTGTATGCAATGCCTCTTATACAATAACCAGGAATTGACAACACAAACGTCTTATTCTTAATTGGCGCGTAACCGTCTAAAAGATTTGGCCGAGTTCAAAAAGAGCGCGCGAGTCGTTTCTGCTTAGTGCTGCCTGGCACCAATTGGATCTACCAAGGGAGGACGAGTTAGTCTTCACCTGATCTTCCCATCGCAGTGCAGGTCTACCTTTTTTTCTGCCTTTACCTAACATCTGGGACGTGATAAAATATGCGTAAGTAGTATTTTTGTTTCCAATTTTGACCCATAAAGCCTAACCATCATATTGCTTAGGTTCACTCCACTCATAACTCGTTGCTAGAGTTCAAAGCGAAAATTGCAGATAGGATGATAAATGCTGGTTTTGTTAACGACAAAAAAAAGAGGAAGGCCATCTGATCAAAACAGCAACCGTCCAATTCCAAAAACGGAGACGAAATCATGTACTAAAAGAACGATTTCAGACATATAGTATGATGGGGCTGGCCATTGGCCATTACCAATCCAGAAAAAGAAAATATACAAACCACAGGACTTAATTTTCTAGAATTAAATATAAATAATGTAATGTTGCTTTGTGTTTAACATAAAAAAATAATGTAGTTGTTCTACGCAGGCTTCAGGTCAAGTTGAAACAATGTTTAACAATTTTATTTTTCCCAATATATTTCGGTCACCCACGGTGATATATCTCAAGGGATTAATTTAACACGGCACTTTCCTTTGACATGTAGTTTAAAAAAAATTAATTTTTATTTGTTTCAGAGCAAGTGATGCAAAAAAGTATAAATACATGATGAACTTCATACTACCAAATATGTTTAAATGGTAAATTTTTGTATGCATCAAATCCCAATGTAGCCATATGGCTACCAATCAATTTTATTCACTCTTACTTACACTTTTAACCTTCTTAATGCTAAAATGTATTTTTCAAGCATTAACTTACACGAAAATATTTTTTTTGTACAAATAAATAAATTAATTGTATATATTTTATTGATAAGAGAATTATAATCCAGCCGAATGCAAAGGGTACGTGGGTTGCTAAATAAATGTCAAAATTTTCAATGTTTGCCAATGTATAATTAGAAATATTGAGGGCCAAATCATTTAAGCAATGTTGGATTTAAGCATTGTTTTTTTTAAATGGAAAAAAATTCCGTAGCAAGACGCTTAAATATAGATTTTTAATTTGGTAGCCATATGGCTACCATGGGAAGGAAAGGGTTAATTTTTTATGCAACTTACTTTTAAGTGCAAAAATCTGAATTCCATGTAGTTACAATGAAAATACTCGTACATACACATATTTTCGACAATGGGTTTGATTCGGCTTCTGCATTTTATTTGCTTTTCAATCGTGGAGAAGCAGTTCGATAAAAAAAAAAAAACAACAATACAGTTCTTTTCTTTGGCTAACTTTTGGCTATACGGGGATTGGCTTAGCCATTCCATACAGATGATATTTGCATAGCGGAAAAATTCAAACCCCACTCAAGTGTGCTTAGGGTCGTTTTCTTGTTGATAAATCCTTTTATATGACATGTTTTCTGGGCAAAATGACAGCTTAAGATTCTGCTAAATATCCCTGTACTTTATAATGGTCAATGTGTCCTTTAGCGAAAATAACGGACCAACGCTTTTCCAAGTTGCACTTCCTTAAACCATCATGTTTCCACCCCAAGCTAAATAGTCCATTTAATACATCACAGATCGAGTTCTTTGTTGTAATCTTTGTGGGCATGACTGCAGCAGTTCAGAACGCCGCCCAAATGGCAAAGAATTTGCACCATGCTATACCTAAAAGACCATTAGGCATGGGGGTGGAAACATAATGTGTCTTTCACCTCTCAATGAGGGATGCCATATCTTAAGATTGTATAAACATCTACCTCTTGCATACTTGTTAGAATTTTTAAGAATAAATTATAAAAATAACTTAATTCTGATTGGTCAAAATCGAAGTGATTTTGGGAAAGAGGATGTGTCGAAGTGACAGGCATAAAAGTGAAGTGAAAAACTTCGATCGAAGTGAAAATAACATCACTACTAGTATGTACCATTAATAAATACAAATCTCTATTATTTCACTTTAAAGTATGAAATAATTATTTAGCTCTGATTAAATTTCATTAAAATTCGACAAATTGCTCTAAATTTTATTTGGTATCAAAAGCTAGAGCCATTAAACTTATACTAGATAAAAGCTTTGCTTATATCTATTTATATTATTAATAGGCAAACATAAAGTTTGTTTTATCTTCTCCGTCGGAACTACTGAACCGATTGAAAAAATAAGAACACTTTTATAGGGTCTATACACAGTGCGTCTGACTCGCGAGTCATCTGTGTACGTGTCGACTCGCCGTCATTAAATTTGACAGGCGAGTCACAGCAAAATATCAAACTAATTTTGATTTTCTTGAGTCATGCCAGAGTCATGCACATTTTCACCAATACACCTAAACTGACTCTTGAATCAGACGCATCGTGTATAAACCCTATTAGAAAGGTATTGGCTACGTTCAGAAGGCGCAACCGTGGCGCAACAGTTGTGTTTTATCTTCTGAATGCAACGTTGAGTATTTCTGATCAACACAACATGTTGTGATTTTGGAGACTTTTTTCCATTATAAATTTTTTACGCTCACTTTACACAACATGTTGAGCTTACGATTTTGACATATGTACAAAAATATAAATAGTGTTTATGAATTTTGGAATGTAATAAAAATGTTTCAAAGCCGCGAAATTATTGGCAATTACGTTGGGGATAATTAAAATACTAATTTGTTTATTTAATGTATCAGCTCGTTCAGAAGGCGAAAATTATATCACTTTCCGATTACTGATATCTACACAACAGTTGTGCTCCACCGTTGCGCCTTCTGAATGTACCCAGTGTAACAATGTGTATGCATAGGTGTGTTGGCTTGTGTTCTCCAAACCATGCAATTCTGAACATGTTTGGCTGCAAGTGGTGTGCAAGAATTATCTAAAGAAGGATATCGCAGTAGATAAGCTGATTGGAATTGTGTATGTATACTAAAAAGTGTGAATGTCAGACAAAACGAATTGGCAAAAATTTTTCCTTGATATTCATTTCTCTTCTCTTTCACATTGACATTTTTAAAGAAAACACACACATAAAACGGAAGTAACCCTGCAAAAAATGCGATTAATCCGGGACGTGTCCGGGATCAATCGCAAGGGAGCATGCGACTAATACAATTTTACATCCCTTTATATGGAGTGAATTGATCGCATTTGTTCGAGCATGTCCTATGAAGAGACTAATTGTTCAACTTGTATACCCGAACGGGTACCAATGTAGATTAATCACTAACATACCGAACGGGTACAAATGTAGATCAATCGCTTTCATCCCGAATGGGTGCAAATGTAGATCAATCGCTTTCATACCGAACGGGTACAAATGTAGATCAATCGCTTTCATCCCCAACGGGTACAAATGTAGATTTTTCCAAGTTGTTAGCCAAGGCAATTTTTAATAAAAATCTTTAAAAAATTGTAAATGTTCATGCATATTTAAATAAAGATTATAATTCAATAAAGAATATATAAATAAATTTAAAAAAATTGTAAGTTTTGAGTATGCATTATATGAGCGTAATGTAAAGGAGTTTTTCATAGGATATTGTAGACAACATTTTGTTAAAATTATTATTCATCATTGTTATTATAAGAAAGGGTGTTCAATTCGTTTTACCGATTGTTCTAAAATTTTTTTAAATACATTGCATATTTTTATAAAATTTATACATTTGAGGAATCTAGATTTGAACCCGTTCGTTATGAAAGCGAGTAATCTACATTTATACCTGTTCCGGATGAAAGCGATTAATCTACATTTGCACCCGTTCGGGATGAAAGCGATTAATCTACATTTATACCCGTTCGGGATGAAAGCGATTAATCTACATTTATACCCGTTAGGGAACAATTGGTCTACAATTAGTCTACATTTATACCCGTTCGGGAACAATTGGTCTACAATTAGTCTACATTTATACCCGTACGGGAACAATTGGGGACTAATTGTGGACCGATTGTTCTCGAAAGAGATCAATCCGGGACAAATATCTTTCGGTATTAATCGCACATTTTTTTGCAGGGAATATAACATCTATTTGGATAAGCCTTGGTGGTGTGCAGTTTCAAAGAAGTAGAAACATAAACGGAGAAGCAGAATCAGTATACCAAAAACAAAAAGGACAAGGAATACATACGTGGGGTTATAAAGAATAAGTAGGAAAGAGGAAATATATAATGAAATAAGTAGGTACCTAAAATAATTAGTATATAATAGCAACAACAAAATAGTAGTGGCAGCAGTAACAACAAAACTCAAAAAATACTATAGTCGCAATCTCAAGCAGAAATGCCAAAATTTGGACAGAAAAATATGCTTGAATTCTAACTTTTTTAAATTAATCAATTGCAATTAATTTGTTTCTCTGTACTTATATTATTGATCTCAATAATAAAATAACTTTTGAGTATGTCATTTTTATTATTTTAGCTCTAAAGTTTAGGTTTCTAAATATATGAAATTGACAAAATTTCAGATCGCGGTAGAGCCCTCAAGATCGAATTCAATTCCAGTTTTTTTTACTTTTATTGTGATCTGTATTCAATTACGCAACTTTTGATACCTCTTGCGATAGCGTAGCTCGAAAAAAATTTTTTTTTCATACATGAACGGGACACCCTAATGTACATATGTACATACATATAAAAAGGATAGTGCATTGACCGCACGCTGGTAGTTAAGCGTTAATTATTGTTATTAAAATGAAATTATGAAAACGGCTAACTCAAAAATTAAAAACTGCAATGGCGACACGCATAACCATCGGCTTGTCCAAAACCAATTAGGAATTTTTTGAATACACTTGTTAGGAAAATATGCAAGTTTTGTATGTTACCTATTTACATTCTTGTGAATAATTATGACCTACTCGAAAGCAAAAAGGCCAAACAACGCTTAAGTAATTACGCTTTTTGCAAGCGCCGACATTTTCATGTCCAATAACCCATTGTCGTCCGCCTTTCACCATAACGCCCCAAAACAACTAACCCACCATTAGCTAACCAACCCACCCACAACTATTACAATATATAACGCATAAAAACATTTGCATAATAGTTATAATAATAGTGCCTATTGTAGGTATGTACATTAGGGTGATGCGATTAGTATGGAGGGGAATTAATCGATTTTCAAAAATCTGTCTTGGTCCATAAAAACCAAATTCCGAAACATCAAAATTAATTTTAGAAAAATATCGTAGAAGAGTTCTCTACTCAGAAAAATTACAGGAATTCCAATTTCGATGGCGCGATATCGATTAATTTCCCTCCATACCAATCGCACCACCCTAATGTACATACATATCGCACCCTAAATCATAAAGTGACACAACTCAAAATTTTGCTAAATCGGGTTTCTTTCATAAATCGGTACACAGAATATACCTCTATCGACTGCCAAAAAATCTTTTCCGTCAGAGTTGCTTTTAAATGAATAATTTCTATTATACGTGGTCTTTTCCAATCATTGCCTATAAAAAAGAAAGTTTTTTGGCGCTACTGAAAATTTTTGAATTTTGAGTTGTGTCACTTTATGATTTAGGGTGCGATATGTATATTATAAATTTTTAGGGGGTGGTCACAGGAGCCGCTGTTGCATTTAAGTCGCCTCCAAGCATTTTTGTTCTAAGTAATTTATTCAGCGAGCAGCAAAACAAACAAAAAATACTTTCGGCGCCTACGTGACCATTCATGTAGAAGGAAGAACTTAAGTGCGGGCTTTGCTTCGTCATTTTTATGTTTATGGTCTTTACTATTATGGGATACATGTAGCCTTTTAATATTTTTGTTGAAAATGGAAAATAAATATTTTCTATTAAAAAAATAAGGAGGTGAGTAATCGCATTTAACGTACGCAAACGCACACACCACACATTTGAATTCATTTCCCATATGTTTTTACTCGCTCTCAGGAAGGAGCCAGGAAGGCGTGTGTTTTTGAAGATGGAATAAGAAGTCAGCTGATCGCATGCATTGGCAGATGCTACATTATCAATATATATTGATGAAATCCGTGGATCGCGATTCATATTGACAGTGTAGCATCGAGTATTGATGGATCGCGATCCTGGATCGCGAATTTTTAGAAATTTTGCGATCCGCGATCCGGATCGCAATATTGACAATAAACGAATTGAAAGTGAAAGTGGGAAAAGGACGGAAGTAAAATTGTAAGGTAACCCTGTGTAGATACAACCCTGTACGTATTTGACTCTATTACAAATAATGCATGTATATTTTCGCGCCAATATTGTGCTTGTGGCTATAATATTTCTTACGACCTAAGCACTACGATTTTCCTTTAATCTTTTTCGTTGCCTTTAAATAATAAAACTACGCTTTAATTACTTTTGTTAAATATCGATTTCTTTATTTATTCACTTTAGATTTTCGTTTTAATTTTTTTTGGTTGGTTATATACACTATAGGTTAAAATTTACTGCTGCGCGGCGCGACCGATGCTGACGAAGGTTGTCATCAACTGAACTGACTTTTTCTATTTTACATTTTTGTATGTAATATAAAGATAGGTTTAGCGGGACTTTTGCAGGTGAGTAGGAGGGTGGAGTAGTACTAGAGGTAATGAGATACGGAGGGAGAGAAAGAGAGGTGAGTATAAAAAAGGGTAAGTATAAGAGTTGGGAGTAAGGTGAGTATGCTAATAATATTAGGGATGTACAATCGTGGCTTCCTCAATCGAATTGGATTAGATCTTCATCATCGCTCATGTCCTCAACATGGCGCCCGGCCTGCGCGGATGCGGGGATTATGAGGTCCTTCAATTGTTCTAGAGATGACACCGCTTTGGCGAAGAGGGTCTGCATACGTCGCTGATTGCCTGAGTTCCTTTGTGGTTGTTCTTTGGGCTTAAAAATAACACGTCGATTAATTGCCTTCGGAATGGGTGCCATGCGTCGCTTTAGGGGCAGTTCCCTCGGTTGTTCCCGTCGTGGCTGCCGGTGTAGAAGGGTGTGATGTGCGAGTCCGCATCGGTGACATCTGTCCGGCGAGTCGCAGGCACTGGTTACGTGCGAGGTTGCTAGGCAGTTGATACAGTAATGGTGGGCGCGTACAGACTCATACCGCTCCACCGGAGTCATTGCCTTAAAAGCGTTGCAGAGTCTGAGGGAGTGCTGCTGGCAACACAGCCGACACGTGCCGTAGCTTCCATAGCGTGGTCTGGAAAGAGGTGAAAAATCTTATTAGCAGCATAAAGGGGTGAGAGTGTGAGTGTTCATCAAGGGCTATGTGAAGATAGGTGTGAAGCTATTTCTCGCTGGGGGTGAGATGATTGGGGTAGAATTTTACTGTGCTGGAGGCAATGAACAAAGCTTCGTAATGGGTCGTGTGTATACTCCATTTTGAGTACGAAGGTCGACCACTCGGACTCTTTCGTCTGCGCCAGGGTGAAGCTTTATTACGCGGCCGAGTCGCCATTCATTTGGGGGGAGAAGGTCATCCTTTATGACCACTAAGTCGCCTTCGCTGATATTAGGCTGCTGGGTTTTCCACTTATTTCGTTTGTGGAACTCTCTAAGGTATTCATTTTTCCATCGAGTGCTGAATTGATGGTGTAATACCTGTAGTTTTTGCCATTTGTTGACAAGAGAGAGGTTTTCAGAGTTTGGTTCTGGGAGTGAGAGCAGTGGGGCGCCACGCAGGAAATGTCCTGGTGTCAAAACGAGAAGATCATTAGGATCTTGTGACATTGGGGAGAGCGGTCTAGAGTTGAGTACCGCTTCGATTCGAGTAAGAAGTGTAGAGAATTCCTCGAATGTGAACTTGTGATTACCGGCAACTTTGAGGAAATGGGTTTTAAAGCTTTTAACTGCTGCTTCCCATAATCCTCCCATATGAGGGGCGTATGGTGGGATGAATTGCCAGGACATGCCATGAGTTGAATATTAGTCGGCTATGTCAGTAGCAGCTTCATGGAGAAATTTGGCAAATTCCTTTTGAAAGAGTCGGCTAGCACCAACGAACGTTTTGCCGTTATCGGACATAACTTTGTGGGGGAGTCCACGACGACTGACAAAGCGGGAAAACGCTGCTTTGAATGCTGCTGTAGTGAGATCGGAGCAGACTTCGAGGTGGACTGCTTTAGTGGAGAAGCATACAAATACGCAAACGTATGCTTTGGCATAAGATGCTTTTCGTTGGGTCGAGATTTTTACTTGAAATGGACCAGCGAAGTCCACTCCTGTTGTGTGAAATGGCAAGGAGTACGTAGACCTTTCGGGGGGCAGCGCAGCCATTATTTGGGATCTGGACTGCTGCTTATAGAGTGTGCAGGTCTTGCAGTGAAAGATGCATTTCTTCACTTTTTGCTTGAGGCGGGGGATATAGTACTCTTGCTGTATCATACGTATCATTAGTTGTTTTTCTGCATGTAGGAGGGTAGAGTGAGTAGACTCTAAGAGTAATGTGCAAAATCTCGAATTTTCTGGGATTATAATTGGGTGACGCTCATTGTAGCTAAGAGCGGAGTGTGCGAGCCTACCATTTACTCGCATTATGCCTGTTTTATCGAGCATGGGATTAAGAGTTACTAGAGGACTCTTTGTGTGTATGGGTATACGGGATTGTATATCAGCGATCGTATCTGCGTAATATTTCATTTGAGTTTGGAGTACGATACGATTTTTTGCGTGATTTATTTCACTTTGAGTAAGTGTGAGCGTTTGGGGGATTATGAGTTTTCTCGTTTTATTAATGAAACGATACATGTATGCAACAACTCGTAGAGCTCGAGCAAATGAGGAGAAGCGTTCGAGCATATCTGGGGTTTCCACCATGTGAAACGTTTGGATACGTTTTTGTTCGGGGGGAGTTGCGTTTTGTGGCTCTGTTTTTGGCCAAAATGTGGGTGGTTTGGAAAGCCATTCTGGGCCTTTCCACCAAAGAGGACACTCAGCTAATTCTTGTGGTTTGCATCCGCGTGTGCCAAGATCAGCTGGGTTATCTCCACTGGGTACATGGCGCCATGTGGCATTACTGACATTGTCGAGGATTTGAGCTGTGCGATTTGCGACATATGTCTTCCATGTATGGGGTGGCTTTTCTAGCCATGCGAGCACGATTGAGGAATCTGACCATAGTATTAAGTCGTGTGAAGTCAGATTTAAGTGGGAGCGCATTTGTTTCACCAGTTTTGTGAGAAGCACTGCTCCGCACAGTTCGAGGCGAGGGAGGCTCACTGTTTTTAGTGGAGCCACTTTACTTTTTGCAGCGAGTAAGTGAGAAGAGAATTCGGTTTCGCTGTTCTGCACTCTGATATATATGCAGGCGCAGAATGCTTTTTCAGAGGCATCCGAAAATCCGTGCATTTGGAAAGATTTATTGGGAGAAAAATCAATCCATCGGGGTATTTTAATTTCACTAATCGCTGGGAGATTTTCGCGAAAAGTTGTCCATTTGTGGAAGGAGCTGGGCTTAACGTGTTCATCCCAGTCCGTTCCTTCTAGCCATAGTTGCTGGAGGAGAGTTTTGGCTAGTATCATTATAGGCGATAGCCATCCTGCCGGGTCAAACAATTTCGCAATCGCCGAGAGTATTTGTCGCTTTGTAGTTGAGTTAGCGACGGGAAGTGGGTCATATGAATATGAGAATGTGTCGTTTATTGCATTCCATTTGATGCCGAGGGTTTTCGTTGAGCTGACATCATGGAATTTGAGAAAATCTTCATCGAGCAGATGAGATTTGGGGATGTCTTTGAGTATATCGGGGTGGTTTGCCGTTATCTTTTTGAGAGGAAAACCGGCTGATTTTAATGCTTCGATAACTTGATGAAGCGAGTTGAGAGTGGACTGTATTGTATGTTCGCCCGAGAGAATATCGTCTACATATGTTTCGTGTAGCAATATATCATGAGCGAGAGGGTGGGAGTTTTGAGTATCTTCTGCGAGTTGGTGGAGTGTGCGTATTGCGAGATATGGGGCACAGTTGACGCCAAATGTCACTGTCTTCAATTTGTAATCTTCCATGGGGAGTTCTGGAGATTTTCGGAAGAGGATTCTTTGATAATCCTGGTCTTCCTCGTGTACGAGTATTTGGCGATACATTTTTTCGATATCGCCATTAAAAACATATTTAAAGAGTCTCCAATTGAGTAGAACGAGCATAAGATCATTTTGGAGAATGGGTCCAGTATGGAGAATGTCATTCAGGGAATTTCCTGAGTACGAGATTTTTGAGGCGTTGAATACGACGCGAACCTTTGTAGTTTTGCTGTCGGGTTTTAAGACAGCATGGTGAGGGAGATAAAACGATAAATATTTTCCGTTTTCGACTATCTCGCGGGGTGGTATTTTTTCCATATGTCCCAGAGTGATGTATTCGGCCAGAACCTCCGAATATTTATCCTTTAGTTCTGGTCGTTTTTCCAGCGATCGTTCGACGCTTAAGTACTGCAGCTGGGCTCCAATGCGCGAATGTCCTAGGGCGAGAGTGTTGGGAAATTCACTCTTAAAGGGGAGTTTTACAACGTATCGGCCATCGTCTCGGCGGCGAGTGGTTTTGCGGTAAAGATCTTCGCAAAATTTATCTTCCTCAGAGAGAGTTGGGGTAGTGGGTACTTCTTCTTGTTGCCAGAACGTTTGAAGTAGAGTGTTGAGAGAGTCGTTGGGATTTTCTCTCACTTGAGTAGAAAAAGTGTTTATCTTTTCTTTGATGGGTCCGCTGATTATCCACCCAAATATCGTATTTTGGGCTAATAAACAGCCGCTAACATTGGCTTGTAAACCTTGTAGCATAATTTGTGGGGTGAGATCGCTGCCTATAACCATATCGATTTTTGAGGGTGTGAAACAGTTAGGGTCAGCGAGAGTGAGTCTTGAGATCTCCTGGAGGTTAATATCTGACACCTTAAATGATGGGAGAAAGTGTGTCAGTTTGGGTAATATTATTGCTTGAGTTCTGATCTGGGTACTTAAGTCTGACGAGCAAAGAGTTATCTCGCAGATCTTAGTAGAGTTTTGCACTACCATACCGCCCATACCTGAGATTTCGTAGTGGGTTTCTTTGGTTGGTAGATGCAATATTTTTTGAATCCGAGAGGATACAAAGGTTTTTTCCGATCCTTGGTCAATTAATGCCCGAATTTTGTGGTATTCGCCTTTTGAGTGGATGGTGACCAAAGCCGTGGGTAGTAGAGTCGTTTCGCTGCTACTAGAGAAGTGGGTTGTTGTTCTGTTTATTGGGGTTGAGATTTGGGGTTGACAGGCCTCTGCAGAGGTTGAGGGCTGGTCTGTGTAGTTGTTTGGGGTTGGCGCCATTTGGGTTGTGGCATATGCCTGGCTTTGTTGCCTTTGTGAATTTTGGGATGTGTTTTGAGTTCTTGCGCTATTTTGTGGTTTTGCATTTGAATGGAGTAGGGAATGATGTCGTCTCTGGCAATAAGCGCAAGTGAAACTGCTACGACAATCATTTTCCTTATGTGAGTATGCAAGGCAATTTGAGCAGTAACTATTGTTTTTAACAAATTCGTTACGCTCTTGGGGTGAGAGATCTCTGAATTTCACACAATTCATTAGAGAGTGATTCAAATTGCATAGTTTGCAAGTACCCTTTTTCTTTGAGTCAGCATGAAATGTTTGAGATTTGCTTCTGAAATTCGAGCTTTGGGGTGTCGAAGATCTTTGGGAGAAGCTTGAGTTGGGGTTTCGGGGTTTGCTCGGCCTATAGGTACCGAGTCTTTCTACCACTTCGTATCTTGTCGTGAGGAATTTGTCCATCTCCGACCAAAGCGGTAATTCTTTTCGGGAGTCGAGTGATTGCTCCCAGAGTGCTAATGTTTCATTGGGAAGCTTTGAGGAGCATAAATAAATTAGAATGGGGTCCCAATTGTCCGTTGGGACATTATTAGCGTTGAGGGTTGATATGCAATTATTTATGGTGGTTTGTAAATCTTGTATTTTATCACCATTCTCAGAAAATACGGGTTGCATATCAAATAGAGTTTTTAATTGATTATCTACGAGAATTCTTCGATTCTCGTATCGAGATTTCAGTGCGCCCCATGCGAGCTCAAAGTTTTGGTCATTGAGGGCATATTTTTTAATTATGAGGGCAGCTTTACCTCGAGTTTTTTGTCTCAGATGAAACAATTTCTGTGCTTGCGATAATTTGGGGTGGTTTATATAGACCGCTGTGAACATGTCACGAAAAGACGGCCAGTTGTCATATCCACCATAAAATGTTTCGGTGTCGCAAGCGGGTACCTTTAGGTAGGGTTGGTGTTCGGGAGGGGCTTGAGTAAATATTGGGGCATTAGTTGCACTGATTTGAGGGGGTTGGATTTGGTTTAACAGCTCGTTGATCCTCAGCTTCGTGTCCATCGCTGTTCCGCTTGAGGTCTCATATGTTTCCTCGTACTGTTTTTGAGTTTTCACATCTTTTGTGCTGAGATGTGCCGCCTCGTATGCTGCTTCAATTGCGTCCATTCGCTTGTTTAGGGTCTCCAAATAGGTTTTAAGGCTGGCTTCCGTATGCTCAGCCTCACCTATACTCCACCACTTCTCGCAGAATTTTTCTAATTTTTGGGTTTCAAACGAAAATTTTCTCTCGCAAGTATCATCTTCTGATTGGGATTTTTTGCGGGTATTTGCAGAGGGGGGATCTAATTGAGTTTTGGGTTTATCTTTGTTGTCGGTCATTTTTTTAACTGGGGTTGTCTGTGAGATTTTATTAAATTTGATATATTAAAATTTAGGGGATGTGTGGTCAGTATTGTCCCACTGTATTTTTGACCGGAAATTCAGGTGTAGATGCCCACTGTGCAAATTGATGTTCAGAGAGTTAGAGTAATTAGTTACTTGTCTTAGCGCTTCTAAGTACAAGTTCGTGTATATATGTATGCAATTGGGGGTGGAGTTAATCTGAGTTGCACTTGAGTGATAGAGATTTTACAACTAAATTGAGTATTAGTTTTTTAAATTTGGGTGGGAAATGGTTCCGACTGTATGATATATAGGTTTTGTTGTTGTTTGTATTTTTGGCCCACTATATGTATGTATGTATACACGAGTTTTTGTGTATGTAAGTAAAATCTTTTGAGATTTTTTATGGGTTAGGCTGTTATATGAGAGAAGGGCTTATGGGTGCTGAATGCAATATATGTTTTATCGTCAGTTGCGGGAATTTTTGGGTCGTAACTGACTTTTAGTATGGGGTTCGCAGTGGAGTATAAAAAAATGAGATATATGCGTATTATATGGGAATAAGTATAGATTTTGGTGTATATATATATATATATCTAATTGCGTGAGAGGGTGAATATATATGTACGTATCTTGTTGGTTACTGTTGTACCGTATGGGATTCAGGTTGTTGGCTATATAGCGAATGTTAATAGCCGTAATTAATTGTTTCCGACTGCTTAGCTGTATTTATATGTTTAATGCGTGAGGGGAGTTTTATCGTTTTGGGCGTGCACTTACTTGGGCATGGCGTACTGTACCAGATTTGTGAGAGACCTTTTTGTATGATGTTGCTAATGTTGTTGTTGCTGTGAGTGCTTTGCTAATTACGTAGTTGTTAATTTGTAGCGATAATGGTAATAATTTGGTTTTAAATGATTTCTTTTTCTCGTTTTCTTATTTTGAAATGAATTTTTTTTTTTTTTTTTTTTTTTTTTTTTTGTGTAAGTCGGTAACTATTTTGGGTCGTTTAATTTCATAAATCAATTAAGTTTTGGTATTTTTTGTTAACCTGGTTACCAAGATG
This sequence comes from Urophora cardui, assembly GCA_960531455.1. Taxonomy (NCBI): domain Eukaryota; kingdom Metazoa; phylum Arthropoda; class Insecta; order Diptera; family Tephritidae; genus Urophora; species Urophora cardui. The sequence continues at coordinate 108,677,852 of OY482671.1, forward strand.
TATGTTTGTATATATTTTGTTCTCTGTTCCAATTAATTTTGAATTATTTTAGGCACCTGACCCACTGTATTTCACTATTTTTTTTTTTTTTTTTTTTGGTTTCAAGTAAGATTTTTATAAATGCATATACATATATGTATGTATGATTATATTTTCACTTTTCGCTTTTTGTTAAATTATTTTAAACACCTGACCCACTGTATTACGTTTATGTATGTATGTATGTATATATGCAATTGCTCGCATTTATGTACACCTCTTTGTTGTTGAGATTGTATACTCGTTTTCGGATTTATTTTATTATATTTTCACTCTTGTTAATTGTATTTTAATATATGTATATATAAATAGAATTTAATTTTCTCTTGTGTTTCACTTTATGTACATATTTTTATACGTTATTTTGTTAGAATTCACTTTCTTTGTTTATCTGTATACATATGTATGTACATATGTATATTTTTTCTTATAACTTTTTAGTTTTTACCACTGGTTCTGTTTTCCGGCTCGAAGGACCATGTATATTTTCGCGCCAATATTGTGCTTGTGGCTATAATATTTCTTACGACCTAAGCACTACGATTTTCCTTTAATCTTTTTCGTTGCCTTTAAATAATAAAACTACGCTTTAATTACTTTTGTTAAATATCGATTTCTTTATTTATTCACTTTAGATTTTCGTTTTAATTTTTTTTGGTTGGTTATATACACTATAGGTTAAAATTTACTGCTGCGCGGCGCGACCGATGCTGACGAAGGTTGTCATCAACTGAACTGACTTTTTCTATTTTACATTTTTGTATGTAATATAAAGATAGGTTTAGCGGGACTTTTGCAGGTGAGTAGGAGGGTGGAGTAGTACTAGAGGTAATGAGATACGGAGGGAGAGAAAGAGAGGTGAGTATAAAAAAGGGTAAGTATAAGAGTTGGGAGTAAGGTGAGTATGCTAATAATATTAGGGATGTACAATCGTGGCTTCCTCAATCGAATTGGATTAGATCTTCATCATCGCTCATGTCCTCAACAATGCAGATATTGAATTCGCCGCAAGAACGGCAGCTAATGCTAAGTTAGAGATAGATAAGTTGTAGATAAAAATGAAGTTAAGCTCTTCTGCAGAGAGCTTTAAAATAAAGAACAGAATAGTATTGTATGAGCAGTTAAAACGAACGGTCGTGTTTTATTACCACATCTATTCCGGTTTACGATCCACTTTCATCGGAGGTGAATCGGATCAAATGGCATTCTGCAATTCGATTGACGTCCGATGAACGTCAGATTTTTTCGAAGTTCGGAAATCGGCATTCTGGTTCACGATGGATCGGATTTTTGACAGTTTATCGGAGCGATTCTTTCCGTCAGCTTTTGTGTATCGGAGGCAATAGAAATTTTGATTATTTTTGGAAATATTACCAATTTAATGTAATTAAACTATGATTTTTAAATTTATGCAACATTATTATACAAAACGGGCTTGGTTTAGCTATGCTACTGGCCTTTTCTTTGCAAAAGAAGTGAACAAAAGGAATCTGCTTTAGTACAATAGACTGAATAGAGGGAAATAAGTACAAGGAGTTGCAACGTATTGAACTTTTATTTAATAATAAAATTTATTATCCTTTTTAGCAATATTTATATATTATTGTTTAATAAAAGCTTCTGAAAATAATTTTAATTGTGTATTATTACTACGATCATGTAATATGAGTGGGTAGCGCAAGTCGGTCATAATTTCTGTGCCAAGATGTACTCCTTTAAGCATTTTTGCCTAACTGTGTCTTTTTAAAGATTTAAAATATCGCCCTGCAACATGATTTACAAACATTTGCACGAGAAACTAACAAATCGAAGAAACGTGCTCACTTTCTATGTCGGTTCATGCTCAACGCGTCCTGGAGAGTCACAAAATTCCTGCTACACGATATGTACATATTCATGACTTGATTGATCGCAACCTGGATCTCAAATTTGCTTTTATGTTTTGCGATCCATAAAAACTTGTTGATATGCGACCAGTGTGGAGCGTCATCCATGGATTGCATCAATATAACATATTACTATAAATACATAGTGTAAAACAAACCAACTGCAAGAGGTTTTCGCATGGAACTTTGTTGGAATAAGCTGTAAATGTTATTTTCACTAAAGTTGGGATTTTCATTGCCCTTGAGTTCATGGAGTCCAGTTTTTTTCATTATTTTTAAATTACTAATAGTTAAAGTGGGAATCGCAATAATGTACCACTGGTGTTAAGGGAAAATTTGTATATAATGAACCACGATCCTATCACAGATCATAAAAAAGTCGCTCCCGCGGACGATTATAGCGCAAGAGATATTCCTTGTTAAAACAATGTGTGTGTAGAAGACTTCTTTGTGCCACCGGCCTTTGGGCGCGCTTTAAAAAATCCTCAGCCGGCAGAATTCTCCTTTTGGAGAACTTTAATATTATAATTTAATAATAGTTGAAAGCGTTGAAGGTAGATGAATTATCATCCAAAGAATATTTCCTGAAAGTTTCACTGAAAAATTCGCAGTAGTTTGTAAATAAATAAAATTGGTTCATTCTAGCCAAGCTTAGCCGGTGTTAATTTCCGAATTACAAGGTATTATCGCATGAAACTTGGTGACAGTATTCTATAAATGCCGTTTTCATATATGTTGTCACTTTTTTTTTTATAATAGAAAGCAATATTTTAAAAAAATTGAATTAAAATTAATGTCCAAATTCCTTTGTTCTTCCATTTAGTTGTCCACTAAATAAGCTGTTGCAGCAATGGAATCCATTTTTTAACCATTTAATATATTCTTTCTGAAAATTTAATCTAAAACTTGCTGAAAATATAAATTTGCTGTCAAAAATACACATGTGCTGTCAAATAATACATATTATTTCGCATAAACGCTACCTAACACTGATTCGAACATAGTTTAACACTTAACAACACTTATGTTCGAAACGTCGTAAACCAGAATATCAATTTTCGTTTTGTCGTAGCAGTCGGCGTCGCCGCGATCGGAGTTCCGAGGGATTGTAGAATAGCTGTGTACATTCGGAATAGAAAAGAATGTTCTCGTGCAATATGAAAATGGAAGTACTTTATAAAATATTTTGAATCTCAGAGCGAGAAAAATATCGCAATATTCATATTGAACGTGTAGCACCAGTTTGCGATTCATCAAACCATCAATATGAATCGCGATTCAAATATCGCGATTCATATTGACAGTGTAGCATTTGCCATTCTCCTTCCTAGTTCCTCAATGCTCACTCTTAGCAATTATCATATCTTTCCTGTTGCAGTTGTTGTTGTAGTAGCGTTTCTGCTGCATCTTTTGCAAGCGCTGTACACAATCTCACATTTTTGGTTTTGCTTTTTTACTTATTTTGCTTTTGTAAGCAAAATCGTGCTTTTGTTTTTGTGGCTTATATGAAGTTCGCGCATACGCCTTTGAGTTTTACAGTAAGCCCCAAAATAATGTACCTATACGATTTAACATGGACTTTTACAGAATTTTTAGGGCCGGTTTCACTATCCCCGGTTAATTTAATCGCTGGTTAGTTTAACGTAAATTGTGTGGCGAGCTGTCAAATAAATTGCTTAACCGGGCAAAAATCTTTAATTGAGTGCTTAGCCGAAGATGGTGAAACCGGCCCTGAGTGTTTTCTAAGCTCAAGTAGTATGAACAGTGGTAACAATAAGTAAATGTAAGCTTTTATCATTTTTAGAAGCCAAAAAAATTATTGGAAAAAATTTCCATTGAGGAAGCACGCCCAGAAAAAATTACTGTTTTAGGGGGATAGGGGGCTCTCACAGATCACAGAACTGGAATCAAAAATTGCAGTTTACGAGATATTTGTTGTTAAAATTTAAAATATTTACCAAACAAAAAATGACTTTTTCAGGGGGCAGTGGGACTGTCACAGATCTCAGAACTGAATTCAAAAATTTCCGGAAGTTTACAGTTTACGAGATACTTATGTATTTGTTGTTAAAATTGTAAAATTTACTATACATAAGACCAAAACTGCGCACTACTACCGAGGAAAAGCACGCATAAACACGCATATATGCATATACACAATATACTTACATATGCAAATGCATTTGTAAAGTGTTGGAAAAAAAATAATAAGGACACGACAAAAATTCCGAACTGAATTAGTTCAGAGGTTGCCACGGTGCGTGATAGTCCTTCTGCTGTATCTGCGGTGAAATTCTGCATTCTGCGGGCGTTGAACGAACATTATGCCATCCCAGTCGAATAAATTTACTTTTGTGTCATCCAGTTTTCCGGCAACATGTTCCTCTCAGCAAATTCAATTCGTTGGCTTACATAATTTTTGCTCAGATACGGAACTTTTATGGGAGTTCTTCCATTTAGTCCTACTGCTCGAGGTCAGTTGCGAAATTTTCTACTCAAAACTGGATCATTTAAACCATAATTAATATCATTAGATGGCGATTTAAGCATGACAATGACCCCAAACATGACTCCACAATCGAAAACTCATGGTTTGAACGTAATAGAGTTGCTGTATTGGAGTAGCCCTCACTATCGCTTTCAACTAAATATTAGTTTAAATCCAGCGGCAGCAGCAATACTGTAGTTTATTTGAAAAAAAAAATCGAATTTAAAGTTTGTCCCTATTATTTACAACTTAAATTATACATTTCATAACTTTTGTTTATAAAAATTAAATTATCATACAAAAACCACCCCAGAGTCATTATTGAAGCAAGTCCTTTCCGTGTAAACATCCATATTTGGTCTTAAGATTAAATAAATGGAGAATTGCAGAATTTTCGTCGTGTCCCTTTTATTTTTTCCCAAGACGCTATGTGCGTAAAACATCTTTTTGCGTTAGCGGTCTTTGGCCGCGCTTTATAAAAATTACCCTCAGCCGGCAAAATTCCCTTTCTGGGGTAATATCTATGGACCTATCAAACTTTAACAAAAAAATAGATATCTTGTAAACTACAAGCCTTAGTCAAGTTTCCATTACAGTTTTGAGATCTGTGATAGCTCCTCTACCCACTGAACGAGTGACTTTTTTCGAGGTGTACTTCCTACAGGGAATTTAATTATTAATTTAAGTACATTATTAGTAATTAAATTTCGAATAATTGTTATTAAAATATATTATGTATGTAGATGTGGTTGTGCTGGCGCTGTCGTCTCAGCAATCGTAAAAGTTTCCATTACCAAAGGAGCACACACCCTTTTCCGTGCAGATGCAAGCAAACAAAGCGCAACGCCAACAAAAGATGAAAAAACAATAAAAATATTTTCAAAGCCGGTATTGGGCCAAGGAAGCTGCTGCTGCGGGGTCTTGACCAAGCAACTACATATATATTTTTGTATGTATATATGTATACTATACCTACTTATGAGCATTTATGAATATACATATTTATATCCTTTGCCTAGTTTTAAATCTTCGAATCAAAACACAAAAGAAATACCTACTCGAAATAATTTAAAAGGATACTTATCCATCACCGCTTTACCTACATATGTACATATGTACATGCACAGCAAGTACTATTTATATCCCTCATCTTCTATGGAATTAGCTATGCGCTGAGATGGCGAATATTATACACTTTTTCCACTTTTATATCAACACATATACACAAATGAACATAAATATGCATATAAAATTGTATTCCTTTAAATAATTCTTACTTTTTCTCTATTCCGGCTCAGCCCAAGCAAAAGCACTTCTTCGCAAATTGCAAATATCTCTTTTTGTGTGTTTTTTTTTTCTTCACTGACTCACAAATTTGCCGACACTTTGTTTTGCGTTGTAAAATGTTTTACGCTTTCAGCAATTTCCGCTTTGGAAAATTTACCTGCGTCAATATTTTGATTATATACTTAAATATTCAAGTGCAGTTTAAAAAAAAGGAAATGCACTAAGAAAATTACAAATTTTACTTTTTTGCAAACACACCGACAACACCTTTTCCTTTTCCGACTTTCTTCGACCGACTATTTCACTCGTTGCTCGTTGGCGACTAGTTTGTGTATTCGTTGATTCTGCCGGCGATGCCATCTCAGTTTTTCCATAAGTTTATGTGTTGCCACATGTTTGAATATTATTTGAGTACATAGAACAATTTTAAGAAAAATATGGAAGCATACTTTTGGGCATTATTTGAAGGAAAATTTTATGAAAAATTAACAAACAAAAATTAATGAAATAGGTATAAAATCCTTAAAAGTGCATGTATTCTCTCAAATTTAAAACTGGATAATACTTCTTTTAATTCCCTATAGATAGATAGATAGATACTAGGAGGAAATACTGCACTGCGACCTTAAGGTCTATTGTGCCCTCCACCTCATCACATAACCTCCCCTAGTCCAATCTCATCCAAGAACTTGATAATTGAGGACGGTCCTAGGTTTGGTATGTGTTTGCTCTCCAGCTGATATAAGCCGAGTGTTCTCTGTCTCCTTCTGGATATTGCAGTGCATTCGAGGAGTATATGCTCCGCAGTCTCATCCTCCATGTTGCAAAACCGGCATGTACTAGTAGAGTAAATGCCGAGTTTATGCATGTGGCTTTAGAGTCTGCAGTGACCAGTAAGAATACCGACCACTATTCTCATCTTGCTCTTCGGGAGCTTCATTATCGCCTTGAAGCGCTTTTTGTTAAAGCCCCCGAGTAGGAGCTTTGCCTGTCACATGCCGGCTGTTTGTTGCCAGTGCTGCTCTCTCACACGGTGTTCCTCTAGCCTGAGCTCCTCTCTAATCGTATGTGGTCCTATGCTCAGAAAGGGCTCTGGTCCAATTGGCCTCTCAGCTGCCGCCTCTCTGGCGAGGCTGTCCGCTATCTCATTTCCAGTTACTCCTCTGTGTCCAGGAACCCATGCCAGAAGTATTGAGTTACTAGCGCCAAGGTTGTTTAAGTTATTTATGCACTCTAGGACTAGCGCGGAGTTAATCTCACACGACGCCAGCGCCCTGAGCGCCGCCTGGCTGTCACTCAATATAGTAATGTTTTCATCACAGTATCCTCTTCGTATGTTTAGCTCTACACACTGACTGATCGCGAATACTTCCGCCTGAAAAATGCTGGGAAAGCGCCCCAGGGGCAAAGACACTCTGGGAGGTTTAGAAGACACGTGCTTGACGAAGGTTAGCGAAATTTGAGATCCTCTGAACAAATCTACTTTGCAATAAATTATATCCATAAAATCTGATTGAAAACTTTTATTTGCGACTCCAACCTACTTGAACCAAAAAGGTAAAAAATTTATCTACATCTTTCTTTCAATTTACTTTCCATAATCCCGTTGCAACATGGTTCATCCACCTTTGGAAAACCATGCAACTGGTGGATCACCAAATCTACGTTGCAGAAAATACACTCACAACGCTGATGAGTACATAATTTACATCCAAGCCCAAAAAGGCAGCTCGCAGCTGCCCATTGTGAAGCTTGGTAAATTCTTACATGGCAACTTCTCTGACATTTGTGTCTTCTTTGTCAATAAGAAGAAAATCAAAATTGTAACGAAAGTCCAAACCACGGCGAACGCCATTGCCGCAAACAACTCACTACGCGAAAAATACCAAACCTTCATACCCGCAGATCGTTGCGAGGTTAAGGGTGTTATAGATATTCCGGCTGGTCCGGAACTCTCCGAAAAATACATCTTCGAGAACTTAACTATCAAACAATTCCCCGAATATGGACCTCCTCCAGTCGGCTTGGAAATTTGTGAAGTACGACGCTTCACAAGGGCCAACCCTGACAATAATGCATCAAGAACCGAACTTGACAAAATAACTGTTTCATTCACTGGTAGCGTCTTGCCATCACATGTTGTACTTGATGGTGTAATCTTCCCGGTGAAGTCTTACGTCGAGCCGGTAATCCAATGCCGGAAATGCTGGCGTTACGGCCACACCGAAAAAGTCTGCAATCGTACCCGTAAAGTCTGTTCCAAATGCGGCAGAGAACACGATGACGCATGCATGGCCATGCCCATGTGTGTCAACTGCCACAAATTCCACGACGCCACCGATCGCTCGTGCGAGAAAAGACTCACTTTAAAAAAACAAAAAACAGAAAAGGCAAAATCTCATGAGCCACAAAAAAAACGTGAACCTGTCGTGCCAACACGCAACGTTTCAGAAACTTTCCATTTTACGGCGGAAGAATTTCCACCACTACCAACAAAAAGAGCTCGTATAAACTTACTTGACACGACCATCATAAAATCTAAAAAGCCAAATACTGGCGCAGCTGAAGCTAAACAACGCTTAGCCAAATCTAACACCACCTCCATCGCCACATTAGGCGCTGAAGACATCAATGAATCACTGGTATATACACCGTTGGCAACGCCAACTCCCCCACCAACTACAGAGATACAGGCTACCAAATCGAATGCTCCTGCATTCACATGCCAACATTTTGACATCTTTCATAAGGACGTAATAGCTTCAGAGTTAACTGCAATATCAACTCCACCAGACAACCACAATTTTAATGACATACCCATAAATCTAGCTAGCATACCAAATAACCAAATTAATGATGATGATGATTTTTCAAATTAATATAAAAAGTATCAAACACAAAAAACCACAATTAACAAAATTCCTACACGATAACAGAATCTCAATCGCTTGCATATCAGAAACGTTTTTAAAACATCAGGATACATTCGATATCCCAAATTACAACATTATTAGAAAAGATCGCCCCACTTCAAGCTTTGGTGGTGGCGTAGCCATTATACTACAAAAGAACTTAGAATTCAAACCGCTTAATGCTGTATCCTCTAACAACCTAATAGAGGTCGTGGCATGCGAATTGAGCTCTCCTAATGGCCCTGTCAATATCTTCTCAATTTACATTCCACCTTCAGTTCATTTCACTGAAAACCATTTAAACAGTATTTTTAGTAATCTAGACCCGCAATCAAAATTCTTGATTTGCGGCGATTTTAATGCTCATCATGTCTTTTGGGGGTGCTCCTCTAATGACAACAAGGGTAGAGCATTACTTGACTTTGTCGAAAACAACAATCACATTATACTCAACGACGGCTCTTGCACTTTCTTCGGAGGACCTAGTCCTAGTGCAATTGACATTACGATCTGTTCGCCAAGCTTAGCCGTGTGTAGCACATGGAAAACAACAAATGAAACTCTAGGTAGCGACCATTGCGGCATAATCACCGAGACAAGCTTAAATCCCATCCGCAGATCCGTAAGTAGGAAAAATGTCATACCTAAAGATTTATCAAAACGCCTTATCAATCAAAAAATTTGGGAAATCTCCAATTGCGAAGAATTCAATTCTTCACCAGACACTACAAAATTCGACACTTTTACAAAACTTTTTTTTAAAAAGTGCTGTATAAAAGAAAAACCGAAAACATATGCACGTCATGAAAACCCTTGGTGGAATAACGAATGCAAAAACGCAGCCGCAATCCAAATTAGACGCTTAAACATATTTAAAAGACACCCATCCAGAGAAAATCTGAATGCACTAAACGCCGCCAGAAAAAAATACTTTTACACTATACGTTCTGAAAAACGAAAGGGATGGAAAACATTCTGCGAAGAAATTAATTGTGACATAAGTATTAAAGAACTTTGGGAAAAGATAAAAATTTTTCGTGGCATTGGAGCTCCTAGGCCCAATCCGATGTCGCTAGAATGCGCATCACAATTAGTGGACTCCTTGACGGGCCCCATTGGCCCTTGCAACGCACCTCCGTCTGAACCTAACCCTAATAATCATCACTTATTAACCCCCTTTTCGTACAACGAATTGGATATGGCTATCGTTAAATCTAAAAATTCAGCCCCAGGCTTAGACGGCATAAGAAACGAACATATAAAAAAATTCAACACACAAAATAAACACCTTTTGCTAGAATTATACAATAATGTATGGAACTCCGGGGTAATACCCAATACGTGGCTACAATCCAAAGTTATACCGATCTTAAAAAAGAACTGCCCAAGCAATGTGGCTTCTTCTTATCGCTGCATTGCTTTAATATCTTGCATTCGAAAGCTATTCGAACGCATGATTAACATACGCGTTGAACACTTCCTCGAATCCACCAACAGATTCCACCCTGCACAATCAGGCTTTCGGCGTGGCAGATCTACAGCTGACAACATATTGACACTGTGGTCCGCTGCAAAACTCGCTATATCTGAATCAAAATTTTTGGTCGCAGTCTTTATAGACATTAAAGGGGCATTCGATAACTTAAACATCGACATACTCAGGCAGCAATTCATAGATCTTGGTCTCCCGGTACATTTGTGCAACATTATTTATAAACTCTGCTATCGTAAAGAACTAATAATTAACTCGGGTACTTCAAATGTAAATTGTTCTTCTTTTACGGGCTCTCCCCAAGGTTCAGTGATCAGCCCACTTTGCTTTAATACCTACATAAACCACATATTCTCTGATATCAACATACCGATACTGGCCTATGCCGATGACATAGCGATATTCACTTCTGATTCCTGCCCACGCACTGCTGTCTTAAGACTACAAAATGCATTAGACTCCATAAACAGAAGCCTCAACAACATTCAACTTACACTCTCCCCATCTAAATCTAAGTATATGATTTTCTCGTCATTCACAAGAAAACTTACACATACACCAGACATTCATATAAATCATCAAAACATCGAAATGGTGAATACATTCAATTTTCTGGGATTCACATTTCACAAACAT